>OY540804.1:1781138-2315142 GCA_961205885.1 Ptychoptera albimana
ACAATACTAGGGAAATTTAACTAATTATTTTTTTATTTTTTTTATTTATTAATTGATTGAGATTTTCCGAGTGGTTTTTTTTTATTCTGTGCTTTAAAATTTATTTACTGCCGAAAAGGATTAATGAATAAACGACAAGAAAATGTTTTTTAAATAAAAATTGAAGTAAAATTCAGTTTTCTCCATCCAATTAAAAATTCACCAAATTCATCTCCAATATTTATTACTACGAATAAATGTCAACCAAACAAATAAAACTATCAAAAACCTCATTATATTGCAATATCATAATAATAATAATAATAATAATAATAAATATAAGGAAAAAGGCAAATAAATAATAAAAAAAAAAAAAAAAAGCTAAGCTAAAAAAATTATGAAGGGTGATACTTAGTGTCGGCGATGCTGCTGATTTGACAACAACATAATCATCATATCAGATTGTGTTTTTATTTTTATATATATATATATTTGTATATGAATTCATCCCCTTTATTAATGTTTCACCATTCTTCATTCTTCATTATTATTATTTGTTGCTGCTAAAACGAGGTAATCCGATCTAAATGCAAGGATTACATACTATTATTGTATTTGGTCATGGTTATTAAAAAAAAAAATATATATATATATATGTATATTCTAATTACTAAGCACAGTTGCTGTTTTTTCGGTTCAGTTTTTTTTTTAAACATTTTTCTTCTATTTCTTTATAAAATCACAAACCTTTAATAAGGTTAGAAAATGAACAGTCAAATATATAATTTAATTAAATGAAATGAAATTAAATAAAAATATCAAAGAGATATTGAATCAGCACTTAAAGAGTCTGTAGAGACACTAAAAGTCCGCCAAACATTTTTAAAACACACAAACATTAAATATGTAAAAAGTAAATAAAATCGTTTACATATTGCCAACACATGTCTGACGTTAAATTTTTTACATACAGTAGAAATGAATAAATTACTTTTATTAATATATATGCTTGCATGTAAAATTGCATTATAAAATGAAAAATGTCTACAAATAGTTAAAGAATTTTTATAAAACAAAAAACAAAGTCACTGTGTATTAATACAGCACGCGACCCGTCGCTTAATTAATTAAATATGATCCAAAGTGATAATTTATATTAATGCAGTTGCAATACATATATAATAATTATAATAATAAAAAATTACATCCATATGTTCATCACATAACAAACCATCTATTTGTGTGATGATTATGCGTAAAGTGAAATGTTTCGTTTAGTTTTAAATAACACAAAAAACGAATTAAAAAAAAAATTAAAAAAAATACATCGTGGACATGTGTGCATAATTGCAGAAAATCAAATGCATATTTTCACTTTAATAATAATATTAATCATAATAATAGCGAATAACGCGAATAATGAAAAAAATTCTTTGTTTTTTGTTTTTTTTTTTTTTAATTAAATATGCTGTTAATTAATTTAGATTTTTTTTTTTTTTTTCATAAAACAACAAAAAGAGAAAATTTAATTAATCTTTAAAATGCTTCATACAGAATTTTAATATTAATTGAATTGGCTATTTGGAGATCAAAGGTAATCTGTCTGCAAGTTATTTTCTGTTCATTTATTTTTTTTTTAATGTAAAAAAGCGACAACAAGACAAAATTAAAATAAAAGAAAAATTCCCAATACAGAAAAAAACAATTTTTTTTTTTAATTAAATTAATTCCTTTTAGTAGCGCTAAGTAATTAATAATAAGGTAAGAAAAAAAAAAGAAACATTTATTTTTTATTATACTGAAGAATAAATAATGCATGTCAAACAAACCGCCCTTAAAAAAATATATATATTAAAAAAGAAGCAAATTATCCAGAGGGCGGATTTATGTTTTGTAATATCTTTGACCCCACATTAAAAGGATCGAAAAAGAATTTTTAATTTTTTTTTTATATAATAATAATACCGTTCACGTGATCAACACAATTTAAATCCTCATCCCCATAGTAAAGTGCATTAAAAGGCACGTGTCGCCACGTGTCCCGTATTTTATTTTTTTGGTCCTCATTAAAACAATTGCCCGTGTTCGTTATTTTTTTTTTAATGGTGACGATGACGACGACGGTTGTGTAAAACACAATTCATATTACAATTAGAATACCATTTTTTCCTCTTTTTTTTTATTGACGTTGTTGTAGTACGCACACTTTATTAAATAAATAATCGTTTTGTATTACCATGCAAGGCTGATCATTTTTAATTAGATAATAATAATAATAAAAAAAAAATGAAGAAAAATCAATCGAATATATAATTTTATATGAAAAACGTGTGACGAATAACAAACACCAGAATAATCAAATCAAATTCATTTTGATGAATTTAAATGTCTCTTTGTGTCCATTTTATGTATGTACACAATATTCCTAAATATATACGAAAAATGTCCTTTTTACTAATTAAATTGAATAGAAATAAAAACTAAGTGTAGGATGTACACGTGCACAAAATAATAAATAATTTAAAAACAATTGTCTATCTATTCCAAGGATTCTGACGTCATGGTTTCCTTTAATTCCGATCACGTGAATAATCCATGTCAAAGATATTATTTATGGTTTTTATGGTTTTATCAGGTTTTAATCGTGAACAGTAAAAAAAAACAAGAACCGGAATTTCCTTTGCATGCGCTCAACCGGATATTATAAGGAATAAAAAACATAACGTAAAGGGATACAATGTAAAACGCATAATCAAAAAAAAAAAAAAAAAACACAACATAAACCAAGTGTACACCCACGAGAATTTTTATTATTTTTTAAATTCACCCTGTTTTAGAAATTTTGTGATGCGTTACCACAGCAGCCAACGAAAAGATCAATAAGTCAAGGGTGCGCTTATTCTATTCCTATCTATTCGATTTCTTAAAGCTTCGATTTTTATTTTTATTTCTACATTAGTGGAAGCAAAACATTTAATCAAAACATCAAATATTTATGAGAAACCTTTAAACTCAGCAGATGTACAGTCAATTTTCAATTTAATTATGAAATTAATTTAATTTAACCAAAAAAAAAAAGAAAAATGCTTGTTTTGCTTTTGTGGAAATATGGTGAATGGAAATGGCTGACTATCCTTTAACGTTACGACAGTTATTTGATTTTTGAATTGCTGTACACGTGGCCCATTGTAAATTAAAAAAAAAAAAAAAAAAAAATGAAAAACGAAGAGAAGAAACAATAAAATATTTAGCTATTCTCGTATGACATGTGTGATATTAAAGTATTTTCGTTGCAGTAAAATCATCGTTGTAGTCGGTCTCCCATCACTTTGGTAACCAAAATTTCTATGTTTTCATTTAGTATTTTTGTAGAAAATTGTCAAAAAATTATTTTTCCGTTTGTGTAAAATACAAAATACAAAAATATAATTAAACAAAAAAAAAAAGTAAACTAATAACAAATATATGAATAAAAATAAAGAAAAACTCTACATGTGTTCACATCATCCTTTGAGATGTACTCGCTGTTTGTTTGTTTGTTTGTTTGTTTGTCATATCACAAGTACATGTGTTCAATGTGCAATATTTTCGATTCTATAAATAAAAACAAGAATATTTTGGGGTTGATTGTGGGCTTAAAGTAAATAAATTTTCGTTTTACAACCAAAAACAAAATTTTTAAAAATATTTTTTTTTTTTTTTTTTTTTTTAAAGAGGACACATGGTCGTAATATGTTCAAGCCAAATACGTGACATTTTATAACTATTTTTATATATATTATATCTCCCGTACTGTCTCCCGCGATTAAAATTCAATTTTCTATATATTTTGAAAAAAATATTATGAAAAATGCTTTAATGTTCAACCAAAAATTATGACATAAGGTAGTCGAGTGCATTTTGGCAAAATAAAAAAACGAGGGTTATCCTGTTATTTTAAAAGTTTAACTCTTCGTCCAGGATGTTTGTTAACACAAATTTATCCAATTTAGCCTCTGATCTAATTATTACTCTATATCGACTGGTACAAAAAGTAAAAAAAAAACAAAATTAAAAAAGGGCAACAGACAAATCCATTGAGATTGGAAAAAATAAAATTTTCTTTTAAAGTTTGTACAACAAATTGCTTTTAAATAATTTGATTAAATTTGATTACAACACTAGACAAAATTCAATAGCATAAGGGTGGATAAATGGAAAAAAAACCCTTTACACTCATCTTAAAAGCTTGTAGTCAAATTTCACATCCATGATAATATGGGAAAAATCCTTAGGAAAACAAAATGTCTGAATTGTGTTGTCAAGACAACGATTTTAAGGGCGTTACTGGAGGCACCAACAACAAAAAAAAAAAAGAAACCACTTACCCCCCAAAATGGCGTTTAGAAAATTATTGATTTTCTACAATCCATCGTCATGCGCAAAAATAAACTCCACAATTTTCAAAAGACCAATCCCAATGTAAACAAGATAAACTGATTTTCATGGCGATGTGCATCGAATGACATCATTCTGAAATAAAAATGGGAAACCAAAAAAAATCTGCAACATGGGAATGAAAATATAAAATTCAAAGTGCACATTGTTATATTAAGCGGAACAAATAAATCTTTGTTTATCAAACAATAGCATCGTATAGTGTCTGATTAGATAGAGAACATGCGTTTAACATCAGATCATCTGCACGTGCTTATATCTGCAATGCAATAATCCTGAATCTTTGTAATTATAATATATGGAATAAGAAGAAGAACAACAAAACACAAATTTTAAGATTTTTATCGCAGAATCAGAAACAGAAACATCGCAGAACGGATAAAACATTTTAAATAAGAGAATTAAACAACAAGATAAAAAGCGTAAATTAATCGAGTTTAATAATAAAAAAAAGAAGCGAAACTCTGTATTAATCATGACAGTTGTTGTTAAAGGGGAACAACAATTCGCTTATTCATTTTGCGTTTAAAATAAATAATTTACTTCCAGTTGTACATGCAACAAAAACTAAAAACTTCACTTGCATAGAATTAAACTAAACAATCCCGCTAAACACTAAGGTGTTCTTATCACAACTAACGAAGTTTATTCATATTTTTCGTGATTAGAAATAATTCCTGGTAAAAAAAACTAAAAATTAAAACAAAACTCATTCAAAGCACATAATAAAAATTTATGATTTGCCCGATTACATTACAGTAGCTTTCATGTTTCTGTTTTAAAAACACAATTTTAAAAAGCTACTTGTTCTTGTAATGAAATTCATTTTTTTTATTATTATTATTATTTATTATTATTATTATTATTATTAAAAAAAAAAAAACTAGTCATTAACGACCGTCACGTTGTATAACAATTTTTTTTTTTTTTTAATAATATGCACTTTGTAGACATATTTCGATGTGATTTACATATTGCTACACATGTGTCATATATTGTTTAAAAGAGAATAAATTATTAAATTAAATTTTAAAAACGGGAGAAACTGTATCAATGTATGCATTATAAATAACGTGACGGTTGGAAAAGGTAAAACAAAAAAAAAAATACCTCTATAGACATGTTGCGTTATAGAGAAATCTTTTACAGTCACTTCTCTAGCTTTTGAAACATGAATTGGAATGAAAAATCAATGCGATGGAAATCAATTTTTTTTTAGAGGGTTGCTTCCATGTTATTAACATCGTCATGGACATCCCTACCAATTTTGAAGTTATTCACTATTTTTTTTTTGTAATTTTCGTCGTAAAATTACATCAATAATTTCTCGTGATATTTTTTAATAATTGGAATAACAAGGAGCGACTGTTATAATTTAAGAAAAGCTAAGTAAAGAAAACTTTTTTATTACACGTCATGTTTTTAAAAATAAAATAGTAAATAAGCTTAGTTTTATTGGATTTAAATTTATACATTACTACGATTAACATCAATATTTATTTATTAGAGGAAAAAGTTTCTATTTTCATTTCAGTACAAATGTATACGTAAGTAATCATTATGCTAAAAGCTTTAGTGATTACTTTAAAATATATCGATTGGATTTACACAAAAAGAAAAAAAAAAAAAGAATTGAATCTGCTTGAGTTTTTCAAGTAGCAACAAAATTAAGCTGTAATGACACAAATATTAATCACAGGTTTTATAAAAAGTGTTAAAAAATATATTCAATTGCGTAATCACAAAATATGTAAAATCACAAATTATTTCAACTTTTAACGCAATTCTACTGATTACAAGAAAATTTTAATTTTTTATGTATAACGTCAACACGTGTTTATAAGATTTGATTATGAAAAAATGTAAAAACAAACGGCAGCCTAATTACAGTGCAGTGGATAACATTTAATTTTCCTTCACAAAAAATTTCTTAACATAAATCATAAACATGCAGGTAAAACTAAATATATGTATAATCAAGTTAATTTATTTTTTTTCTTAAACAAATATTCATATTCCGCTCAGGTATTAACTTTAAAAGTCACGACAATAAAAATTAATTTTTCTTTCTTCTGTTTTTTAATTTGTTTTCAGTTTTAACCAATAGAAATATATTTTTTTTTTTATATTCAATACAAAACACACAAAGTTTAATTTACTGTTTATTAGTAGAAGAAAGAAAGAAAGAAAGAAAGAAAAATAAGACACAGATGGGCAATTAATGTAAGCAAACAGGTAGGTAGGTTTCGTTTTTATTTGATTTATAAATAAATTTTTTTTTTTTTTTAGTTTTTATTATGACACCACCCACAATCACCATGAATGGTGATGTAGTAAAAATTTTCAATTAATATTAAAATAAAAAAAATTATTATTAAAGGATGTCACGATGCTGGTGTGAATGTGCCAATGTGTGATGACGGATGTTTGATTATTTTTTATTTGCTTGAAACGCATTCAACAATGAATTTTCGCTACAACTTTGTTTTCGGATTCGGATAGTGTTTTTTTTTGGTGCATTTATGGTTAGTACAGCCTACTTTGGTTAATGCTTTACGTATCTAGATAAGAAAATTTTAATACAACTGCAAAAGTCATTACTTCGTACCTGAAATCATAAAAAAAAATCCAAAGACTTTACAACAAAAAAAAAAAAATAATAAAAATTCCACCATTGCCAGGTTTTATTTTGTTTGTTGCTTTATGACGTTAAACCGTAAAATATTAGAAAACAACCATAGAACCTTTTATTATTTTTCTATAAATACCGTAACAAAAATATTGTTTAATTTTTCTTATCAACTTATAACAACAGGAAATGTAAATCAACAAATAAATTCTTCGTTTATCTTCACAACAAAACAACAACAACAACAACAACAACAACAACAAAAATGTCATAAAAAACTTCTTTTTTTTTTTAAAGCTTTTCGAGATTGAAAATTATAATCTCTGTGGTGTGTGTGTGTGTGCGCTTAGGCATTTTAAAAACAATTGTTTCTGTTAAAAGCATGCAAAAACAAAAAAAAAAGAAAAAAAAGGTAACAATTAGCAACAATTATTTAAATTGCACTTAGTAAAAAGGAAAATATACCACGTGAGAGCGAGTGTAAGAGAGTTAATAGCAAATTTTATTTGCGTTTTGTACTTCAATTACTAATGTGGCGCCAATTTGGTGTCATTGAGACAAGCACAGCATGGATGAATATGGTTTATAAAGACAAATAAATATAGAAAACAACAGGTAAAAAAAAAAAATAAATAAAAATTATTAAAATTTTATATTATAATATGCAGACGTAAAAAAAAAAACATTTTTTTTTTACGTTGTTACCTGTAGGAAGTGAAAACAATTGAATAAAAAGATTTTTTGTCGCGTCACGTGTCACATTTTCATTCGTAATTTTAAATACGACGGGCGCCGTCCATTTTTATTATTTCCTATATAAGAATCAAGTAATTTACATAATTATTTCTTTCTTGTTCCCCTTTAAATCATTGTGAATTATGTGAAGCTTAAAAACAGTTTTTTTTTTTTTTTTTTTCGTTTTCTACTAATTAAATAAAATGCACTTGTACGATGTACAAAAATTAAAACTTAAATCACTGTATATAGATAAGAAGATTCTCATTAAATTAATTAGTTTTTCGCTACGTTAAAGTCATTAAAAAGTCTTTTTTTAACAATAAAATGGATGAAAAAAAACCTTTAGAAAACTTATTTTAAAACTACTTAACATTATCATACCATATCTGTATAAATTGTGTAATAGTTTCTACTTTTTCCATATGATAACAATTTTTTTTAATTATCAGATTACAGCAAATTTATATCAAAAAAAATAGAAAGAAAAAAAAGAATAAAAAATCATTTCACCACGAGACACTTAATGTAATTCGCTAGTTTTTCAACCTTACAGCCAACGGATTATTTAAATATTCACAAAACTAAGTATAAAGCTCTCTACAATATTCCAGTAAAAATTAAATTAAAAAAAAAAAAAAAAAAAAACACTTTTTATAAAATGTTATAGAGAGGAAAAACCTCGGTTTTAATTAAAATGAAAAAAAAGAAAAAAAAAAAAAAATGCTTTTTTTTTTCGCTACATTTTCACACATTTTCTGTTTTAATTTATAACCTTTATGCAATAATAATTATAATGGAAAAAAAAAGAAAAAATTCCATCTCATACGTAAATTATTGTGGTAAAACAATTTTTTAATTTAAAAACTCATAATTTAAGTGAAAAATACACTGTGGACGGTTATAATTAATGTTTTTTTTTTATTCGCGTGTGTGTGTGTACCAATTATAAAAAAAAAAATAAAAATATTTTTATGCAATTTATCATCGTCCATGTGAATATTTATAGTTTTATTCAGCAATAATTTTACTTTTAGTTTTTATAATTAAATTTTAAGTGCAACTAGCGTACAATTCGTTAATTTATTTTTCGTTTATGTCGCAATATAATTGCGATGTTTTAAACACTGATTGCTTTAGAAAGTATTGCAATGTTCCAATGTTTAGTTTTTATTGGATCAAGTTCTTAATCAGTCACATCAGTTTGTTTTTTTTTAAATGAAACTAACTGGATGGGTGTTGGGTACCCTAAATTACTTTAATAATCCAGGCGAATTATTATTTTTTTTTTTTGTTAATTCCAGAAGCAGCTTATTTTTTTTTTTTTTTTGTTACATAAAACGTATAAACGTATGAATTATTCTTAATTAATTTATGGAAGCAACGCTCTAATAAACAAACGTACAACAAAAAATAATAAATAATAAAGAAAACTATGTAAAAAAAAAAAACTAAAGGAATTCAGGAATAAAATGTAAGGATTAAAAAATACATAAAATATTTTTTATTATAAATAAAAACTGAAGCATTCTCCTGGTTTACTATAGAAATTTGTTTGCACCAGTGGGGGTACCAGTGAAATATTATGATTGATGCACACAACAACAACAACAAAAAAGAAGAGAAAACATTTTTTTTTTTAATTAAATTTAAGCGAATGTGGAATTTAATAAATTTAATGCAGATGTGTAAAATTTATGTTTTAGGGTGATTAACTGATTTTTGTGTATCCACCAGCCAACTACGATTAATTCTAAACAAAACAAAACAAATTTTATGCAAAAAAGCTGTTAAAGCTGCAGTAACCTGACAGAAAGTTTTTTTT
Source organism: Ptychoptera albimana (assembly GCA_961205885.1). Lineage (NCBI taxonomy): Eukaryota > Metazoa > Arthropoda > Insecta > Diptera > Ptychopteridae > Ptychoptera > Ptychoptera albimana. The sequence continues at coordinate 1,790,744 of OY540804.1, forward strand.
TTTTGTTTTTGTTTTTAAATTGGATGAATGTAGTTAAAGCTTTTAAAAGCATTTTTTTGCATTTACTCTCATTAAAAGCTATAAGCTTTAACAAAAAAAAAATAGAAAAAGAGAAAGAAACATATTGCAATGCACAAAACAATGTAATGTTTAATTAAATTTGATTAAATATAAAATTCGGTAATGTCGGTTGGTTTTTTTTGGTAAATGTCAGAAGAATTTTTATCAAAAATCCAACAAATAATAATACTAATTACAAGTTAAGAACAAAAAGCTTTTATTTATAAATAAAGAATAATTTTATACTTTTTAATTCTGTTTATTTATTAGCTTTTAAAGATTTTTCTATTTTGTATGCTTTTAGTTTCCTTTTTTTTTTGCTTTCTGTTTAATGAAAAATTATTATAGCGACACGTGACTGCATTTAGCCTAATAACTTTCCTTGTTTGGAATTTTTTTTTTCTGTTTGTTGGTTAATAAGCTAAGGGTAGTAAGAAGGTTAAATATTTATAAATACGATCCACAATCGAATATACTTTAGAAGAAATAAATTTAAGCAAACAAAGAAAAAGTTAGATGTGTATGCGTGGGTGCTTTCAACTGATTTCTATTGATCAAGAGAATTATTACCAAAATGAACCGGTAACAGTGTTGATGTCTTCAATCAAACATCGACATACATAACATCGAATTTAATTATAATATCGTTGGAGAAGTCAAACATCCGTGATTACTTTGTTTGTTACGAACATTTTATTTGCAAAACAAATTTAAGACGTGATTTTGTTCGCTTGGTATTCTTAAAAGCAGAATAAGATTGATTAGTTGGGTGCCATCCATTAGGTGGGTGAATAACATTATGTACAGTTTCTCTTTTTTTCTCTGTTCAGTTTCATTGGAGTTATTAAGGATGTCAGTTTTTTTTTTTTTTTTTTTTTGGTTCTGGATCAGTGTCTTAATATTATTATTATTATTTATGTTCCGACAACAGTTCAGACTAAATGGCTGTTCATTATTCATAGATTTACTACATAACAAATTTATTTTTTTTCTCTCTTTTGATTTATTAAAACATTTGTCCTGAGATTTGACGTTAGATGTTACTTTGCTAAACCATAAAACCGTACATCTTGTGTAAGGGATAATAATAATCTACTTAAGCGAACAAAAGAGATAGAGACCCTAATGAATCATTGATTGGTGCTACACGGTACTAGTTATACGTTTTTGATAGAAATAAATTGGTAAAGATTGATAGGATTATGCAGTTAAATAAATAATTAAAATTAATTAAGTCACGACATAGTTAGACAAAATATGTATATAATCATAAGAAGTTTATGTTTGTTTATTACCATAAATATGTTACAACAGAACGAAATAAATTAAATAGAAAAACAAAAAAAAAACTTTTCAATTCGCTTAATCAGTAAGCATGACCGACATGTGATGGTAAGGTGAATTTTATTATATAGTTACCTCAATCAAAACAATTGACTTTTGTTATAACAATGTTAAATTGCACGCTATAAACATCAGCGGACCGTGGATAATTTAAAATTAACAACAAATAAGTATCGGTTTGAATTAATAAATATAAATCTGATGTTACAAAAAATGTCTACGTTAATAATAATAATAATAATATAGAGGAGAGACAGTACAGTACAGTGACTACTTCCTTGTCATTTCTATATGGCAAACAATGATTTACCTTTATAAAACGACGCTTAATCAAAACAATCGTTTATTAGTGAAATTAATATTTAATTCACCTCAGCTGTGATTTGATAAAAAAAAAAAAAAACAAATTCAGGCAGCTGAAAAAAATTTTCATCAACAAAACAAAATATTTATATCGGTACCACCACAGCTGAACACATTTTTTTTTTCTTTTCGCTATTTCAACTAATCAAAAGAATTTTTTTTTTTTTTTTAAAGAAAAGATGCACACGTGTGATTTTTTTTTTTTTATTTTAAGAATTTATTTAAAAATGGGAAACGAGCTATATATAACCAAACGAACGAACAAACAAACAAACCCCTGCTGGTTAAATTCTTTAAATATAAAAAAAAAAATATTTATAGCTACTCTAATTTACCTCCTTTAAGGATTTCTTCTTTTTTGTTTGTTTGAAATTTGCTGTTGTTTGTGTGTGTATTGCCGTTTTAAAGGCAGACGACGTAAAAAAGTATTTATCAATGTTCAGTCAATAGAAAGAGGGCAAATATTTTGTACAGTTGCAGATGATAATAGAAAAGGTAAAATATCTATAAAGGTAATATTCCAGCAACAAGAAAATTACAGTAAGATTCATTCAATTTTCTTTTCTTTTCTTCAAAGACAATTCAATTTTATTTACAACACAAAAGACAATCATCATACGTATAGGAACCTTCTTACCTTCTATATTTTTTTCTTTGTAAATAAAAATTCTTAGAAAAAAAAATCGTTTGCCCTAATTTTTCGTCGATTCAGTTCACTTTTTTTTACTATGACGACGTTCATTCATTTTTTTTTTTCATCAATTTAAAATTCATTGATAAATTTCCGTATGCTTTATGTGAAAATAAATAAAACATGAATCGTAAGTGAAATCGGAAATTAAACACAAATTTCTTATGCCATCTAAAAAGAATCACAACACAGCAAACCATCACCACCAACCAGAACTCAAAACAGCAAGCAGCAACGTCAAGAGTGGCTTGTTTAAAACAAAGTTGTGAATTAAAATTGAACACGTGCGTCCGGTTTAAAAACACATTTGCTTGCTTATTTATTTATTAATTGACCCAAGAGTAGAGTAGCACACAGAGTAGTAAAGGATGGGAGAATCTTAATTAAATAAATAATGCAGCTGAGCGCAATTTTACTTGTCTAAAAATTATTTCTTTATTATATAAATATTTTTAAGCAAAATTAGATTACATTAACTTATGATACACACAAATTTTTAGTTAAAAATTAAACTTAAATTAATCACTAATACTTTAAATTCTAGCTGAACATCATTACAAAATACAATCTGAAATGGAATAAGAGAAAAGCCAATTAGTACAAATCATGTGTATGGTCAAAAAAAAATTCTAAATTAAATTTTAAATTAATTCAGTTATTTGAAGGATATTTTAATCAAAGAAAATTCTTTAGTCTAGCATATATTTCTCATATCATCACAAGAATATAATTTTTAAAAATATTAATAAAGATGCAAATCTTCTTACCATTTTAGACATTCAAAATAAATAATTAAAATGATTTTCATTCATTTTCACTCAGCAGAATAATAATTAAATTTATTTGAACTCAGTACCAAAATACAGAAAATTGAAATCTAAAACAAAGAGAAAATCATGGTTAGAAATCAGATTATGAGAGACCACCTGGGGGTAAATAAAAAAATCGCCAACAAAATGTATCAGCATAAATCAGTTATTTGAAGGATAATTTAATCAAAGAAAATTCTTTAGTCTAGCATATATTTCTCATATCATCATATTTATGCATATAAAATAAACAATAATAAAAATCATCTTACCAATAATGAGAGATTAGAAGAAACGAATCCATAATACAATCAAAGTTTATTAAAATCTAAAACAATTATAAAAAAAAACATAATTAGCAGATATTACAATTTACAAAGAAACGACGATATAAAAATAGAACATTTGGATTGAAATTTTCAGAATAAAAATAAAATCATGGTACTTCATAAGTGTCCCAAGGTCTTGGAAATTATATCATCATTTTATTTCATGTTCTATTTAATATATAGAAAGGAAAATATTTGCTCACCTTATTTTTATTTATTCTAAGAACTTTCTTCTATATTTGTGTAATTCTGAAACAAGAAAATAAAAATGCATCAGAAATAATTTGTGGAATTTTACAAGAATGTAATTTGGGGTGAAATAAATATTCAGAATAAAGGTAAAAACACGGTTACTTCATAAGTGTCCCAAGGTCATGGAAAAATATCATCATGTTAAAAAAAAGGATTAATATATAACAAAAAAGAAAATTAAGCTCACCTATAACTTAATAAACTACTGACTTCATGGAACAAAAATGAATAACATCTAAAACGCATATCTTGTACGAATATCTTCTAATTTCTTAGCAACTTCGTTTGGTGTGCGACCCAAATCGCCGGCTATATTTTTCTGTTTTGCTGGGTCCAAAGACGTGTATTGCTCACATAAATCACCATCCATAACATTCTGTTTTACAAATAGAAATTCATTAGTCTCTTCATTTTATAAAATACAATTTAAAAGCATACCTTCACAGGGTAATAGTAACTTCTATAACTTAAATGATCTCTGCCACACATTGGAGGGTTTTCATTTCGCATGTGCATTTCCAAATGTTGAAAGAAATCAAAATCTTCTCTACTCGTAAATGGAACGAAAACGCCAACTGTACCACTCATCGTAGCATATATTAATGATTCAGATCCACCAGGTATAAGCGTTGCTTTTTGTAAAGATGTTACTGTTTCACCAACATGGAATGTACAAGTATTATCAGCCTTTTGCGATGCTCCGCTTAACAAGCCTCTGTCCCACAGCGATTTATTTCCTGTCGGATCTTCGTCAACATCATCTGTCACCGAATGAGGCAGTCTTAGTATAGCAATATTTCCAAATTTGTCACCAGTCGCAATTGTATCGTAATCCAATAAAGTTGTAGCAGTTATCCATCGTGGATGTGTATCATCGGCAAAAATAATTAATTGATTTTCCGCCCGCTTATATTTGACAAAAAACAAAGACTCTTGAACATCGGCTACATAGATCCTTTGACCCATAGTTTGAATATTGGTGATGTGGTTTGGAATGTGTTTGTTTTCACATTTTCTGAGTAATTTCTTCTTACCCATATCATATATGCGCAAAATTCGACCAACACCAGCTAACAAGCGCCCTTGAAATGAGCACAATGCACCAGGAACTTCATCAATTTCCGTTCGATGTAAAAATTCCAAATCTGAACATGTCTGTTCAACCCTATACATATCTATATAACCACCAATTGCCATTCGTGGATTTATTTGCAAATCTTTGGTAATTCCAACAGCTAAATAATGACGTCCGTCACCAAGTGCATTGAACTTCAACATAGCCATGGACATTATAGCTTCGTTTTGAGCTAGTTTTATTTTCGCTATTGTGTGTCCATGAATGGCATCCATAATACGTATTTGAGATGCCCACATTCCTTGACCAGCTTTAGGAGCCGAAAATACGTCTTCAGAAAGAACTTCATTTATGAATGCATCTGCCATTTCGTTCGCTAATTCACGTTCGTCGTCGCCAGCTGCATCTCTCATTTCATCTGCCATTTGCCTTTTCCTTAAATTTTTCGTTTCTTCAGAGTATGCATTATGATCAGTCTCAGATATAATCAGTCGAGATGTTTCTGCGTGAATTGCGAATCGACGAGGAGTATATTCAATTGGGAAGGTTATTTGATTAAATACTGCGCCTAACTTTTCGAGGGCTAAAATACGAAGGGTGTTTGTTGAAATCGCGACAATGCCCTCTGAACATTGTTCACTTGAAAACCCTGAAGCATACTCCAGTGTTTCATATGAAAGCGGCGTTAAATGAAATCGATTTTGATAATAATAACTAAGCCATGTTCTGCTGCTCATTGCAAGAACAGCCTCTGAGCCTTGCATTTTTATTCTAAACAACTTTACAGGGCGTGATCCCAAGTACCGTGTTCGTGTGTCAGCTAAATCACCAGAGACTGGATCCAATACGGTTCTCAATAAAACGCCATTACAGAGACCAATATTTAAATAAATTGAACCACCTGACGTTTGTGTAAAATTACCGCCTTCATCTTGCGTCTCGGATATGCCCATTTCGACTAAGCATAAGGATTCCGCAGCAGAAGGCAAAGCTTGCATAGATCGCGGGGATAAACAATCTGAAGGATCCAACGAAATAATTCTGACAGTATTATCAGCCAAGCCGACAGCTAAAAACCATGAACGTTGTTCTCCCGGTGGTACAGTTCCTAATCCCATACACATTACATCCGATGGCATTTTTTTACGTTCAGTGTATTCATTGAGTTGACCAGTCTGTAAAAATATGCTAAAGTTAATATTTTCTAAGATAGATAATAATTTAATTTATTTAAATTGATTTCAGTACTGCAGAACACAAAGTGTCGTCGTCATGGTTTTTCACGAGCCATATATTCATCATTAAAAAATTTAAAATATCAAAAATGTTTGTGATAAACTTACCGGATCCATCTCGAAATAAACCAATTCTCCACCAGTCAAGGCAATTACTACTTGACGCTCGTTTACAGCACACTTGGTAATAGTCTTTTTGCCAGGTGCTTTCCATTCATTTACACGTTTATCTGCTCTAATATGACGAATGCCATCCGGATAAACCTATTTATATAGAAAATTTAATTAGCAATCATATACAAATTTTGAGGTTAGAATTCTGTAGCTTACTTGAACGAGAGCATCATCGCCTAATGACGAACACGAAAGTGTAGGTGTTGTACCGAGAAAGCCACTGTCCGTCACTTCTTCAACCGTGTCTCCAATACTAAGTACCAAAGTAGCATTAACGAAAGATACGATAATGTATGCATCGAACTCATCTGAAAGAAAGATATCATTTGCTAATTTTTCCAGCATACCCCTTTTTAATAAGAAATATAGCTAGATAAAATTACTAATAATTTGGTTATCAGAGTTGTACTTAAGCTGTAATCAAAGAAATTCAGCTGAAACACGGACGATGTTAACATCATTTATACCATTTATTAATTTATAGTAAAATTTAATTTAAAAAAATATTATATTACACTGAAACTATGTATTATAATATTTCTTCAATTAAATTTGAATCAGTATCTGTTCTATATTTTACTCAACTTAACATGATAGTATTTTATTTTATATACCTTACCTTATGACAATCAAATTAATAAGCCACAATTAAGTCCATTTTAATCGCCGAATTATCTGAAAAATAAAAAACTGGTGTTTGATAGATTTTCATCAATTCACCAGCCGTATTAATCTGATTTTACAAAGTTACGTTATATAAAGTTAAGGGACAAACAAGGACCCGGTGTCCAAAATTAAGAAAAATATTTAATTTAAACAAAAAATATTTCGCGATCTAACTACGTCAAACAATTAAAAAACAAATCTATCGAACTCGAACTATTCAACACTAACCATCTATGCGCTTCTTGACTGTCCATACAGCATTTGGGTTGCCTGGCAGTTCTGATACGGCCATTTCGGAAACCTCTAACCCATGTCTAAGTACTCGAACAGATGACCTAGGGCCACGGCCACAAGTCAAATAAAGTTGCGGAGTATCTTCATTAGCGAGATCAGCTACTTGGCAACCTATACAAAATAAGTGATTAGAACCATAGAAAAAATAAATGCAATTAAAATGTATTACCTAATATAGGAGCATAAGAGTGTAATTCATCTACCACAACTAAATTTTTTAAAGGCCGTGGTGCAAAGAAGAAAGTATCTCCTTCTTCCAATGGCATAGCGGAACTAAATTCTGGTTCATCATCGTCATCACCCAAATGAGCGATTTGGTAAAGATAACTATAAAAAAAAATATTTTGCTGAATTCACATCCTTTAGACAAAATTATTAATATTTTAAAACTCACTGATTTCCAAAGTCGCATGCCACAAATAAAAATCCAGTTTTTAATACGCACATAGCGGTTGCTGGAGGAACTGTATCAAAATATTTCAGTTTTATTTCAGATACTACATCGTCGTCTGTTTCTAGCGTTACTTTGAATATATCTCCTTGTTCAGTTTGCACCAAAAAGAAATACATTGATTTTGTACGATGTGTAGCAGAACAAATAAATATCATTCCACGTTCTGGATCATCCAAATCATTACGTCTGCGTGGGATTGGACAACGGATGTCGTGCTGATCACCGAGATTTTTATATGTCAAATAATTTTCGGAACAAATCAGGACGCCAGACGGACCGTCATTACCACCAGGAACAGAAATTAAAAAATTTGCATGCTCTTCTAAGGGCTCTGAATATTTTCTTACAACATGATTTAAACCTAAATCAAGTTCGTAAAAGGTTAACGTTTGTTGCGTCTTTTGAACTGCTTCACCTGATTAATTAAAATAGTATTAATAATTAACTAATTGAATGCTTTTAAATATAATATTGTTTCTTTTTTTTCAGAGAATGTCTCTATGCAAAACAAAACACTCAATGGTTTAAAAAGAAGTATATTCTAGCACCGTAAGTTGTAAAATTCCCTCAACTTTTTTCATTAAAGAAAACCATGTAAAAGTGCTATTTAATATATAAAGAAAATTAATATTTACCAGTAGGATCAGAGTCTGCTTCTTCATAGTCAATCTCCAAGCAAGCAAACATTGGGTTTTCAAAACCAACATCAACTCCGACCATGTGGTATGTTAACGTATTTGATTTATGGGCCTCTAATGGCGAAGAAATTGTTAATCTAGCTTCTGCATCTCTGTTTAAAATATAAACTAATTTCTGTTTTTCAATAGCCCCAATCATTACGGCACGGCCTTTGGGATCAATGGCCAAATATTGACCTGGCACTATTCTACGACATCCTGATTTGCCAAAAGTCTCTTGATGAACCTTTTCCAAACAATTTTTATTTGTATTATATTCCAAAATTACAATACGACCCGAATCGGAACCCACTACTGCATAATCTACAAAACAAATATTATAAAATTATAAATAATTTAAATAATAATTTTAGAATATTGTTTCTCGTTGTTTCATTTTGAGAAAGACATTTTCTATTCATCAAAAGCGACGCGGAGACTTTTTTTCTAGCACGTTTAATTGTCACAAATAGAGATAATTTATTTGCAATTGTACAAACGTGCATCATAATTGATATTAATTACAAATAAATGCGACATACCTTTAGTTCCTCCAGTTAAGCGAAATGACATAAGGGATCTAATTACTCCAAAAACTTCAGTGGTTAATAGTGTGTGCACTTTACCGGTGTTTGGATCTGGGCGTAGAAGTTCTAATATTCTTCCACGTGATATTAATACTTCTTGTGATTTTGAACCAGAGAAGCTACCATGAACGGCATGAGTGATGCCGGTAGCACGCTGCAGCGTCAAATTGTACAAATACATATTGACTTCCCACGTTTTAAACGCTCATACTAAAATAAACACGATTCACTATTAATAAATGAACTTTTAATTATAGAAATAAATTGTTATGCCTTTTAACCAAGTTCATAGGAATAGATAAATTATGAACTAACAATAAACATATTGATCTAGCATCCGATTTACGAGCCAAATCTTCATATACAAGATAGGCAGATACCTTAGATGCGTATTGTATAATATATTAATTTAATTATGTTAAATGTTATAATCTTACTTACTTTTAATAAATAAATGCTTGATTGCTTGTAATTATTCTGATAATTGAAGAATTAAAATTTTTTTAAGGTTGGTTTGAACAAGATGCCGCAATTTAATACATGTTCAGTGAAACAACCAGAAGGAAATGAATGACCAAAAATATATTTTGCTTTATGTACACTATGCAGTAACTTCATACTCGTTTTTGTTGTTGTACAATAATTTATAGCAAAATGTTTTTCATTTTTCAGAAAAGCGCCATCTTCGCACTAATAGAAAAGTAGCTTTTCAGTTTTTTCTCTGAAACTTTTTCTAAAATAAAATTATTTAGAAATTAAATGTAATGGGATCAGGTGTATTGTTATCAAAATAACTTATTCAAACGAAATAAAGTTTTGATAATATATTTGAATAAAATTTCCGAAAAATTTAAAGCAGATAATTTTTTTTTTTTATTTTAGAAAATACTTTGTAAGCTGACAATACGCAGAACATACATTTGCTTGAGAAATAGAATAAAATCACTTGCTCAACTATCTTTCCCTTTAGTGTATTTATTTATTTAATTAAAAACACTTAATTATATATATATTTACTTGCATTAAATACTTGCTATGTCCTGTGTGCATTTCAGTAAATTTACTTATTATTTCACATCAAAAAATGAAACTGCAATGCAGAAGTAATTAACAAATAAACTACGATACAAAAGTATTTTCATGTTTTTTTTTTTTTAGTTAAATACAAATACAAATAATAATGATAATAATAAAGAATCCTTTGAAACAGTTTAAAACAATTATGATAATTGCTTAATAAACATTTAATCATAATAAATCTACAAATTACACGCAAAAGAAATAAAGAGAAAAAAAAAAAAAAAAAAAATCGGTTAATCTTTTTATTTGGTGAGTAGCAAGTATTTTTTTTTTTAATTTTTATTTATTTATAGATAAAAATCTTTTATTCAAATTCACAAGACTATCAAACATTTATCAAAATAAATAAATAAATAAAATGGTCAACCGGAAAATCTTATCATATCCTATTATAATTCTTGTCCATATTGAACAGGAAACTGTAGAGAACTGTTTGGTTTGTTTTTTTTTTTTGGTTGTAACTATTAGAGAACTTTCAAAGTTTCTCGTTTAGTTTATTTTATTTTATTTATTTTTTTATTTCTTGTCATAATCGTAAATGGAATAAAATTTATTAAGAAATAGAAGAAGTAGAAGAACGCAAAACCATGAAACGAAAAAAAAAAAACCAAAAGCAAAAGCATAATAAAGAGAAAGTAAAATGGATGAACCAGTGCTAAGAGATAGTATGGAAATAGGAAAAAAAAATTTAATTTCATTAGTTAAATTGTTATTCTAGTATCAAAAAAAAAAAAAAAAAAAAAAAAAAAATTAAATAACCAAATTGTACTTATGTGAATCGAAAAGGGGTTTTTTTTTCGTTTCCCATGTATTAAATTTAACCAATTTTTAAATTAACAAGTATGAGTTTTATTTATTATCCATCTGCCCAACACCTATATAAAAAAAAAAAAACGAAGAAGAAAAACCAACGAAGTAGCTACACAAAAAAAAAAAAAAAAAAGAAAAAAACGCATAAATTCATGTAAAAAATAAAAAAAAAAAAAAGAAAAGAAAATGAAGAAAAAGCAACAAACCACTTGGGCTGTAAGTACTATATCCCATCATCCTTACATATTTTTATATTTATTTTTTTGTTTCTTGTTCACTGTAGCTATACATGTACTTATTTAACTAGAAAAGTGATGTTTCGGTTCGTTAATACCAAAAAAAAAAAAAAAAAAACCGAAAAGAAAGAAAGTAAATAGAATTTTGATTATATACCGAAAAATAAACAATATCTTTTAACTTACATTTAAAATTAAATAAATATTGCAGCAGAAAGAAAAAAAAAGAAAAAAGAAAAACTAAGAACATTTTCTTCATCAAAAGCACGAGGAAAAAAAAAATTTCTTTGATTATTTATTTAATAATTTTCCTTTTTTTCGCCCGTTTATTTAATTTATTTATTTTGTTTTTCATGCATTTTTTTTTTTTTTTTTTATGTAATTACTTGACAGTTAATTATCTAAACAACAAGTTATCTTGTCATTACCACCACCCACATAATTTAACATGGATACAATTGAAATTTTTAAGTCAACAAAAATTGTTTGTGTGTTAGCCAAATGATAATAATAATAATAAAAAAAGGAAAATATTTTTTTTTTTTTTTGTCAATGGTTTCTACAAATTATGCTCCTTTTTGTTGTGAATTTTCGTTTTTCTTGTTATTTTATTTTTATTTAATTACAAAACTTTTACTTAATTCACTTAATGCATTATTATATTTCTTCTGTGTTTACTTCTAGCTAAGAATGATTTTTTTTTTGTTTTTTCTTTGTTGATGTTGTTCGTTTAACCATTTATAATGTGTATTTGCCTTTAATTTATCTAATTATTCTTTCCAAGATTTTGATTAATTTTTTTTCGTATATAATCAAACAGAACTTTGAATCAAACTAATACAAATAATATATAATCAAATAATAGCATAAAATTTCATTAATTAATTGATGAACAATTATAATATAATTGAAAATACTATTTAAATTAGTTGTTGTAATTGTAATCAGTTTTACTAATTAATACAATTTTTTTTTTTTGTTATTTTTGTGCTTTGTGTAAACTTTTTTTTTGTTCGCTATTAATTACAAAATACAGTAAATTTAATATTCAACAGTAGAGCTTTTTCGTTTTTTTTTTTTTTTTTTTTTTTTGTAATAGCAACAAACAAGAAACAATAAAAAAGATACACGAGAGATATCAAAATTTAACAACAAGGTTGCGATAAAGATAGAGAAAAATGATACAACAAAATTTGTTCAATTTGAAAGTCTTTACCCAATAAAACCAGTAAAGAAAAAAAAAAAGAAAAGAAAAGAAAAATGAAAAAAAGGAACGAAAATAATTTATTTTATTTTTTTTTTTATTTTGTAAAAGTTGAAAATGCAGAGCAGAAAAAAAAAAAAAAAAAAACAAATAATAATAAAACGAAAAAGCTTTATATATATTAGAAAACCAGCAAAATCTTTTGGCGACGTCCTCTTTACTTGAAAATCCATGGGATTACCTTCTTTCTATATTTTTTTTTTTTTCTTATTTTCATCTCATCATAAAACACACATAGAACTGGCGGATAACTCTGCACAGCGCAAACAATCATAGTACAGCATCTTAAGTTTATATTTGTGTATGTAAAATAAGGGCAAATGACAAAACCATAAGAATGGTGGTGTATACTTGTTATGTTGAAATGTGGTTTGGTCAAGCAAACACCATCCACCATCCACCCTACTCACTTGTTTTACTTTAGAACAAAAAAAAAAAAAAAACAAAATAAATTTTCAGTTAAACAGCTAACTCGCGTAACACTTTTCTCGACTTTTCCCTTTATGTATGTGGTTCATGTTAACAAAAAAAAAAAAAAAAAAAAAAAGAAAAAAAATAATAATATGAATAAGAAAAAAGGTAAAAAAGCTTTCGTCGCTTATTTAGATAAAGTAAATTTACCTTTTTCTGTTTAATTTTTTTTTTTTTTTTTTTCGCATTCATTTTTTGTGTTGTTACTGAATTGTTGAAGATGGTTTGTGTTGCGGATGACACATATTTATTTGGATAATACAGAAAATGACAAAATAACAATTATTCTTTCTTCTTCTTCTATAGAAAAGATAAATAAATAAACACAATTAAAGCATAATATGTGTTACAAAGGAGCGAAAATATATATATATATATATATTTTTTATGTATAAAAAGAAAGAAAGAAAGTAGTAATCAATTTATAATATTCTAAGAATTTGTTAATTTAAAATGATAACAAAAAAAAAAAATAAAATTATAATAATAATAAATATGAAAATAATTATTTTTTTTTTTTTATTTAATTTTTTGTTTGTGAACTTCCTTATTTTATATTTTTCTTTTCTTTTTTTTTCGATTTAAAGCATAAAAATAAAAAAAAAAAAATGAAAATTCCTCATCTTATAATAACACAGAGTGATTTAGATTTAAGTCTACTCACTTTGTTAAAAAGATCTGACGTTGACATTAGTTGTCATAGTAACATCATTCATTCATTCATGTTCATATTTATGGTTTAAGAGCATATTTCTCATAGAAGCTTTTATTCTTGCTTTGCTTTTTTCTGTTTTTTTTTTTTTAATATTAATTGTCCAGATTATCATATATTAATTACTTTTGTTGTTTTTCTTTATCTCTTTATCATTGTTTTTTTTTTTTTTTTCGTAACTAATAGTTACATATCCATAGTGATTTAGTTAAGCTGGAAATAAAATAAAGCAAATATAACTTAATAATAATAGTAATTAAAAATTAATTTTTTAAATTAAAGTGGCAGCCATTAATTATTAATAATTAATAATTATTCAAAAACAATTTATTTAACAATTAAAAATGTTTTAACACTTAACGCCGCGTTTATAAACAATTAAAAAAAAATTTTTTTTTTGTTCACGATTATCTGTTGACAAAGTGAAGCGTTTTTTTTTTTTTTTTTTTTTTTTTTAAGTAAGTAGTGGTTAAGTAAGTTATTTAAATAAAGTAATAGACTGTCCGTTTGTGAGAAAAATTCAATATTTATATTTGTGAGATTGTGTTGAGAAATTTTTATTGACGTAATGTAATGGTTGCCGCCTCACCTACTTCTGCACCATATAACGCTTTACTTTTTTTTTTACTTTTTTATGTCTTATAAATATTTAAAAAAAAAAAAACAAACATTTTTTATTATTAAATTGAGTCACATTATTTTCCTTCGTTTTTTTCTGTTTTTTTTCCTTTTTTTATATTCCCTAAGCTTTTTTTTTTTTATTTATTTTTATTGGATAATGAAATGTATTGTAATTTTGACTAATTTTATAACAAAATGCGAATAATAATAATAATAATTTTCTTTTTTCTTTTTAATACTTTTCCTTTTGTTTGTATTAACTGTTTATTTAAGTGTTTAACTCGTAAGCAAAATCTATTTGTTTTTAATAATCATTACAATGTGGAACAGATTTTTCTTCTTTCCTTCTTTCTTTTCGTTGTTATTGTTGGTTTTTTTTTGGTATTTTATTATATCAAAAGCAATGAAAGTGGATAGACTGTGCTTTTTCTTTTTTTCCTGTTTTATTTTAATTTTTTCTTTTTTTTTTTTTGACACTTATATTTTTCATTTCTTTTCTTTTCTTTTTTGTTTTTTGTTGTTTTGTTAGAAATCAATAAAATTCCAACCATTAACACAAAAACCTTTATGATTTACATAAAGATTTGGTTTATAATATAATAATAATAATTATTATTATTATTATTATTGACCGAGAAATAAATGAAACGTATAACGTGGTGGTGTTTTTTTTTTTTAAACATTAATTCGGGGAAGGTAGAAAATAATAATTTTTTTTTTGTTTTTTCTTTGTTTCTGTTATTAATTAAAAACAATGAAAGAGTGAGAAAAAGAAAGAAAAGAAAATTTATTTGTTTATTTATTTAAAATAAATTATTGATTTTAGTTAATTTTTGTTATGGTTGTTGTTGTAGTTGTTGTTGTTGTATTTAAAATCATTAAAATTTTAATTATAAATATAGAATATTTAGTTATTTTCTAAGAAAATAATTATAAATCATAAACACACATTAAATTATTATTATTATTATTATTTTTCAGTTATTAAATATCAAATATGAATTTTTCCTTTACCTTTTTTTTATGTTTATAAGTAAATAAATAAATAAATAAATAAAATATTCAATACGGTAACATTTTCCTATACGATTTAATTGTTGTAGGTGTAAAAGATCTATTTTCATTTAACGTTTCATTCGAATATTCACATTATTAAACAAAAGAAAGATTTACAAAAATTAAAAAAAAAAAATTTTAATTTTAATTAAAATTATTAATCAATCAAAGATGGGTTTTACTTTACATATATTTATTTACCGTACCGTATAATAATAATAATAATAATATTTAAGAAAAATGATAAAGAAAAAAGATTTAATAAAAATTCACGGAAGCAAATAATAAATAAAAAATAAAAAAAAAGTTAATATTCGTGAAAATAGGAAATTTACACTTTTTTGTTATTTTTTTTTTTTTAAATTAATTTTAACTGGACTTGAGATGAATAAGACTTTGTAAAGTGTTTTTTTTTTTTTATTTCATTTTATTCCCTTTAACTTTTCTTTCTGTCTTTAATAATAATAATAATAATAATAATAATAATAATAAAAAAAAGAGAAAAACGCAAATAATAAACGCAAATTCACAACTTTTCTATTTTCTATGTTTTAATAAAAAAGAAACGAAAAGAAAATTGATTATAAATTAATAAGGAAGCTGACACTTTTTTTTTTTTTTTATTATTATTTTTTGCTTTCTAATTTTCTCTTTGTGTTTTACAGAAACCTTTGTTTGTTAACAGAATCAACATCTTTTTTCTTTAACCATTTTTAATATAGACATTGGTTATTTTTAACAAGAAAAGACAGAACAAGATAATAAAAACAATAAAATAAGACAATATTGATAGTAACATGTCAAGTAGAATAGAGAAAGAGAGAGAAAAAAAAATGTTAATTTTCTACTCGGACTAATCCCAAAATAGCTTTCTTAAACGAAAGAAAACATAAATGGGTGAAAAAAAAAAAAAAAGAAAAAAGAAAGGAAAATAGAAGAATGTCTTGTCATTGTTGTGTATCGCTATTTTACCAAAAAAAAAAAAAAAAACGTTTATATTTCCCATATTATTTACATGAATATGTGTTAAGAAATTACTCACATAAAACTATTAGAAACGGGTGAATCAAATGATGTGGCTAATGAGAAGATTTTTTTTTTTTATTATTATTATTAGACCATAATTACTTTCTTAGCGTACTAATTACTTTAAATCATTCAATTAAATTTCTATAAATTTGTTAAGAAGATTTTTTCATTATGTTATTTTTACAAAACGAAAATAAATTGTTATTATAAACAAATAATAATAATAATAATTTGTTGTGTGTGTTTTAAGTGACATTAAAATTTTTATTAATAATTTAAGGGAATTACAAATTTTATTACGGAATATAAAATTATATAAAATATTTTATCAACTAGGGCTTTATTGGTAAAGTTATCAAAAGTTAGCTGACCACTATTAAGGTAATCAAGTTTTATATTATATACTTTTAATGTCAACACTTTATTCATATTATTTATTCCAACCCATCTATTTACACAGGCATAATATAAATTATGAAAATGTATTTTAATCCCTTATCGAATATATAACTATTGTGTAATTCATAATCTATTGATTTTTATTTTATTATATAAAGCGTACATAAAATGAAATTAAGGAATTGGTGAGCTCAGGTACCAATCGTAAATTGGTTTGCCATTGTTAGCATCATAACTTACCAACGTATAATTTTTAATTTAAACTTACTTAATAATTACGAATAGACCTTATTAAAAAATTAAATGTAAACAACAACACATTACACACAAAAAATAAAAAAAAAATGTAAAAGAAAAAAAGCGATTTTCTTCCTTTCGCTAGGTATAAAAAAAAAAAAAGAAGGTATTTGGGAATTTTTTTTTTTAATTTTAACAACGACATGTTGTTGTTGATGTTATTATTATCCACAAACAGTCATCCCAACAGTCTCAGTGGTTCGAGCCCGTCTAACCATTGTTTTTTATTATACGTAAACTAAAAAAAAAAAAAAAAAATATAAGGAAGAAAATAATAAAAAATGGAAACATTATGAAATTTTAATGTCGCTTTTTTTAGTTTAAGGGCAACTTTAAGCACATCCTGTATATGGGTGGATGGAAATGTTTTTAACATTAGTATTGAAAAATAATATATATATATATATATATATATATATAAATAAAGGTTCTGGGTGAAATGCAAAAAAAAAAAAAGTCCACACTGTATTGTATAATTTCCACATTACTTGTTCATTTGTACAAAAGCAAAGTGGCTTTTATAAACAATATGCGTTATTACTATAAAATAAAATAATTATTTTTAAATTTTTATTTTTAACTGGTTAGTAGATGTATTAAAGCAATTAATATTAACCCCCGCTTAAAAACAAATACATACACGTTAAGCAATTATATATAAAAAAAAAAAAAAAAAAAATTCTTTCTTTTTTCGCTTTTATTTTTAAAAAATGTGTTAAAAAAAAAAAAAAAAATTATTATTATTATTCTTCAAAAAATAACCACATAATTAAATAGCAATTAGTAGCATACTTACAAATTGTTGTAAACATAACATGTTGTGAATGAATATAATATATATATATATCTTTGCTATATACTGGTTTATTAATGTCCTTTGGGGAGGGTTTTGTTTATATACATATATATGCTTTACGAATGATCTATAACGTTTTTAACACATTTTTACACAAGGATTTTGGTATAAAAAAAATACTTTTTTGTATGAAATATTTAGTGAAATCTGAAAACAAAAACAAAAAAAAAAAATTTTATTTCTGGTTCATTGGAACCTTGGAAAAATTATGAAAAATAGTCGGTTACATTATGTTATAAAAGTTATAATGGATAGGATGTTGTAGGGAATATTTTCTGTAGTAAAATAAATAAAAATTTATAATCATTACATTACATTACCTTTATCAAAAAAGAAAAACGAAAATGTTTCTATTAAATTAAATAAGATTACATACTAATCATTTAAAATAGATAAAATTTTATGTTCACTAAATAAATAATCAATAAATTTAACTAATATATTTCTAGATTAAAATAGAAACTATATACGAACTTACGAACATCTTACGACTGTTACTGACTTGTAATTAAAAGTAATAAAATTGAAAATATTTATTATTGTTAAATTGTGTTTATTACACCTGCTGGTTTTTTTTTTTTTTTTTGTTGATTATTTTAATTAGTTACTCATTACAATTTTCAAGTAACTTAGTTTAAATAAAATTTTGATATAAATTAGTACTGAAAATGGGTGTTTTTCACGTAATCAATAAAATAATTTTTTAGTGTTATTTTTTATTTGGGTTTAATCAAAATTGATCGTAATACCTATAAAAGTTAGAAATAGTAATTTATTTTTGTTGCTATAATAAATACGTTAAAATTATTAATTAATATTAATTAAATAATTTTATGTTAATTATAGTTTACAAAAAAAAAAATATAAATAAATAAATAAATTAATTTAAAGTTTTAACAAGTCTTTAGTAGAAGAAAGTAGTTTTTTTTTTTTTTTTAACATTTATCACAACAAATGATACAAGAAGAACTCCATAACTATTACAGCATTACCATATTTATTTTGTTTAGTTTTATTGTTAAATTGTTTCTAGTTTTTAGTTTTTAGTTTTTTTTTTTTAACTTTAATTCCTTTAGTTTTTCTTATCAAAACTTTCTTTTTTTTTTATTTTTTTTTGTTGCTTCTTCTATTGTCGCTTGTTCGTTACCATTGGTGTTTTGTTTTGTTATTTTATTTAATCAACAAATTAGGCAAAGAAAAAGAAATAAAATTTTATATTGTTTAATAGTCCACGAAGAAAGTCATTACATAACGCAACGAAGCTAAACATGGAGAGTTTTAGTGAAAGAAAAGAAAAGAAAAGAATGGTTAAGAAATTTTGTATTATCCTTTTCTATAAATTAAACAATTTAGCTGCTACTCACTGTACACTGTGTTGTTATTATTATTATTATTATTATTATTTCGAATTGAAATGTGTACAAATTTGTCTTCTGGTTGGTCTTACTTAATTTTTTGGCGCGCCAAAAAATTCATTATTCATGTCATGTATCAACTTCAATATAAAATAGGTATCATAGAGGAAAAATCTCAACTCATGTGAATTTAGATTACTTCATTTCAAAAATAACATGGTTGGACGACTAACTTTACTTTCTTTTTACTTATTTTATTTTAACTCACTCACCCTTTCTCTCTTTCATCTACAATCTACACAATTTTACACCGTTCTTATTATTATTATTATTATTTCTATATAAGAAATATATTTATCAAATATTCACTTTGAAATGTCTACACGTGCTTCCGTATATCAGTTGATTTTTTATTTTCCAGTATATATATATATATGTATACATAAAAACCAAAACTTATGCATATAGATATGCTTTTTTAACTTTTTTATTTTATTTCTTTTTTTTTTTTTTTTTTTGATTCTATTCAAGTCATGCCAAGATAGAAGTTATTTTTCTCCCATATCTATCTTATACATTTGTATGTACAGTTTGTTTAGTGCAATCATATATATATGTATAAACACCTTGTCAAAACTATGATGACACTTTTCTATAATTTCTGTACCCTATTATATGTTAAGTAAAAAAAAAAAAAAAAAAATTCTTTTTAAATTGAATTTTTAGTTGGATAAATTGTAAAAAATAATAATAATTAATTATATTTTTCTTATTATTATTTAATAAATCACATTGAGTTAGTATGTATGTATGTTTCTAGTTAATGTTTTATTAGTCATACATTTAAACAACCGCAAATAAAGATAAATATTCAAAATTTGTTGTTATTTAATTCTATGTACGTTGCATAACAATTCAATGTGCAATAAATGTTTTTCTCCTTTGTTAATAGTTTATAAATGCATATTTTAATAAAATTTGATAACAAAAATTCAATCGACAATAAATATTATGTATAGAGAAAATGATCAATATAAAATTTATTTATTTATTTATTTATTTTTCGTTATAAGTAGAGATGGGCAAAACAGCTATTTTTCATTAACTGTTATAACTGTTATAGTTATTTTTTAATAACAGTTAAAAATAACAGGGTCTCCTGTTATTTAAATATTTTTTATTTATTTTTATCCTTATATAAATTTGAAGGCTAAACCTGTGGAAAAATGAAGGTGGAATTTGGTATCTAATAAAAACTATAAAAAAACAGTACTTTATATTTGTATGCCCCAATAAAAAGTTTCCATTGCATTTCCGGCAATCAGAAAAAACATTTTCATTGTAAGACTTTTCCAAAATCAATATTAAACTAATACTAAAGAAAAAAAATTAATTTAATTTAATTGTGATTAAAAAAACACACAATATACATATCTTAAAAAATAGCTTATGCTTTACTACAGTTTTTTAATATCTTTAATTTGATACAAAATTCCACCCTCTACCTTTTACAGATCGTCTTAAAAGTCTAATTTTGTAGTTTCAAATTTAATATTTAAACACAGAAATTTAAGCAATTAAATAAAAAACTAGTGACCCGACAAAAAAATCATGTTCATTTAGGCAGATTATAGTTTTAAAACAATAATTATAATAATATTAATTACAATTATTGATTGATCAATTTATTAACGATGTATTATTAAATAAAATTTTGCACTTTTGAAAAATGATAAATGAAAATTTCTGTTTTCAATTTTGATTAAATAAATAAAAAAATCGGGCATTAAATTAGTAATAATAAAAGTAAAATTTAAAAATATATGGAAAAAAGATTAAACTCATGAGAAAGTCTATTTTCTATCAATGCGTTTGTATTTTTTAATATAAACAATACACGCTCGCATTGAACAAAAAATGCACATATACAACAAATAAATATTCTACGAAAGATCGGAATAACAAGGAGAAGCCGAAAACAGTTTGGTTGAATATCATCCGAATTGGCTGATATATTTGACAAACTGATATATCTCATATTGGCTGTTATAACAGCATCAAGGAGCTGTTTGAGCAGTACATCCTATGTTTTTTATATGAGCTTAGGAAAGAATGAGCGAAATGGACAGAATATATTAAAAATATCTAATGATATATCAAAAAAAAATGATATTGGCTGTTATAACAGCATCAAGTAGCTGTTTGAGCAGTACATCCTATGTTTTTTATATGAGCTTAGGAAAGAATGAGCGAAATGGACAGAATATATTCCAAATATCTAATGATATATCAAAAAAAAAATGATATTGGCTGTTATAACAGCATCAAGTAGCTGTTTGAGCAGTACATCCTATGTTTTTTATAGGAGCTAAGGAAAGAATGAACGAAATGGACAGAATATATTAAAAATATCTAATGATATATCAAAAAAAAAATGATATTGGCTGTTATAACAGCATCAAGTAGCTGTTTGAGCAGTACATCCTATGTTTTTTATAGGAGCTAAGGAAAGAATGAACGAAATGGACAGAATATATTCCAAATATTTTATTTTTTAAAACAATACATCCAAATATGATACATTTATAGTGGTTTATTTTTATTATGTTTAAATGTGTGGAATTAAGTCAATTGTTGTTGTTTTTTCGCCTAAACATGCTAAACCAATTTTTTAATGCGTACGTTTGACGTTTGTAAAAATAATTCAAAATGATTTTTTTTTAATTCGATAGCAAATAATTAAAAAAAATATTTTTATTGATATATCAATAACACCCATTTTCCGATAACAGTTAATTATGATACTAGCTATATTTAAATAACATGGTTATAATATTAGTTATTCAAATATCGACCCATCTCTAGTTATAAGTTAATTGTTTTGTTTTATTGATTTTTTTATTATTATTATTTTTATTATTTTTTTTTTTTGTACAAATTCAGCATCAAAATGTCTATATACAGAGAGTTGAGTATTTATTTAAAGTTTCCTATTAAAAATAAATAATAATTATTTTTTTTTTTTCTATATATGACCATCTGGGAATATATAGGGTTTGGTTTATTTTATTATTATTATTATTTTGTCTACCATTGTAATGAATTATTATTATTCAAACTAAATTTAAATTAGCATCGATTTACAAAAATAAACTAAAATGCATAATTACTAAACACATATGGCTAGATAAACATACTTCATTATTATTATTATTATTATTATTATTAGTTAATTTTAATCAATGCATTTTATTTTTTAATTGTTTTATTGTTAACAAGTATTATGTAATTTCCAACATAATAAATATTTTGGTTTTATAAACAAGAAAACGTACTTAACGTAAATAAATAAAAATAAAATTTCTATCATATGTTAAAGACAATAAATGGGTTTTCCTCATTTTTCTTTGCTTTAACAAAAATAAATAAAAGAAAATGAAAAACTTATCCAGCAAACATAAAGCTATATAATCGACTGTAAATAGTAAATTTAACCCTTTCGAAATATTTTTTTTTTTCGTATAAAACTTCAACAACAAGAAAAGATAAAAAAAAATCGCTTTAAAAATAAATTCAAAAATTTAATAGACAAGAACAAAATAAAGAAATTTAAATGAAAATAAAAATAAAAATAATTTTCTATAGCACAAAAATGTGTGACAATTCTTTTGACAAGTTATGTAATGTTGAATTAGAAAAATCTGCTGCTCCCTGTTATCAAAACCACTACCCAATTTAACTTGTTACTGTTGACGATACTATGTGAGCTTTTTTTTTTTTTTTTTTGGTTTTGTTTCTTTTATTTGTGTGAGCTCTGTATATATATTTTACCAGCAGATACAGACAGATTTTTATTTATTTTATTTTTGTTCAAACAATTTTATGTATATACTTGGAGAATAAGAAATCTTAATAAATATTCAGTCTTCCGCTTTTCTTTTGTGTCACTTTTGCTTTTTGCTTATTTTTTTTGTTTAAATTAATTTAAATTCCCTATTATCCTTTAAACAATATTCATATATAATTTCTTCTTATTACATTTTTTTTTTTTTTTTAATTTAAAATTATTAATATAATACAAAAAACAAAAAAAAAATAAAATTAAAAATAATAAAATTCTCTTTTATATTAATTTTGACTTAATTGGGAAAGTTTTGCGTTTTTAACTTTTATTTACTTAAATAATTACATTTTTATATAAAAGCTCCTTCATTTTTTTTTTCTTTTTTATTTAATTTTTCAAAGAAAATATATAAAATAAAAAATCGTTTGTTTGTGATTTTTTTTTTTTTTTGAAAGAAATATGATATTGATTTTCTATTTTCCTTGTTTTAATAATTTTACCTTTTTTTTTTTTTTAATTTTTTAATTTAATGGTAGGCAACAGGCTAAAATATTTTTTAACAACTTTGTGATGCTGTACGTACATTTGATAATCGAATACAGTCGGTTTCTCATGTTATAACCGTTTTTATTTGTGGGGATTTGTGATTATTTAATATTTTGATTTAATTGGTTGTAGTTTATAGACTGTACTGTCTGTATGAATAAAGATTCTCTCTTGTCATCATGCGAATACCTAATATTGATACACGTTTTGTCAGTTTTTAACACTAACTAGAAAAATAAATGTTTTAGTGAGCTACTTCCATGGAAATATTGGTTCAGAATCTGAAATTGATTTTTTTTTTTTCACTTTTTTAAATTTTAAATTTTTCCATGCATTTTTTCGACGAAAAATAAAATTCAGAATGTCTTCAAAATTTACTGGAATAACCATGAGAATTATAAAAAAGCCTTATAAAAAATCAATTTTTCGAGTTACAACCTTTTCGCTATACAACAGCAATAGCTGAATAGAGTGGCTGGCTCATCGCAATTTGAGGTGAGACTGTTTGAACGTACAGAAGAAAACCTTTAATAAAGTTTACATTTTTTTTTTTTTTTTTTTATTATATCATGTAAATTTGTAATTTTACACTTTGATTTAAATAATAAAATGGCAAAAAAGCGAAAAAACAAAACAAAAAAAAGAGGAGAAAAATGAAAGTAAGAAAAATATAATAAAGAAAGCGAAAAAGAAGCAAACCTTTTGAAAATGTATAAATTGTAAAACTCATTGATGTACAAAAAATTTGATTTGATTGAAATTCATATATTTGTTGTTTTTCTTATAAATTTCCTTATTTCTTCGTATCCTCAATCTCTCGCTATTACTTTTACGTTCATTTTATTTTAATA
Organism: Ptychoptera albimana; assembly: GCA_961205885.1. Taxonomy (NCBI): domain Eukaryota; kingdom Metazoa; phylum Arthropoda; class Insecta; order Diptera; family Ptychopteridae; genus Ptychoptera; species Ptychoptera albimana. The sequence continues at coordinate 1,815,181 of OY540804.1, forward strand.
TTTCTTCACGAACCAGCCAACATTACAATTTATTCCATTACCATTCTCTAAATTGGGAGCTGTTTTTATATATGATTTTATTTATCTTTAAAAATTAAAGAAAATGAAGGAAAATAAAAAAAAATTAAGACTTTCTATTGTTTTAAGTTTTTCATGAGAAGCAAAATAATTTTATTTTTCCTCATTCAATGCTGTCGAAATAATTCGTTAGCTTTTGCAGCAGCACTACATTTCTATTCTATTGATTGTACATTTTCTTTCTTTTCTTTTTTTTTTTTTTTTTGTTTAGTTATGTTATATAGTTACGAAGCTTAAGATTTTAATCTGGCGAAAAATCTTAAGATGAATAAAAGAAAAAAAAATTGTATAAAAGCCACACACACACACGTACATACATACATAGTGTAATAGAAAGAATGAAAAATCTCGAATAAACGGAAAAGATAAGTTTTTTTAAATACGAATATTTCTACTAAGAGAAATGTTAACTTGAATTAACAGAGTGATTAAAAAGTTGTGACTAAATGGATTGTTGTCCTGTTTTTTTTTTTTTTTTTTTTTTCTATTAATATTTTCCTACAAATATATACTTTGTTCTATTAATAATTTTCAATTTTCTTCTACTTCTACTTCACTTCTTTATTATTATTATTATTTTTCTGTTTTTTTTTTTTTTTATTCCAAAAAACTTTTCTTCAACATAGTAAGTGATTTGCTACCACCTTCAAAATACTTTTAGTTGTTTTTACTGATTTTTAGGTTTTCTACGATGCTTTTGTAATAATAACTTTTCAAAACAAAAAAAAAAAAAAAAATTAATAAAAGGAAAAAAATTATTTAAGTGGAATTTTTCTTTCACTTATTTCCTAAAAACCAAACCAATGTTTTTGATTTATTATCCCAAATTTTTTGCGTAATGTTATTACAATTTTTTGTATTTTTGTATTTTTTTCGTTACTATCTAATATAATTAAATATTGAAATTAATCTTCACCTCCAGTTTGGTCCCTCGAGCTTTAATACTTCAATACTTAATTCTTTTTTTTTTTTTTTTTTTGTATTCATTTTAATTTTTACTTTTGTTTTCTGCTCTCTAGACTTTATATTGCTTTATATTCTAGCTAGTCTTTCATTTAACAATTTATATATATATATATATGTATATATTTCCTAGCAACAAAGTAATAAGACTCGTCCAATTAAATTTCATCTCCTTTGCATTTCAATCTACATCAATTTCTTTATTTTTTGTACTAAAATCGTGAGCTTTTTCCTCATTTTATTATTTCGCCTTTCATATTAAAAAAAAAAAAAAAAAAGAAGAAGAAGAAGAAGATGAAAAAAATTATTCAAACTTATGTTTATTTGTGTGTTCACTTCTATTTAACAAAGGGCGTTTATAAATGATATCGTAAAAGGTAAATTAATTTAATTCGCCTATTGATGTATTTAGGAATCTTGTTTGATCTTTATCTGTCAACTTTTAACCTTTTATACAAATGTACAAAGTATTTTCCAACAAACTCTGTGGCAAGCCAATTGTTTCTAAATAACGACCAGGAATGTGCCGAACGTGTCTACTTGTATTATTGAAATACTCTCTTGCCCTGTCACAATCCAATACAACAGAACCGAGGTAGTTGAATTTATAATTTTTCTGTTTTTTTTTTTTTTTATAACTTATATAACAATAACACTTCTTTTTATATTTAAAGTTTTTTTTTTTATGTTTTTGGGGTAGCTAAAGAAATGTTTTGTGAATGTAAAAAATAAATAAATAAAAAAGTTTCCCTACTGAATAATTTTATGTTTTGTTATGATCAAAAAAAAAAAAAAAGAAAAGATTTTAGATAAATAAAGATGCAAAAATTAAATTAAATGTGCATCATTTTTCAATAAAAAGAAAAAATAACAAATGATAAATCTATCTCTGTGTGTATTATGGATGGTTGGGTGGTAAAATGTTATACAAAGCAATGAATGAAAGTTTAAACAACTTTTTCTTGTAAATAATATTTTATTTATTTGCGTGTGTTTGTGTATTTGTTTAAACTTTCATTTCGCCCTGTTAACAGTACAGTTTTTATATATGTATACAGATAGATAGATATGTAAATATGCAAGTCGACTATAATCATCTCTTATTTTGTATTTTCTATAATTATTCAAATAATCAAAAGTTTTTAAAGTAATGTTTAAGCCAAGTGATTAAAAAAAAAGAAGAAAATAATGATAAAGAATAAAAATTATAAAACCCTCATCTGGGATAATCATCATTTGTTTTTCTTTACTCCACGCTTTTAAGTTTTTTTTTTTTTTTTTCTATAATCATAGCACAAAATGATAATTTAGTTTTATTAGGATGAGACAACAAAATTTTTAATGCAATTAACTATTTATTTTATATACAAAGTGGAAATTTGCGTTTTTTTTTTTTTTTCTTTATCGTTATCGTTAGCCAAGATATTTTTTCTCTTTAGAGTTTCCTTCTGTTTTTTTTTTTGTTTTGTGTATTTGGTGTATCTGTGTGCTGTACATCATTTTTTACTTTATATTTATTTTAATAATACATACATGCTATTCAAATCATGTATGGGGATAAATAAAACAAAAGTAATAAACACACGACTTTCACCACATGTAAATTTTTAACAAAAAAATAATAAATAAAAAAATAAAGAAATCTCTACTCTCGTGACGTCACCAAAGCTGAGCTTTATTAAAAGCTGCCATCGTCATATACGTGTTTACGTAGAGAAGATGCTTAGAGGAGTCAATAAAAATTCACTTCGTTTATGTTTCGGTTTCTGTTGAATCGGTCATAGTCGTTTATACAAAAACAACGAAAAGAAAAAAAAGAAAATAAAACACAAAACAACAACAACAGCAAAAAGGAAAGGAAAACGAGAAAAGCAGCAAAGGAAAAGGAAGAGGAAAACAAAAAAAAACAACAAAAATGGAAAAAAAAAAATGTATAAATGCGAAGGAGACAAAAAGTCTTCTAGCAGAATTTCCTTAAAAAAAAGAAGAAAAATTCTTTGTTATTCCTCACAAGAAATAATTTTTTTTTTTGTTATCAATATATTTATAAAAAAAAAAACAAACAAATATCTTATCAACTATGTTTGTAATTTATGTTAAAAAAAAAAAAGAAAGAAAAATCAAGAAAAACAAAAGGAAAAGATGTAGAAGAAGAAAATATTTTTAAATATTTATGATGTTAGACAATCGAGCTTTCGCTATTGCATTATTTATTTTGTGAGAAGCTTTTCGACAGGACAGGACAGTAGGGACAACAATATTACACTATATACATATTTACATTATACCAGGCCACTCCACCGTCAAACACAACTGAAAAATGTAAAAAAAAAAAAAAAAAACGAGAAAAGAAAACGACGGAAAATGGAGAGAAAAAAATAAAAACTAAACAGCAGTCAGTGGTTCTGAAACTTCTAATACATGTGCATAATCATAAATATGCAAGAATATGTTTGTATAGTATTTGCTTTCTAGTATTAAATAAACATAATCTATGAGCAGAACAAAAAATTTATCCATGAATAACTTAAAAAACTTTCATACAAGAAAAAAAATTCTTTAATAATAGAAAAAAAAAAATCATTTTTTATATTTTTGCTTTTCTAATTTGTTTTTACTTAAATAATCAGTTTAAATTAACTGGTTGGTTTCATTCCGATGTTGCTTTTTATTATTAATTTGATGTCGGTGGTAGTGCAAGTCGAGTAGTTGCACAAAAATAATATTTAAACAGAACAGAAAAATAATAACAAACAGAGTAAAGGAATTTTCAAAAAAAAAAAAAAAAAAGGGAAAAAAAAATAAAAAACTTGAAGGCCACTGTGACATACACAGTGTATCCAGAGCACAATTATACAAAGTAGGAGTATCTGCTCCTTTAACTTTAAAAACAGTTTAAAAGTAGTAGCGGAAAGCATAGTACGTACGGTACGGTACGATACGTACGTATAGTAAAAGCATGAGAAAATCAAGTTGTCGGTAGAAAATCGTTTAATTTCGTTTTTAACATACGAAAGGGCTTGGTTTACAGTGCATAGCATATTAAAATTATCAAAATTAATATTAATATTCCGTAAAATTATTTAATATTCTGTTAATTTGTGTATAACCGAAAAATAAACGTCAAAAATAAAAAGCCTCTAATACCATATAATGATGTTATAATTTTTAAATATTTATTATTAAAGGTATTAATGAAATGTATAGAAAGGGTTAAAAAAAAAAAAAAACAATTCTATTTATTTCTGGTATTAAAAATAGAATAACGCTAAAGAGTTATTAATGTTAATTAATTTTACAACAATTTTTTTAAAAGAGATAAATTAATAATAAAAACAACAACAACAAAACGACAAACCGAAAAAAAATTATCCAAAAAGCACACACACACAAAATACGAAAAAGAAAACGAAAAAAAAAATGATATAATAATCATGATCGATATATTGTTTCGACAACCCATCATCAGCAGAACCAAAAAATAAAAAATAGGCAAAGAATACAAAAACAAAAAAAAAAAAAAAAAACGAAAATGTTAAAAGAGAAAGAGAAAGAGAGAACGAGAGCAACGAAAAAAAAACGATGAAAAGCTTCTAAAAAAAAAGTGGAAACGAAAAGCACACACAAATGAAAAATTTAGAAAGCTTGCGCAGTATAAACATGTGTTTACGGGCGTAGACCAGTTTTACAGAAAAAGAAAATCTCTCGAACCGACAAACTGTCGCGTCTCAGTGTTAAAAATAATTTTCATTAAAATATTCGGAAAGAAAAAAAAACTTTTTACTTTTTATTTTGTCGTGAATATATTTGAAAAAGAAAAAATAAAAATAATCCTAAAAGTCTATAATAATAATAATTATAATTATGTTTAATAATAATTAATTAATTATTAAAAAAGAAAAAAGAAAAATAATTTAATGTAAAGTGAGGTTTGGCCAAGGTTGTTTTATGTTTTTGGTTTCTTTTTTTGTTGACAATAATTATTATTAATAATAATAATAATAAATCTACGTTCTACCAATGTATTATTATTATTATTATTATTATTCTGTTGTTGTTATTATTGTTACTGAAATATTCTTCTTTTTTTTATTATTATTATTATTATTATTATTATTATTTATCATTTTGTAGTAACATGACATATAAAATTGAAAGAGTACAAATAAATGTTGTACATACATAAAAATATATACAATCTACATCATAAGTCAGTGTAAAGTATAATTCAAAAATAATTTTCTCCTAAATAGAAAACGTGCTTAAAATAATAAATTTATTAAGTGATTTTTATCTTTTAAAAAGAAAGCTTAAAAATAAAAAAAAAAAAAAAATGTTAAGTTCACAAGAATACAAAATTTTTGATGTTGATGTCGGTGTGGCATTTTGTTAATTTAATTTAATTTAATTTAATTTAATCTAAGCAATAATAAACATTTAATTTATTTTTAACAGAGAAGTTTTTCAATCATAAAAAAAAGTATTAAAAAATTAAATACTTTAATTAATAAAAGTAATATTAATGAGTGTGGGTGTGTGTGTGTGTGGGTGTTATCAGAATGCAAAATAATATAATAAAAAAAAAAAAAAAATTGTTTCTAAAAGGTTATTAAATGTCAAGACAAAGTAGATTTTTTTTTTTTTTTTCTACATTTCTATTTTATTCGGTAATTTTTTTTTTTTTTTTTTTTTCGTTGTTACTACCTACACCTTTATACAATTTTATGAAAGAATGAAAGAAAGAAAGAAAGAAAGAAAAAAAGTTGCAAGTACTCTGGATGCTTTAATACCGTTTATCTGTGATTTAATTGTCACCAGAAAAAGATATGATACACTCTGTATTGTTTGCTAATCGTAATGAAATTTTTTTTTTTTTTGTAAACAAATTTATAGTTTATTCATTGACCTTATACGGTATTTGGTATAATTATTAAAATATTTATTAATACGATAAAATTGATAAATTATTATAATTATATTTAGTTAATAAACAAAAATAAAAGTAAAGCTTTAAGGGCGTTTCATGTTTACAATAAACGATTAAGTGATTTTATAGTTTTATTAAAAATTAATTTCTATGTTACTTAAATTATTATAAAAACAAGGGACCTAATTATATTTACTTATTTAATAAATGTATTTATAGTTTTGTATATACATAAATTAATTATATTTAATGTTAATAAATCAAAAGTAACTCAATCATTGAATATCATAATGTTTTGTGTTAATTAGCATTTATATTTGATGTACTTTGATGTTTGAAAAAGAATAATTATTATCGCTATGTCATTGTCATATTTGAATTTATTAATAATTGAAGAATAATTATAGCTAAAACTTTTATTACATATTTTTATTATCATTATCATTATAATTATTATTATATTTATTATTATTATTACAAAAACCTACAGGAATACAGTGAGGAAAGTGAAAATGTTTATTTTAATTAATTTTTTTCTGTATTCTTTCTTTTCTTAATCTTTTTTTTTTTTTTTTTTTTAATTATTACATATTTATTTTGTATAATTTTTTAATTAAAAATACAAAAAAAAAAAAAAAAAAACAGAACAGAACAGAAAGTAAAATAAACAAGTAATAAATTTTAATTGAAAAAAAGTTAAAAAAAAAAAAAATTATGTCAAGCATAAATAATTTGCATTAATAAAAATTAGTGTTTATGTTTAAATGTGCTATTTTAAACTATATATATTCTATAGTTAAAAGTAAGAATAATACTATATAAATGTATTTATAAAAAAAAAAAAATTATGTGAAAGAATTACGACTATAAATCATAAAACAAAAAAAAAAAAAAGTAGTAATTTAAGTAAACAGGGAGAATTATTATTTATTTTATTTTATTTTTTTTTTTTGGTTATCCTGAAAAAAGTTAAAGTTAAAGTTATGTGATATAAATTTATTTCATTTTATGTAAATTCATTATTAATTATATATATATAAAAAAAAGAAAAGTGTCCTGTGGAATAAGATGATATTATTAATCATGTTTGAATTAAGAATTATTTTAATATGCCTGCCTTCTATACTTTTAGCAACAACTTTAGAACCCGGTAAGTGTTTATATACGTTTTTTAGTTATTTGTGTACCTCCTTTATACATACCGTTAAAAAGTTAAATAAATAAATAAATAAAACAATAAGTAAAAACGAAAAGAAAAGTAAAAAGAAAATCTAATCCTTAAATGTCAGCGATATTTATTTAGCTACAACTCAAATGGCTGTAAATAATAATTGTTGTACCCAATCTACTATTGATTATTGTTTCTATATAACGTACATCGTATATCGTACATACATTTTATTCTCTTAAATACATATAATATACTACTATTGAAAATGAAATCTTATACATTCTTTCTTTCTGTTGAGTTAGAGCTTTTATATGTGCTTCGATAAAGATTTTTTTTTTTCTTTTATTTTCTTAAGAGTTTCAGGTTACATAGGGTTAAAATGAAATCTTTGGTCCTCGTCGTACATATAAATAAATACGATGGATGTTAGGTGTTCTGTTGTGTGCATGTTACAGCGAAAATAAAAATAAAAAAAGAGTAAAGTAGGCAAAAGAAGAAAATATAATAATAATAATAAAAGAAAGTAAAGTAAAGTAAAAAAAAGGCAGACGTGTGTAAACACAAAAAACCATTTGATTCTATTCTATATAAACATAACGTAATATTATATATTATTCACATATGTAACTCAAAGTGTGAAAAGGTAAAATTCAAGACATGAGTGTGGCTGGGTGATGGGGGTTTTTTTGTTTTTTTTTTCTGTGGGATAGGGAGTGACGGGATCGTTTTTTTTTTTTTTTTAAATAACAAAAAAAAAAAAAACTATATGAGTATTCAGTAAATGGACAATTTTTGATATGGCATGCGTGTGCTGAATTGAATCGGTGACGGTATAAAGAATATCAAAATATCACAATATCATACACGCGAAGTGAATTATAAGCATATGTACATTTAATAATATAGAGCTACCATGGCTACATAAGTAATACGATGCGTCTCAAACCCAACGTCTACACATCACACACTACTATCGTTTTTAGATTGTGTCATTTTCTATATTATTCTTCCTTATCGAATTGTTTTGTGAGCTTTTCAATCGTATTACACACGCCAATATATGATGAATGAAACAATTGGTAAATAATATCTTTATAAATTTCTATTTTTCCATTTCCGCTACACAACTTATAATTTTTATTATTATTCATTTTATATTTCTTATAAAGAAAAAGGTACCTATCACATTATTCTACACAAAAACAAATCATTCACTTCTAATAGCATCTTAAATGCTATGCCATTGTGTGAAAATAGGGAAATTTCAGTATATAGTGAACAGGCAATTAACTTCTGAGCAGCTCACCATAGTAATTCTTCTAATATATACATTCATTATGGAATCAGATCGTAAGAAAAACTGACTTTGATAAAGAAATTTTATAAGAAACAGACTAGTGTCTGAATGAAACCGATGAGTTTCTATTGTGGTTAGAGTCGTTGATGAATCCAATAAGATGAAAAACTGTTAATAGGAATGGGATAAATAGAAGAAGAAAATAAAATTATAAAAATGAAAATTGTGTGCGGTTTTTCTCGCATAATACGATTCTGCGCAAATAATATCTACATATGTACGTATGTTATATATTTATTACAAACAAAAGTGACGATTTACAATGATGTGCTTATATGGCAACCAACAATAAACCTCTGCGGGTCAAAAAGTACATTCATACATACTTTGGGAATATATATACAATATACACAATATAAAATCATAGAATGTAACAGGATTTTGTTATATTTTATATGCATGTTGAATATGATTTTTGTTGTTTTTTATTTAACCAAAAGTCATACAGTCAAATTACATGTATCAAATATATTTCGTTTTATATAAATATAAATATAAATATTAAGAAGAAAGTAGTTTTTCTATATTATCGTATTAAGAAAATCCTAGAGTCTTAGATCAAGCACAGAAGAAATTTTTATTTTTTTTATTATAATAAAAACAAAAAGCATCAGCACCAAAGTAAATGTAGAGAAAGTATTCACCCAACGAACCCCATCTAACCCTTAAAAGTATAGAAGAAGAAGAAGAGTTTTTTTTTTAGTTTTATTTACTTTACGTACATAATAAGGTGTACATAAGAATGGTTAAATTTTTTTTTTTTATGTATATTATACTTTAGTGTGGTATTGTTTGTTATTATAACTGAATAATTTTCGTCAAGAGAAAATACCTCTTTTGCTTTGGTGGTGCTACGTTTTTATGTTTTTTTTTTTTTTCTTTTAACAGAAATAAAAATAAAAGATAAAAATTTCTTTTTTTTTTTTTGGTTGTTTTATATAATAATAGAAATGAAAGGAGAAAAACAGAAAAAAAAAAAAAAAATAATAATAATTCGTTGTATAAATAATTATTTTTTTTTTTTATTAAGGTGAAAAAATTCATTTTTTTTTTTTTTTGGTGTGTTTGTGTCAGAGTAAAAATTTTTCAAAGATCAGACGTTATATTAGCGATTAGCCACTGTACCGTATACCAGCTATTATTATTGTTGTTGTATACAACAAATAAGCCTTTTTTTTTACTGTGTTATACTGTGACGTTGTTAGGATATACATATATAGTATGTATAGAAGTAAACGCCTTTTTTACGGTGGATTAGTTCGAAAATGATAACACTACCACAGTCTATAATAGGAAGATAATCTATAGACAACTTATTTTTGCCCAGTTTTTTACTCTACTCTACTCTACTTTACTTTACTTTACTTTACTTTGTGTTATTATTATTATTACATTTTTCTTTACATTTTACTTCTACTTTTCCTGTTGGAATTTTAAAAGGTGTACATATTTTCAATTGTTTACATAAACCTTCTATACGCTTCTACATCTTCTACTTCTTCATCTTCATGGTTAAATTGTTTCTACCAATCTAGTAAAAAACAATAAAATAAAAGTAAATTGTGTGTGGTAAAGGTATTACATACTCAACAATGAAGTAAAATAATAATAAGATTATTCAATTTATTCAATTATTGCTTCTTTATTTTTTCCTTTTACTCCACCATCAACCATTCTACGTTTCTATCCCTTATTTAAATAAAAAATTACTTGATTCATGTCTTTCAATAAATTTTCAATGTAATTTATTAATGTAAATAATTAGTGAATATTAATTATCATGAATAATAATAATAATAATAATAACAAACTAAGATAAATTAAATAAAAAAAAAATAAAAAAATAATCCTTAGATTGATGGAGTATTTTTGAATAATAAAAACAATTAATTTAAGCTAATTGATTATTATTTTACCAACCATAAAAATAAAATAAAATTACAAAACAATATGAATGGGTTTTTTTTTTTTTTTATAAGAAATGTTTTTCGCATTTCGTTACAATTACATATATAAAAAAAAGGGAAACAATTCTCTTTTCTTTTCTTTTCTCTCTTTATTTTTTTGTTGGTTAAATAATAAAAATTGATTTATAATAATCACAAAACAAACATAAATAGATTTAATCATGCATGAATATAATTTCATTTATATTATATTATTATTTATTTATTTATATTACATTTTTTCTTATTCCTTTCGTTTTTTTTATTATTTTGTCTTCATTGAATATAAAAAAAATTCCATTTATACATTTATATGATGAGAAAAAATAAAAAAAATAAAAAAAAGAAAAAGCGAATAATAATCGGGAAGACAAAATCAAAATAAATTATATAGTAGATACTTTTCTATGTGTACACATAGGGAAAAAATCAAGTAAAAAAATTGGAATTTAGATAGGAGAAAAATTGTAGAGACAAAATATGCATAAAATTAAATTTTATTAAAATAAACGAACCATCATTTTTTTTTTCTTCTTCTACTTCTTCTTCTGTATTAAATTAATAAAAAAGAAATGGAAAAACCGTTTATATAATATTATTTATTTATTTTTAGTATAGAAATGTTATATAGTGTGACCCAAAAAAAAAAATTTTTAAAAAATCCTATCCTATTTATAAGAATAATGAGAACATTTTTCAACATTTCATGTCTTCTGGTTTGACAAATAAAATTCATGAATAATTTAAAACAACCTTAAAATTTATATAAAATAGATTTCCTATTCAAATTTAAATAATTAATTAACAAATTAAAAATTATCTTCTTTGTTTTCATAAAAAAAAAATTTTTTTTTTGATGATTTTTCACTTGGTAAAATAATTGTTATAATTAAATTTTTAATGTAATTAATTGATTAATTGTTTTTTTTTATCTTATCATTATTCTTCTTCTTCTAGAAATATTTTAATGATAGATAAATTCACCAGTTGTCATATAACCATAAAAGAAAACAACGCTGAAAATTGAAAAAATAATTTTTTTTCGACCAAACACGTAGAACAAAGTCGCTTTCTAATGTCACTAACGATATTCCTGCAAAGTTTCAGCCTGTTTGGAATTAATTTTTTTCTCGCTGAAAATTGAAAAAAAAAGCTGATGGTTTGTATGCATTTTTTTCAGAAATTCGGTGAAAAAAAATTAATTCAAAATGAGCTGAAACTTAAACGGAATACTCTTTAGGACGTCAGAAATCGACTATGTTCTACGGGTTTGCCCGAAAAAAATTTATTTCTCGAGTTATGATCTCGCAAATTTTCCGCAATTTTCAAAAGTAATAATCCGGAACTTAGAATGCCCATAACTCGAAAAATAATTTTTATTTTCGACCAAACACGCAGAACTAACGATATTCCTGCCAAGTTTCAGCCTGTTTGGAATTAATTTTTTTTCTCGCTAAAAAATTAAAAAAAAAAAAGCTGATGCTTTGGTACGCATTTTTTTCAGAAATTCGTTTTGCACTAATACTCTTTAGATCGTCAGAAATCAACTTTGTTCTACAGCATAAATATTTGATAAAAAAAAAAAAAAAACAAAGTAAAACATTTTTTTTCTTTCATCACATCTAACTAATAAAATCTTTTAAACAAATTTCTCTTATTTTGCACTTGTAATTTTTGACGTCATGCTGTGTATAAAGGAAAATAAAAAAAGGTTTTAAAAGGAAAGCAAAATAATAAAAATAAATAAATTGTAGCATTAAGTATAATATTTTAAGAAAAAAGAAAGAAAAAATTTTTTTTTTTTCCAGAATATTCCATATAATTTTCATACATTTTCATTAGCACGTCGTTTTGACGATAATAACAGACGTTGCTGCTAGTGTTATTATATATGTTATTTTCTATATATAAAAGTAATTAATTTTATACTAACTAAATCTACTATTACTAAGGGGTGAAAAGTTCCAACTAAGAAAAAAAAAACAAATAATCAAATAATGTTTAAATAAATATGACAGTAATTTAATCAAAGACAAAAATATTACCTTGCTATACATTTTTTATAATTAAAATAAGACGAATTTTTATTTTTTGTATGAAATTAAATTGCTTTTTATATTTTCGATGATAATAAATTGGAAAATTTATATAAAACACACAACAGCAACAACAGCAAGAGCAAAAGCAAAAGCAAAAAAAAGGAAGAATAAATACATTTATTTAAAGATAAATAATATTCAAAAAAAAAAAACAACAACATCTCATAATATATTCATCAACAATCATAATATTGAATAATTAAAATTAAATAAAAAATGAAAAAAAAAATTATATTTTAACCAGGATGGATAACCATAAAAAAATATAAATAAATTAAAAAACATAACAAAAAATTTCCAAATATTGTTTTAAATAAATAATGCAAAAAAAAAAAAAAAAAAAGAAGAAATTAATAAAGTAGAGGTTGCACCCTATAATATCAATAAAAAAATATAAAAAATAAAAATTAATTAAATTATAATTAAATAATAGAGATGCTACAGCAATATGTAAATTAAAAAAAAAAAATTTTTTTTTTTTTTACTGGTTATTCCAATATGCAAATATTGCTTATCTTTAATTAAACATTTTTTATTATTATTATCCACATTGATATAAATAAATAAAAGTAAAAGCTACTGTCAATATTCATGGTCAAGCTTTGTCTACATTTGTTATAGAAAAATTTGAAAAGAAGTAAAAAATAAAATAAAAAATAATATAGAATAAAAGGAATAAATTAAGGACACTTAACAGCGGGACAAAACTCAAGATTAAATGACAACAAAAGGAAAAAATAAATAAATAAATAACTTCTGTTCTGTTTCGGTTCCTTTTCAAAAGTCAAACATTTCCGAAAATAAAACCAAAATAATGTTTTATAAATAAGGAATAATAATAATAATAATAATAACAATAAAAATTATTCCTTTACTCTGGCTTTCCCTTAATTTTCTCTTTATTATTTTTCCATCTTATTTTCAGTATTTTTCTTTTCTTTTTTCTTTTTTTTTTTGCCTTTTATGCTTATGATTGTTATGATTATTATTTTCTTTTATTAATTTTCCCTTTATTTATTTATTTTTTTTTTTTTTTGTATTCTTTACTATGTGCTATTCCTGGGTATTTTCATTTATTCTGATTAAATCATTTGATTGTAATTTTATTCCCCATATTATTATTTTTTTTATAATTTTGTAACGATTTACCCATTAACATTGGAAAATAATATAAAAATAATTGTATATATATTTGCCTGATAAATAATATATTATATACACGTGTATTTATATTATATAAATAATTAATTAAAAAAAAAAAAATTAATAACTTTTTTAAGGAATATAATTATATGTAAATCAATTGTTTATATGAGAGTAACCGAACACATTATGCATTATCAATTATTTCCATCAATGACAAGTAAATAAAAAAAATCTACTAAAAGCAAACAATATATATTTGTTATAAAAGACAGGATGTGCGTTGAATAAGGTCACTAAAAGTCCATTAAAGTGATTTTTTTTTTTTTCATGTTCATGTCGGTTGATTTTGTTTGTTACCTGTAGCATGACTACATCTTAAATCGTTAAAATAAAGAACAAAATAAAAAATAATAAAATTAAATTAAAAAGAAAAAGAAAAAAAAAGAAAATCGTTGATAGTACGATAAACATGCGTGTGCACGATACTCAAATAAGTTGTTCAACTTAACCGTACGATTTATGTTAAAATGAAAAATAATAAATAAATAAAAAAAAAAAAAAACCCCTCTAACCCAGTAACTAAAAACCACTACTGTGCCACTACTTTTGCCATTTTATCTTATTCAAATATCTCAACGAGGCAAATATTGAATTAAAAGGCAAAAAAAAAAAAAAAAAACGAAAAAGTTATTTAAAGACTTTATTTGCATTTAAAATCTTTTTTTTTATTTATTTTTTTTTTTCTGAAAATAAACTATAAGGAAACATTTCAGAATTTTAACATTTGCTTAAACGATTATTTTAATTTGCTTATTTAGTTTTCGTAAAATATTTCAATTTTCCCTATAATTCTTCTGATATTTTCACAAACAATTTCTGAATTTATTTTCTTATATTATTATTATTATTATTATTATTTATTGCTTTTAATATAGGTCGCGTGTTTATAACCCAGTACATTATCGGGTGTACGTTGGTAAATTATTGATTAAAAAAGAAATTTATTTTCATTGAAATGTGGAACCTTTTGAACCATTCATTATAATTCTATAACCAATAATTTGTTTTACTAAAAAAAAAAAAACGACACATCACCGGATAGAGAAAAGATTATTTTTAATATATACAAAACAAAAAAAAAAAAAAAAATAGAAACTACAGGAATTATTTATTTATTATATTTATAAAAAAAAAAATATAAATATATAACTAAATAAATAAATAATAATCAATAATAACAATCATAATTATTATTAATAATAATAAAAAGAAAATATTAAATTATAATCATTAATTTCTACGCATGTACAAATTGATAACAAAACTAAATAAAAAAAAAAAATAATAATAATAATTCTAGATTATTAATAATATATTAAAATTAATTAATAAACAAACCAATAAACTATAATTTAATGTTGTTATTGTTTCCTCCAAAGCTTTTACACTTTTTTTATTTTATTTATTTTTATTCACATCAAACTGTGATATTTATACAAATTTTTTTTTATAATTAACTAAGTGTTGAATTAAATTATAAATAATAGAAATATATTAATATAATTATTATTATTTTAATAATTTGTTTATTAAATTAGAATAATGATAATTAATTTGGTTGACATTCGAACTTTAATACATTTCTTGAATATAGTTTTTGGAATATATTAAAAAAATAAAATTTAATAACAGTGCGATATGATCTAATTTGGCAGAGATACAGAGACTATAGTACAGTTACTACGATATTTAATGGTTTTATCCTTGTTTTTGTACTATAAGACGATAAATAAATTTTTTAAGCGGGCTAGTTCCATGGAAAAAAACCGTTCAGAACCGTTCAGAAAATCTAAATTTCTACCAAATTTCAGATCATACTGAATTTATTATTTTTCACTCATAAAAATTGAAAATTGTCATGGATTTTTCGACGAATATTGGTAGGAACTTCATAGTGATGTTTAAAACAGATCTTTCCATAGAAGTAGCTCTCTAAAAAAAATGTATTTCTTGAGTAATTCCCACAAAAATGTCTAAAAATTTATCTCAGAGTCAAAGTTTATGACAGAGATTCTATTCAAATATATAAATAAAATAAATTATTTACTTTATTTATAAGGAAACATTTTTAATGGTATAATTAAATATATTCTTCATCATTAAAATCTTGGAAAATATAACAATTTTTGATTGTCTCCAATTACATATATTTTTAATTTAAAACAATATAAGTATGTTTCAATATGTAATTAAATGTTAATTAATTCTCAGAAATTCATCCATTAATGATTATCAATAAATCTTCTAATACCGAGATGATAATACCGAGTATTCTGTGGATATGATAAGAATCTTCTATCTATTTTCTAATACCCGAAAAAAAGAAAAAGAAAAACCGTTTTTAATATTTAATTTTGAAATTTATAGAAAAGGCAACATACATACGTATGTATGAGGAATATGGGAAAGAGTATATTATGGAATTTTTAACACTTTATTGAAAATTAAAAATTCATGATATTCAAAATATAAATGATTCAGATGTTGATCAAGAAAGTACATTTAATGGTTTAGTTACATAGAGATAAAAAAAAAAACTTCTTCTCCTTGGTCCTGTTTTCAACGATTTTCGTGTTAAAAAAATGAAAGAAAAAAAAAAACAAAAACTTTAGCATAAATATGAAGCAAATTTCAAAAAAAAAAAATTTAATTCGTAAGGCATTAAAAATAAATAAAATAAAAACTTAAATTCAACTGAAGTTGTAACAAAGCAACAGCAACAGCAACACCAAAAGCAAAAAAAAATTAAAAACAGAAAATAGTTTTATGCAAATTGTTAATAAAACTTTAGTTTTAACAAATAACCAGTAAAACCACTTGCTATGTTTATATTATAATTACTTTTTATTAATTAAATTGTGTTTTGCCATATATATACTGTATATGCTGTTTATGTTTATGATTTAATAGTTTTTTTGTTGTAACATAAAAATTATTTATTTAAACAAAAATCATTAATAATTTAAAATATGTTTCGTTTCTTTTTTTTTTTAATGATGTTACTTTCTTCATTGTGTATGTGTGTATCCTTGTTACATATATTTTTTTTTTGCTATGCATAATATTTAATCCTTTAGGAATTATGATTTATTTTAATAATGTTATATGCTATGTATAATATATTTTTTTTTTGGTGTTTATATCTAGAAGATTTTACTTTAATATTTATAACAAACACAATTATTTAAGTTATATAATAAGTTATGATGGGTATATAGATATATATATATACCGTATATATCTTCTTATTGTATATTATGTTTATTTGAATTTATATTAGGCTATTAAATTTGACAACAAACGATGGTATAATGAAAATGAATATGAAAGAATGAATTGAATTATTATTTATTTACAACCTTTATAACTTATTCTATTTAAATACATATATATATATATAGAAATATCTATACATTTTATAATATGTATGTTTGTTGTCTGTCTCTTCTAAACAAAATACCTGAAATCACAAAACGTATTAAATGAAATTGCATATTATTAATAAACATACATAAATATATAAAGCAAGGTAGCTTATCTTCATGTATCTTCATATTTTATTCTAAGACAAATTTATACGATGCACAATTTCTATTATCATTTTTCACAAAATAAAAGCAACAATATTCTAGACAACAAAATAAATTTATATATATATATATCCATAAATACCATCTAAATTTTTTAACATTTTAAATATTCAAAACATTACAGCCATATACATGCACAGTTATAAATTATTTCCAAATGAAAAAGAAAAACAAAAACACAGAAGAAAAACGAAGAACATTAACCAAAAAAAAATAGATAAAAATATATAAAATCATCCAAAAGGTTCATCTGGAATCAGACCAGCAAACATTATCATTTTACTATTTTATTTTTTTTTTTTTTCTTTTCGTTGTGTGTGCGGTTAAAAGTTAGAAAAGAACGTTAAAAAAAAAAAAAGCACAAAACCAACGTAAGAAACTTTATTATAAGAAACAGACAGAAAAAAAAAATAAAAAATTATATGAGACAATTTTATTTTCGTTTTTCTCTTTTTTTCTAAAGAAATTAATTTTCCAAACCAAAAAAAAAAACGAATTTATATTGCAGAGAAATCTTGGAAATAACTTCAATGAATCTCAATTAAATCCCTGGATTTATTTTTATTTATTTATTTTTTATTTTATGAGACAATTCATTGTGTATTTAGATTAAAAATAATAATAAAAATGAAATTATTATTGATTTATCATCTTTTATTTTATTTTATTGTTTTTGGTAAAACCGAACCGGTATATCCGGTGTTATTATATGACATTTTCTATCATGTCCGGATTTTTATAAAATATTATAAAAAATGAAATGAAATATAACGAAAATTGCTATGTTGAAAAGATTATATAGCTGTAATATGATGCTGATGTAACTTTACGAATTTTTAAAAATGTTCGCTTAATAACGTTTCCGTTATTATCCTTTACCATTTACCGATAATCATGTCATGCAATAAACTAAAAAATTAAATTGAATATTGAGTAGCAAGAATATCACTTAACTTTTAAAGGCAATGTGTTCGTATTTTTTTTTTCTTTCTTTTTTTTTTTTACCCCAAAAACTCTAGTTATGTGTTGCTTAATGTCTTTAAGTATTAGCAACACAACAAAAAATGAAAAACTTTTCTTAGGTTATCATTTCAAAAAGAAGAAAAAAAAGGGGGGAAAGATAAAATAAAAACACAAGAAAGCACACGACACATGTTTATTTCTTAACGTTAAATCGTTTATCTATGTACAAACTATTAATATGCCAACGACTATTTTTTCTCACTCATACTATTTGTAATTTCTCCTGCTATAGTTATAATAAATTGGTGTATAAATAAAGACAGAAAGTAACCTCATTCTAATTTGTTCATAAATTTTTATTAAAAACTGTATAAAAAAAAAAAAGTGTATCGTGCAGACTTTTTCTTTTTCCCTTAATAACCACCAGTGTTTACGTTGCATTTCTATTTATTTCGAATCTAAAACATATTTTATTATTATTATTATTATTATTATTATTATTTCTGTTATTTTCTTCTCTCGTCTTCGTTTTATTCTTATTTAAATATCATTTTCTGTTGCTGTTGTATTTTTTTTTTTTTTTCTTTATTTCTTTTAAACAATACAACTTTTCTTGATTTTTTCTTTGCCACCGTGCTATCTCTCTATATATACATATACTGGCTGAGTTATACGTAAACGTAGCTACTTTTTACATTAAAAAATAACAAAAATACAATAATTTCTTTTTTCTTTTTTATTTTATTTTATAATTTATATTTTTCCTTCTATTATTTTTCTTAAAAAATAAAAAAAAAATTCTTTTCTTTCTGTTTTCCGTTTATTCTTAACTTTCTTCTTTCTTTCTTTTTTTTTTCTCTCTTGCTTTTCTGTGATGTTGGTAGCCTAATGTGCTTTGCATACATAATCAAAATCATACCATGTTGGGTTTATTTTTTAATAATATATTTTATAAACGTTTTTTTATTATTTACAATTTCATTATTGCTAGCTTAGAAATAATAAAAACAGAAAGAAAAATATTTTTCCATTCTTTTCTTTTTGCTCCGTTTTAAAGAAACAAATGTAAAAGGCCAGTGGGTGGTGTAATAATTGTATTCCATTGGATTAACTTAAATGTATATGAATTGTTGTTCACTAACTCGAAAACACATTTATATTTAATTTAATATTTAAAGTAAAGTTTTTTCGTTTTAACCTTATATGTGTGTTTTGTGCTTCTAGAAATCAGCAACAACCAAACCTAACCAAACCAAAAGCTTACTCTCGCTCTATACAATTTTATCAATTTAAAATGTTTTATTATTTCATTCATCTACTGATGTTTTATGAGATGCTTCTTAGTTTATCTAAAGAAAATATTTCTTTTCTAAACAATTTTAATTAATTAGATTTTTCAAAAATAATTGTTTTTTTTATTTTTAATTATGTTTACCTTTTAATTTCTATTACATACGAAATAAAATTTCTAGCGTAGGTGGTATAATGGTGAAATTTAACGTGCATCTTAGGGTTTTCTTATTTACGTATCTTAACCACTAAGTCAAATGGTGTAGAATATTGAATACAAGGTGCTTGAACTGATCCCATTAATGGTTAAGGATTTTCGAAATGTTTAAAATATTTTCTTGATTATTCAAAGCACCCCCAAAATGTGTACCCTAGATTATCCCAATTATTTCTTTTTCTTTTTTAAATATTAAATATCATAATAATTAAACAAATATTTTTTATAATTTTAGATCACAAATCTGTTTTGTCTGAAACTGATTGGAAAAAATTATGGCTGGAGGCGGGTAGCGCACATACAAATTCAAAAAGTGAAAATTCCGAATCAAGTGACAATCCTGTATTTGAAGATACAGAGGTAAGAAAAATTATTTATTTTATTTATTTATTTATATTCATTTATGTTTTGATATAAAGTAACGAAAAATAACAAAAAAAAAATAATTACATTTAATAAAAAAAAAAAAAACGAAACGATACGGAACGATAATAGAAACATAAAAATATAAAATCATCGATTGGGTTATATGGATGTAGTTTGAGTTGTAAATAAAGATAGAAAACAAAAAATAAAAAGGGATCGACGAAACGGAGAAAGTAATAGAAGAAATTTTTTTTACTGTTCAAAAGTCATAGAATAATTAATGATGTGAACAATCAAATAGCAGTAAAAAAAAAATCACTTGTTGTTTTACTTTTATTTCGGATACACAAATCGATGAAAATTGCCTCCCTATATAATCTAAAATAAATTGTCGGTTTGCTATTATTAAAGAATATTTTCGAGGTATTTTCTATTATTTAACACTTTCCCCTATATATTCTTCTTCTTCTTTCAAATTATTATTTTTATTTTTCATTCAAGTATTATTTTAATAATCATCGAACGATTCAATATGTATTAATATCGTATAAAAAATGTTATTTATTCCTAAAATATATATATATATATATATATAAATAAATAAATATAGATTGTATAGAAAAACATAACAAATTTGTATGCTATACAAAAATAAGGGTAACAAGGTGTTGTTAAGCATTTTTATTTTATTTTTTTTCTTTTTCTTTTTTTGTTGGAAAAATTCCAGCAAAAGAGTAAACAAATAATTTTATTCTTTCTCCACTGCTTTATAATTTATTACAACCAATTTATATACCAATTCAGTTAATATGTATGTACTTAAGTATATACAATATACATCATAGTACATGATTTTTATTTAAATTTTAATATATATTATTTTCATTTATAATTTGTTGACGCTATTAAGTGTTTCGCTTCTACATTTATACAAATTTATTATATTTCGGGAATGGTTTTTTTTTTTTTTTTTTTTTTTTTTTTGTAAATGAATATTATTTTACCCTGACCGAATTATATAAATGAATTTATTTTATTTTGTGTGTGTTATATCAATTTTGGGTAATTTTTAACATTTTTATTTATTATTTTTTTTTTTTGGTGGTACAAAAGAATTAATATGAATAAATAATATTTATTAGAAGGATTTTTTTTTTTTTTTTTTATTTATTACACAAACAGTTTTTTTTTCATTAATTTTTTGCATTTTAATTGATTTATTAAAAAATTATTTTTATTTATTTTATTTTATATATTCTCATTGCGAATTATTTATTAACTAACAGCAGAGAGCTTTTTTAACAAACAAACAAACAAAACAACAACAACAAAAAGCATTTAATTCCACTACAATGTTGATAAAAAAAAAGAAACGTTTTATTTTAACGTATATAAATTGTGAGAATAAATTGTGTTAAAAGCTATATATATATATATGACTTTTGTGCTTTTAGAAATAAAATTTCTTATACAAATTTTTTATTTATTTATTTATTAATTTATTTTGAATTCTTATAATATTTGTTAGTTAGTATTGCGTGCTACAAATAACCATATTCATATAAATAATAATAATTTCTGTTTTATAGAAATTGATGTTATCGGTCATCAGCTGCTGTAAAAAAGTACGTCATTATTAATATTATATGATTATTATTTTTATTTTCTTTTATTTTATATAATAAATGTGAATTTATTGCCAATGTCGTTGAATACGTATATATATATATATATATTCTGAACAATGTTTCACTAATGGTTATATACTTGAATATAATAGGGCTGCATTAAACACATGATTGGGAATTTCTTTTATTGATTTCTTCATTCCAAACAAAATACTTCTTAGTTTCCCAGTTTAACAATAAAGCTTTTAATATATTTATTTTTGGTTTTTTCTGTATGCTTTTACTTATAAGAGAAAAGGCACAACCATAATCCTAAATCAATGTCGATCCTTAATACTTAAAATATTAACCGGTGAATAACGTGTAATTTACTTGGCTTTTGTTTCTATTATCATTACCGTAATCTAACCCCACTACCAACATATATAAGGTCAGCGGCTGATTATTTGTTATAAATTGTTTATCATAAATAATAATTTAGAAAATATTTAATAAAACCGATTTATTTAATTAAATAATATTTATTTTAATAATACCAATTTGTATTAAATACAGCAAACAATAAATTTTCTTTATTCTTTCATTTTGGTGTTGTTTATATGTAAAATTTTATTGAAATAATTTTTATAACTAAAAATAGAAGATCGAAAAGTTAAAAGTTTTTTGTAATGTAAACGAAAGCATATGGACAACAGATTGTAGATTTTCGTTTCGTTTTGTTTTTTTCCTTTTTTTTTTTTTTTTGAACTTGTTTGGTTTGATTGTACAATTATAAACTGTTTGGTTAAATTAACCTTTGGTGGAGGATTTTTTTTTTTTTTTGTTATAAAAGCTCATTTAAAAATAAAACAAGTGTACATCACACACTCCCAGGTAACAGAAAAAAAAAAAAATTAAAAAACAAAGTAAAATTAACAAAGAAGGCAATTTGTGAAGTAGAATTCACATACAAGCCATTAAAAACGACTAAGGTTAATGATCACAATGTAGTTGAACCGAAAATGAGAACAGAAGAGTAGAAAAAGAAAAACTAATTACGTTCATATGGAAATTAATATAAGAATGACAACAACAAAAATAAAAAAAAAGTAACTTTTATACATCATTAAAAATGAATATAAATAAATTATACAAATGAATAGAAGAGAGAAAGTACACAGTGATAAAAAATAATTAAATGTATGAAATATAAATATAAAGCATGTTTATACCATAACCATTATGATTACACCACCCACCACCCACTAAATCCTAATCTATTGATTGACTTAAAATGTAATTAAACAACAAAACAGCGAAGAGAAAGAAAAAATTTAAACCTATTAAAACAACAACAAAAACTTGTAACATAATTACTAATAATATAGATAATTAAATAATTATTTAATACACATTTTATGATCTTATCAAATAGATTTTAATTATTCACTTATATATATTTATATATTTATATAAAGAACAAAAGCACATCATAAACTAATATAAAATTTTATGATGTATGTTCTTGGTGTACTGATGTACTGTACGGTACAGTACAGAACAGCACAGTACCATCTGTATCTGCTTTGCTTACTTTACGTGCCGATTATGATACAAATTTATTTATTTTTATTTATTTTTTTTTTTTTTCACAAAAACCACAAACAGTAAACCTTTTATGTGGTAGAAAATATAAAATATAAAATAGCACAGGTATAACAAATCTTAAATATATATATATATATTTAATTTATCTATTGTTTGTTTAATTAGATCATTTTTTAGTATTAGTATTACTTGTTTTCTATTAATTATAAAAAAATATTAAATAAAAACGATGTTGGAAAATGAGTAAAATCGATAACAGGGCATAAGCTCTTAAGTAATCACTTTTACCCTCTAATTGTGTACAATTACAATTAGTAGAAGAATTGTTTTTTTTTTCTTTATATATATATATATATATAGAGATATATTTAAAAGCTTTCAACTTTGAATTTTAGCGTGTATATTAACCATTTGATTATATACATTAAATATAAAAATGTATACCATATCCTCCCGTTTATATTTCGTTTTTCTTTACATATTATTATTATTATTTTTTTTTATTTATATACAAAACACTCGAAAAAATAAAATTTTGCTGCTGCTGGTGTGCTACTGGTGCTACTGTTGTTGTTACTTCTTGTATCGTTATAATATTATGTATGAAAAATTGTCTACTGTCTATTGTTTTTTGTTCGTGACACATTTTAACAATGATATTTCTTTTGTCAGTTGAAATGCCATAATGTTTAATATGGTGTACACACAGAAAAAGACCAAAAAAAAAAAAACCAGCAAAGAACGTAATAAAAAAAAAAACAAAAACAAGCAAAAATTATATTTATTTATAAATGTAACAGATAAAAAGATCCACCACCACAATAAATTATTAGCAATAACATAACATCAATTAAATTATATATTATAATAATAATAAAAATAAAATTGGGCAACGTTAAATTTGTTTGTTACCTTTAAGTAGCAGCAGCAGCAACAGCAGCAGGAGCTTAGAATAGATTTTATTAAAAACTAACAACAACTTGACTATTTTTTAAGTTATTTCAAGAATAACATGTCAAAATCATCAGCATATACAAAACTTTTCCTTCTTTAAACCATAAATTATCATTTTTATAACCGTTTGGTGATGGCTGCATAGATTTTTTTTTTTTTTTTTGGTTGAGCATGGTCTATAAACAATTTTTTCTTTTTTTTTTTTCTGTTTTTGCCATTTATTCGTAATTTTTTTTTATTTTTTATTTTTGTGCTTTCTCCCTTTCCAAGTTGTTGATGTTTTGTTATATATATATATACATATACAATACATGGGATATAGGGTGGATGATTTGTTTCAACAAAGAATGTTTATTTAAAATAATACAGAAAAAAAAAACAAAATGTGACTTTTCCGTTCTCTCTATAAACGATATTTGTTTTTTTTTTTTTTATCATAATTTTTTTATGTTTTGTTAACGTTGGAAAAATAATAAAATAAAAAAAAAAAAAAAGTTTTTCCAGTGAGTAAATTTAATAAAGGGAAAAAAAAAATTTTTTTTTACATTTACCACTTTGATCGTATTATAATTTTTTTTTTGTTCTCTTTTTGCATTTTTATTTCAATCTCTTTTCCACAAAATAAGTTTATGTTTTTTTTTTTAAATAATTC
This sequence comes from Ptychoptera albimana, assembly GCA_961205885.1. NCBI lineage: Eukaryota > Metazoa > Arthropoda > Insecta > Diptera > Ptychopteridae > Ptychoptera > Ptychoptera albimana. Next base: position 1,840,175 of record OY540804.1, read on the forward strand.
TTTTCTCACTTGTCGTCTTTAAATATGTAAAATTTTAGATTTTAAAATGAATAAAATAGTTTTTCTGCTTGTTGTGTGTTTCGTCTTTTAACCAATCCAATCCGAACACAAAACTGTTTTTTTTTTAGTATTATTATTCGTCTAATTTTCTTCATTACATTAAAAATAAAATTTCAATTCTAGTGGAGAGAAAAATCGTAAATTTTAATTAAAAAATGTGGCCGCTGAATAAAATGTTTAAGATTCAATTGCATTTTTTTTAGCTTTGTTCTACCCGAAAAAGAAAAAAAATAGAAAAAAAAAAAACGGATAGCAGCCACCAGAAAAAGGAGCATTAATTTTCACTACATTAATTTTCGTTTTTTTTTTTATAGTTTATTTGAAATTTCTCTTTTTACTCTGTATTTATTTTATTGTATTCAATGACAAATGTTGGAAAAAAAAAATTTATTTCCGTTTTTAGTAGATTTTTCATTTTATTTTGATTTTTTTTTTTTTTTGGAGGTTTTTTATTATTTAATATTATAATAAATTTACTGCATTGTAAATACAAGCTATAGTCGGCAACACTGTGTCTTTTTTTTTATTAATATAAATATTCATACAAATATATAAAATAGAATTATTTCATGTCTCATTTAACGTAAAAGTGATATAGAAACGTAATAAATCATCAACAACACAGACATTTTCAATATATAACTAACTAACAAAAAAAGGTGGTCATATTTGTTCAATGTTAAAATCAACCTAAAGCTTTTTACTTCAAGGGTTATTTATTTATTTAAAAAAAATAATAAAAATATTTTATGATAAAATTAACATATATATAAAATTCTTTGTTTCTGTTTACGTATTAAGTTTAATAAATAAATAAATAAAAGAGAAAAACTGTTATTATATTAAAATGCAATTTTCAGATGAATGATTTTATTTTTTTTTATATATTTTCAAAGTAACATTATCATTATTCAAATCAATAGAGAAAATATGAATTGTAGGAAGATATATATAAACAAACTAGTATAACGATAATCTTTTCAAGTAAATACATAACAACAGCTAAAGCTCTATCTAAAAATACAAAAAATTTAACATTCTATTGTGCTAACTTAAATATTATCTTGAATGCTGTCTATACTTATGATTCTTGTTGATTTTTACCAGTTTATATTTTCTATATAGAAAATCCATGTATATATTTGCAATCTTTACATATTTTTCAACGTACACAATGTGTTTCTGATGAACCAAATATTCAACATTGAACAACCATACATCTTTCTAAAAACCATAAAAACCAGAACGCGTGTATAAACGCGTTATATTTATACATAAATATATTTGTATATAGAAAAAACGATATCTACCACATATCCTGCTATATTATTTGTGTAGGATATACAAATTTCTACATATATACATAATATTTATTATTATTATTTATTTTTTTTATTTTTTTTTGTATGTTTTTATCATTTTCCTGGTATGGCAGCATCAACAACACAATCATTTCTCCTGAAAACGCACAAAAAGATAAATGCATGTTATATATATATACATATATTCTAATACACGTATGTGTCATATCATATCGTATAAAATAAATAAAAATAAAACAAAATTATTATACAACCTCCCCCATAAACATTTGAAATAAAGCGAAAAGTCACCAACTGTATCAACTCAACAGTCCAAAAATCATACTTTATAGACATAAAAAAGAAAAAAAAAAGAAATTTTCTCATGCTATGCATTTCGGTTCTTTTTGCTGCTTCTTTTTTTTTTTTTTTTTGTTTGATATCAAAAATCTGTTTTCACGCGCTATTATTACATATATAGACGAGTAAGGGATTTATAATCATATACGAGGATAAGTACTCCTACATACATATATCCCTAATAAAATATTCAAATAAAATTTATATTAAAGAATATATTAAGCAAAGTAATACATATAATCAATTCTTCTTTATTCCATCTTCAATTTATCTTATTTTGTCTGCTTCTTCAAGTTTATCATAATAATAATAATAATAATATGGCTTTCCTGAAATTAAGTTATAATTAAAAGAAAACAAGTCAACAACAAAAATATAATAATAAAGGGGTTTTTACAACAATCAATTAAATTTAAGGAATTTCGTTTATTTTTATTCTCTTCTGAGTTTAAATTCCATGACAACTTAATAGAAATAAATGCGAAATAAGAAAAAAGAAAACATTTCTTATGAAACGAAATACTATCTGTATATACACGTAAGAAACTTATAATAGAAATTTTTGTTATTTAAAATGAGCATTTTATTTATCCTTTAATACACAAATAAATACTGTGAATAAATAATTATAATAATAAAAAAAATATATATATTAAACTATAATATAGATAAGGAAATTCTCTTCTTATAAAACCTTTCAACATTATAAATATTTATCAAATTACCACAATATCGTATTACTGTTTGTGATATTTATTTATTTATAAACAATTATTTACTATTTAATTTATCCTTATCCTTTAAAAGAGTAAATAAAATAGATAATTTTAAAATCATGGGTCTGGATGATGTTTTTTTTTTTTCTTTTTTTGCTCAACACCAACATCATCCAACTTTATGTTTATCGTAGAAGTTTTCCATCAAAGCAATGTCATCAAAACTTTATCATTTTAATAAATAAAATTCGTAAAGAAATTTTTCTTACTTAATTAATGTTTTTGCAATTATTGTGAAACAATAATAATAAATTTATAACACTAGAATTATGATTTAAATTAATTAAGGATGTTATAATTTTTCCTTATGGTTGACCCACAGATAAATATCGTGAACAGAAAAACAGATAAAAAGATTAATGAACAGCAGAACTTTTTAATTTTCCTTCTCCTCTTTTTTTTTTTTTTTTTTCTGTGCGCTTTTAAAATAGTTTTTTAAGGTCTTTTCATGCCTTTTTTTTTTTCGCAATCTGAATCCTGTATAATATAAATGTTTGTGTGCTTTTTACAAAAAAAAAAAAAAAAAAGAAAAATATCTGTAATATAGCCAGAGATTTATTTAATCTGTGGCGCCTGTTATTTAGTATTTCCTGTAGTTACTTTAAAATTAAACATTTAATTTGTTAAAATTATATAAATAAAAAGTTTTCTATGCAATGTTCTGCTCTTTTTTCTTTTAAATTCAATTTCTAAAAAAAAAAGTTAAATCCATTTTATGTATTTTTGTCATTAAAATAAAAAAAGAAGAAATTTTTTTTTTTTTCCTAAATAGAAAATTCGTGTAATATTTATACGAAAAAATTAACTTAGTTAAACATATGCATTTTGTATGAATCCTTATTTTACTATATTTATGTTTAAGGATAAAACAATTTTTATTATTATTTTTTTTTATTGAACTAAAAGCTTCTTTTTTATTTATTTAATAAAAAAAAAAAAAAAATCATTTTTCTTCTTCGGAAAATTAATAGTAAAATATTACATCGCTCTGCTTGTTTGTTTTTTATGTATTTAAGTACCAATAACAGCACAGCATAGCACAGCTATTATTAGGTATTACATGATAAATTATTTATGAAAAGATAAAAAAAAAAAAATGATTATTATTATTATGCTATGGACTTCAATAAATCCAAATAAATCTATCGTATTTTATACTGCATTTAACAAATCATGACAAACAAATCCAACTAGGTCTCTGTTAATGCTGTCACACTAAATGGACTTTTTATGTATTTATTTATTTATTTATTTTTTTATATATTTATTCGCTACACATAACTGAAATTAATAAATCCGTTTAAAATAAAAAAAAATAATAATAATAATAATTATTATTATTATTATTATTGTGTTAAAAGTAATTAATTGAAATGATGTTTAATTTGTATTTTTATTATTTTTATAGGGAATGTTTTAAATGGTTTAATAACAAAAAAAAAATTAAAATTATTATGCTAATTAGAAACAATAAACTTATATAGTTACATGATATGAAACATTTATAACTTTTAAGTAATAATTTTTATGTTTAATTGTTTTTAATTTTAGATGATGGCACGAAATACGACCGTCCAATTAGGTGGAACAGCGTTCTTAGTCTGTAAAGTTGCCGGTGTCGATAGAGTGGGTGTAAATTGGGTTTGTTGTTTTTTTTTCAATGTTTATTTTCTATATGCTTGTCTATATATTGTATATCTAAATTTAATTATATATAATTTTCAAATATTATTCCTTATACACTTAAATGTTTATTTTATTTTATATCAAAAATTATTATGCTATCTGCATGAATTAATCCAGTAACGCAATTGTATAAAGAACAGAACAGATCAGTTATTCATTTATGATAATTATTGTTTTCTTTTTAATGAATAAAACGAAAATATGCTTAAAACTCCGTTTCATTTCTCATTTCATAATTAATTAAATTAAATTTTTGAATTGTTAAATATGTTAATTAAAATAAATAAAAAAAAAAAAAAAATTAATTTAATTCAATATTTTATTCTGTTGAGAAAAAAATTTACAAATTCAATGTAAAGAAAATTATTTAATTAATACGAAAAACGAAAATAAAGATTGTTTTAAAAATCTAAATTTTTATCGTAATGTCGAATCTTCATCATCATCTTTGATGTCATAAAAAAAAAATGAAAAGATTTTTGAAAAATGATAAATTTTACTCACGGATGCAAAGATTTTTCTTCTTCTTTTTTTTTTTTTTGCATTAATTTTCCACTGCATCTCAGATAGATAAGGCAAACAAATATTTATCTAGATTTTTTTTTTTTTTTTTTTTTTTTTATTATTGAATTCTAGAGTAAAAAAAAAAATAATAAAAAATTCATAAATCGATTTGTGAAGTAACAAAAATCTGTGCCAAGAAAAAAAAAATTTATTTTTTTTTGCAAGAAACGTCAAATAAAATATAAAAAAAAAAAAATGATGAGATGAAAAATTTAATAAAATGAATAAAAAAAATCTCTCTCACTCTCTCTCTGAAATTCCATTCTGACCATAATAATTCATTCTTTGCAAATCTGGTGATCACCTTTAAAATTCGATTATAAATAATATGCGAAAGATAAAATAAACAAATTGACAAACATAAGTCAAACAATATGTTAAGTAGGAAGCATTTGAAGTGGAAAAAAAAAAAAAACGTAAAAATTTGCATAAAAAAATATTCGTTTTTAGCCCAGTCAAAAAATAAAAAAATTTTTACCAACCTTTATATGTATAAAATGTATATCAGCGGTTTTATATTTACGAAGTTTCGCTACAAATCATACCTCAACACACAACGAGTGTTATATTAATAAAAAAGAAAAAACATTTTTACTCTCGAGTCCCGGTGTATCGCTTACACCTCCCCATTATTATTATTATTATTATTATTATTATAAAAAAAATTAAATAAAACAGCCATAAACTATACTTACATTTAATAATGGGAAAACATATACACAGACACACAATTGAAATTAATTCAATTTAATTCGTCAAGTTTCAAAAAAAAAAGCAAAAAATAATTTCTGCAGATTTTTTTTATTCAGTCTCAGGAAACATTCATGAAATTTTTTGCAAAAAAAAAAAAAAATATTTAAATATGTGAGGTAAAAACCAAAAAAATTATTATAATAATTTATTTGACATAACAGAAAACAAGCAAAAGCAAAAAAAAAAGGAAAAAGTTTCTTTTTTTTTTTTTTTTAAACAAAAATTTAATTATTTTAAAAAGTCATCAAGCTTCGTTTTATTTCAACAACAATACAATTAATTTATTATAAAATCGGTAAACAAAGCGGAGAAATTAAATTAAACTAACGAAGCAAGTTTTTATAGAAAATGAAAATATGTTTAGAGGTTTTATTATTTCCATAGTTAATAAAACAACAAAAAAAAAAAAAAGAAGAAAATTAATCAGTTGCACTGTTTGACCTTTTCTTTTTTTTCTTTATTTTTTTTTGAAAGTAATTAATGAAAATTAAACGCAAACAATTGAAGTCTTAGAAATAGCATAAATAATAATAATAATAATAATAATAATCGTTTTGTTGCTAGTGTACAACAGTCACAATTTAGATAATTACTTTTACAGTAGTTTTTCTATGGAATTATTTTTTGTTGCTACATTTTTCATACTTTGACTAACAGAATTTTTTTAATGCTCCACAAATATTATCATCGATTTTTGTTAAATAAATTTTCTTTGTTTAATTAAACTGTATAAAATTAAAAGCTCTTGTAGACACACACACACACACAGAGAGAGAAAAACACATCAAATCCATAAAGTACATTTCGATTATAATAAAACAAACTAGAATTATCGATTGGATTCTCATCCAATAAAGCAAATTTTATCTATTTTATCTTTTTTTTTGGTGGTCTCATTGTAGATTTATAATATTATTTGGGGATGATGTAGAAAAGTATTCCATGCATCGTTGTTTTATTTTATTTTATTTTATGCTATGCAGTGACATGTTATCCATATATATATATTTTTTTTTTTTTTTATTATTATTATGTTTTTAAATTTATGATTTATGCTTTATTATTATTTTATTTTTTTTTATATATTTTTTTGTGTTTAATATTATAACCATTTCAATTTTACACATTGCATACTGCATATACGTGCTAATAATTTTTTATATATAGTTTTTTTTATCTAAAAACGAAAAAAATAAATAAAAATATTGGAGAGGAAATTTTAATTTTTTTTTTTCCTATTTTTAAAACAACCGAAAAAAAAAAAAAAAAAATATTAATAGAATAAAATAAAATAGATTTATCTATTTACATAAATTATATATTTATAAAAAAAAAAAAAAAAAATCTTATATTCTTATTCCATATAGATGAAAAGCAAAATGCTTTATTATATTTATAAATTCTACATGAAAAAATTTTTTTTTTTATTTAAATTTATAATTTTTTTTTTTATCCTGCTATATCAGTAATGTAATATATACGTGTGTGTGGTGTGTGTGTATATATTATTTTAGAATATTCGCTGCGGTATGTATATAATATTACAGTGATGTTACTTTTTACTAAACAAGTGGGTGCTTCTGAACGAACCATAACACCAATAATTTATAAAAAAAAAAAAAAGAAGATATTAAAAGCCGATCGATGTGTTTACCACAATAGAAAACAGAAAAAAAAAAATTAATTGACGCATTAATAAACATGTGAAAATGATTGATTATAACCGAGACAAAAATTAAATAATCGAGTATAAACATTAAAAAAGGGAAAACAACTTAATCACACACAAAATTGATTACAATTAATAAATAAATGTTTCTATTCATGAAATTAAGGTGCAATAAAAAAAAAAATAAAAAATATTAATTGCTTGTTTTGTGTAAAAAGAAAAAGAGAAAAGCTTTGGCATGTGCCCGAAATAATTAAAGAAGATTTAGATTACAAAAAAAAAAAAAAATGTTTTTGATTAAGAATTTTTGATCGTTCCTTTTAGATAATAAAGATAAAAGTTAATGCTGAAAATGTTTTAAAGTATCTCTTTTGTTTGTATTAGGAGGTATTAGGATCAATTTTTGTGATTTTTTAGAAAAAAAAAAAAAATAATATTCCAAGAAGAATATTCCAATAGGGTTAATTAAGTTGTATTTCATAAAAATGAAACTTTACTGTGAAACCACAGATAAAAACGAAAAAAAAAAATTTCCCTGTCATTTTTTATTCAAAATAAATATTAAATTGAAAATATTTAAAAATATACTTTAAAAAATTTCTATGTAATATATACTGTATTCTGTATATTAAAATTATTATTATTATTATTAAAATTAATTAAAAATAAATGCGAAAGTATGCAGAAAAAAAAAAGAAAAAAAAAATGAAAATTTTTTTTCCTCATTTTTCATATTAAAAATGAACGGAAAATATTTTTTTTTATTGATCTTTAAAAGTAATTAAAAATTATAACCGAATATAAATGTATGTGACAAACATTAAAAATACAAAAATACAAAATAAAAAAAAAATTATTATTATTTTTGTATGTGTGGTACGATTTTTGTGTGGGTGGGTGGGTTGTTTTTATTTAATTAAACTTTTCTGACATCATTTTGTAGCTAAGCTTTTATCTTTTTGTTGTTGTTGTTGTTGTTGTTGTTTTCTTGGAAAACTTTATTGCCGGAGATTTAAAGATATTGTTATGTTTCAATATTTTCAACACAAAAATCACATGTCTCCTGAGGTTCATTGGGGTTTCCGATGAGGTTACTTAATCTTTCACGTAGTTTTGAAAATTTTAATTTTTAACTTTTTAATTATACATATATATCCTTAAAATCATCAAAAGCTTGACTCTAATATTTACATTAATTAATAACCGTTCGTACGTAAATAAAATATCCTTTTCACAAAACCAAATTTCGTGGTCATAACAACTAACCGGCACACCAAAAATTAGTAAACGAAATAATTGATTATGAATATTAAATATCTTAAATATAAATATGGTATTAACTACTTATAATTAGGATATATATTTTATACATAAATAATAATATTTTATTACTTATTTATTTTATTTATTATGATACGAAAAAAAAAAAAAAAAAAAATTACTTTAATTGAATTTTTTTATTAAATTAATTTTTCGACAGCAACCACAACACACGTCAAACGGAAATAAAATTCAATTATATTGAAAATAAAAAAAGAAGAGTTTATATTATTATAATGATTATTAATTTTTTTTAATTTTTTTTTTTTTGTTATTTAAACGTGCTTTTATTAATTACATTTATAAAAATAATTACATTGGAATCAATGGGTGCCATTATCAAGCTAATTAAAAATTAAATTCAAAAAAAAAAAAAAAGAAAAAAAAAAAAACATTGTTTAAAAAGAGAAAAATTAAATTATTTATTATGATTTTTATTGATCAAACATTTGTTTATATTTATATAAAAAAAAAAAAAAAAAAAAAATCCAAATCAATATAATATGAGACAAACTATTACAGCAAAGCGAAAAATCGGAAAGAAAATAAATAAATAAATTGCTTTACTGCAGACAATAACAGCAGAGTAGCACAGTAGCATAAAAAGAAACCATAACAAATTTTTTCTATGTTGAGCATTTTCTTTTTATTGTTATTATCCTTGTTTTTTGGTAAATTATATATTATTAATTTGTATGGAAAATATAGAAGTTTTATCAACTGAAAAGGAAAACTACAGACAAATACAAATAACAGAAATTTTTTTTTTTTTTCTTTTTTTTTTTTTTATAATAATAATAATAATAACTTAGTTTATTCAATCAACATCATAACGAGCTGTGTACTATGTGTACTATGTATATATTTACAAGGGTAGAAATTACATAATAATTTTTCGACGGTAAATAGCGTATTTTTTATTATTATCATTATTATTATTATTGTATATTCAATTATATTGTTACAATTTTCTATGTTTAACAATGAAGAAATAGGTAATTTTCGTTAAAGAATAAACATGTACTTATATAACAGAGAGTGGGGTTTGGTGATTGCAAATTACTTTCTTTTTTTTCTTTTATATTCTTTCATTAATACACGATTATTTTTACCTTTCTATAATATTATTTGTTCTAATACAAAAAAAAAAAAAAACAATAACGGAAAAACGGAAAATAAATTAAAACATTTTTCCCCTCTTTTCTTATATTTAATTCACTAATAATAATAATAATATAAAAAAAATGTAATAAATAAGTAATAAAAATTAAGTTTTTTAAAATAGCTTTTAAATAAAAAATAACAAAAAAAAAATTGATGAAGTATTTACTCGCGTTTGTAATTAATAAATTTTATTTTTTTTTTTTTATTGAAATGCTTAATTACTTGTTTTGAAAAGAAAAGTTTTTTTTATGTATTTCTGATTACATGTTTTTTGTTTATTTATGCTTGCTGTTAGAATTTTTTATTTTTATTTATTTTTACCACTTATACTAATCAATAAAAAAAAAGGAAAAACAAAACGAAAAAATATGGAAAAAGCAATGACATTTTATTAATATTTATTTTCGCTTATAATATTCCCAGGTGAAAATTTACCACATTTTTATTAGGATTAAATAACATCCTTCGAAAGGTCTACTAAGTATTTGAGAGCTCTTTATTCACTTGTATTTATATAAAAAAAAAAAAAGGAATATGACAGCAAAAGTCACCCAACAAAATAAAATTTATATTTCTCTCTTCGTTTTTATTTTATGATCAAAAATGAATTGTAATTTTATTATTTATCAAAAAAAAAAGAAGAGAAAACATTGAAAAATGAAAAATATAATAAAAAAAAAGGATAGCAATGAAATGCAAACACTTGAGAGAAACTTTTTCACTTTGCCATATAAGAGCTTTTGTATTTTATTCTTGAAAAACAAAAAATACAAAAAAAAAAAACTTCTCTATAATAGTATTAAAATTGAAATATTATATAATAATAATAATAATAATAATAAATACATTGAAAATATTTAAGTTTATAAAAATTCATTATATTACTTATTTAATTTTTTTTAAATTTATTTTTATTTATTTTCGTGTTATGTACAAAAAAAAAAAAAATAAAATAAATAAATATTCTATAAGTAAGAGACAAGCATGCAAGTGGAGGCGCCGCATTATATTTACGAAACACTTTATTTAATATTATTAAAATAAAATAAACAATGTAACATATTTTTAGTGTATAAATTAAATTAATAAAAAATAAAAAAAAATAAATTTTATAAACGAAAATAATGAAATAAAGACAACAACAAAAAAAAAAAAAAAAAAACTGTATAAGTGGCGAAAATATAGCAAAACAAAAAAGAAAAAAAATCGAAAGGAAAAGTTTCAACAATATTTAATAACGTTTTTGCCTTACTTAAAAAAAAAAATAAAAAATAATAATAATAATATTGTATCTAATTTAAATTTCTTATTACATAATGATGTAAATATAAACGGATTGTAACAAGTAACTAAACACATGAATATTTATATAAAATATATTTTTAATATATAAATACATAAACATTGTATAATTACGTTTTTAAAACAGACAACAAGAGAGAAACATACAAAATATAAAAGATACAATTCTCCTTAAGATGTGTCAACAAACAGAGTGTGAAAATAGTATATTAATGGTGTTAAAATTTAAATTAAACATAATACTGCATAAAAAATTGTGTGTATAAATTTTATTTTCATTTTTGTAAAAGTATCTTGAAAATTGCTTATGAAAAAAAAAAAAAAAAAGGCAGGAAAAATTGGTCGATGAACTAAGAATGATAAGTACTTGTATCAATTTTATGGATTACAAAAGTTTAAAAGCATGTACAACGTTTTGTAGGCCAAATATTAGCGCTTAAGTTATTTTCAAAACTTTTGTATTCAAGAAAAATAAAATTTTTTTTTTTTTTTTTTTCTGTTTATATATTAATTTTAATATGCAAATATAGTAGAAGCAGAAAAGACTCCTCTGTTGATTTATATGAATAATATTATATGAGAGGCTTTATACTTTATACTTTATATATTTATACACATATATATATATTGTAAGCTTTATTTATATAATAGATTAAAATAATAAAATATAATTTATTATATCTCTAGTACTAAATTTAAACATTTTAAATAGTTTTCTATATGTATATACACGAAATATTTCCTATTTTTAGTTAACTTTATTCAATTTATTTTATAATATGCGGATAACTTTAAAAAAAAAAAAAAATTAAAAAAAAAAGCTTTCTCGTATAGTTTAAATAAATTTTTTTTATTTTTAATTTAATATTTTAATTCCAGAATCAAATATCTTGGATACGAAGACGAGATTGGCATATATTATCATCTGGCGCACAATTATATACAAATGATGAAAGATTTGCTATATTACATACGCCTGGCTCAAATACATGGACATTACAAATTAAATTTGTACAACGTCGTGATCATGGAATGTATGAGTGTCAGGTTTGTTTAGTATTTTTCATATTTTATCTTTTTATTAAGGATTATTATTATTATTATTATTATTTTAAGAAGTATTTATATTCAAAACAACGTTCATAAACAAAAGTGAAAACGAAAAGTTATTACTAATTTATTTATAAGAAAGAAAAAAAAACATAACATATTTTATATTTTAGTTTATTATATAGAAAATATTCAACCAAAAAGCACACAAAGAAAAGCACACAAAGTCTATAAATCTAATTATCTAGATTCTAGGACCTTTTTATTTTTTTTTTTGTTATTAAACAATATTTATTTATGTATAAGCTTAAATAAAATAATTTAATTTTTACCAATTATTCACATGTTGGTTTAGAAAAGATAATTAAAAAAAAATAAATAACATTCTTTTTGATAATAAATCAGTGTGTGTATGGATGTGTGTATGTGTGTGTGTGTGCTGTACGTGAACAGGCACAGGTACAGTTAAATTAAAAATGATTTTTTTTTTTTTTTAATATCGGTTGGATACTCTAGGTTCCTACAGTAGAAAAATTTGCTAGATCAAAGAAAGTAATTTTAATTAAAAATTCAAAAAAAAAAAAAAAATTAAAAAATGGTGAATTATAATTATAGCAACAATAAAAATGGGTAAAAAAAAAAAAAAGTTAAAAGTTACAATTAAAAAATGAGCTTTTTATGTTGCATATAAATATAGTGGTGGTACCAACCACCATAATAAATAATAATTTAAAAGAAAAAATCTAAAATGAATTGTAATGATAAAAAAAAGTAGCTTGGTAAAGCTACAGAAAGCACAAAAAAAAAAGAAAACTGAAGAAAGAAAGGAAAAAAAAAAAAAATAATAATAATAAGAGAATAGAGGAAAAATAACAAAAGTTGAAGGTAGAAAAGTTGTACTTTAATCATTTCCCAGGTGAATTCTTAAAAGTATACTATATTTTACGTTAAGTGTATGTATTTATATAAATTATAGCAACCTATAAGCATTTACAGCGTACACATTTATAAATATGTTGGTGCTGTTTCTATATTCCTTACAAACCCCCAAAAAAACAAAACCAAAAAAAAAAAGGCAAATATGAACAAAATTTTATCTCCAAATTAACTAAAATTAATAAAGAAAAAAAAAAACAAATAAAATTATGTTTATAGAGCTTTTTTGATCTAAAAAGCATATTTTCGTTCGATGTGAACAATGAATTTTTTTTTCTTTTTTTATTTTTTTATAACTAAAATATCGTCAGGTTTTCTAATAAAAGTCACAGAAAGTCAACCAAAAATAAAAAACTAAAAAGAACTAGAAGAAGCAAAAGGAAAGACTGAAAATTTATTTTGTTCCATTTCAACGTTTACAACAGAAAAGAAATTCCTTTCTATTTATTTTTTGTTGGTTTAGTTTAGTCAATTTGAATAATGGATGGCTAACAACAGTGGATAATTTTAAGCAGCAGCAGCAGCAGCAAAAAAAATATAAATGAACAACAAGAAGAAAATACATAATGAAATTAAATATTAAATGTAATTTAGACGTAGGATGATATCAACAAAAAAAAAAAAGAAAAAGGTGACAAATAAAAGAGCGACAAAAAAAAAATCAAAAATCTCTCATAGCAACAAATAGTAGAAAATAAATTAAACTAAATCGAATCAAGTATAATTTGTAATCTTAAAGCGGAATAAACCTTTAAATATAATGATTTGGGAATTAACTTTTATTCATTTTTCTTACTTTGTTTTCAAAAAGAAAAAAATTGTTTTTACATATATAAATAAAAGCTTACGCTTTGGATAAGGTACAAAAAAAAAAAACTTTTCCACACGCTTTCTTTCTCTTTTAATAGAAAGATAAATATGAAAGAGTTAAAAAATATTAGTAAAATGTATTAAAAAAAAAAGAAAAATGATTGATGAAATATTCCTTTTACATTTGATAAATGAAAAGAAAATAAAAAAGAAAGGAAAAACAAAGCGAATAAGAAAAATAAAATAAAATATTGAAAAACTGTTTTTAACTTAAAACCACCATTTATGACGCATGGTAAATAAATGTATCCTTAATACGATTTTCAACGTATTTATTTATTTATTAAGTTTTCAAAGCCCTTTTTATTTATTTATTATTTATATAAGTTTATATATTGTGTGTGCGTGTGTTTACATACATATTATGAATTCAGTGAATAATGATAAAACGTGTTTAAAATATCAACAAATGCATTATCTACAATTTATGATAAAAATACGTGAACGTGATGCTGTTTTGTTGATAGAAAATAATAAGGACAAGAGAGTTGATCGTTTTAATTTTCATAAACTTTATTTACATTTTATAATAATTTATATTTATATTTATATTTTCTTTTTTTTTCTATTCTGTCCTTTTTATAATTTCAACGAAAATATTAATATTAAAAATATATAATAAAGCATCTACTGTCAGCAGTAGCAACACATAAACATAAAATGCTTTTCTAAAGTTAATTTAACATTTAAAGTTTATTTCACTTTACTTTACTTTACTTAATATTACGTTGTTTAGTTATATATTAATGTATGTACGTATACATTGCTCATTAATGTACAAAAGCATACAACTATAAACTTTAATAATATCTATTTAGTGCAGTAATCATAAAGTTTATAAATGATTTTACTTCAAAGTTGACATTTTTGAAATTGCACTGCAAAGATGTGATGACAATAAAAATGATTTTTTATCACGCTGTTAAGGAGAAGTAAAAGCAAAGTAATAGTTAAAATTCATCAATGATCCATAAAAAAAAAAAAACCAAATAAAGAATTACGATCTGTTGGATGCTAACAACTATTTAATGATAGCAGAAAAGATAATTTAAATAAGCTTTAAATACATCTAATTTTCGGTAAAGCATCTGCATATTAGCTTCGTCAAGTATTTACTGTTTGAATACCTGAGTATAAAAATAATTTAACGTTACATTAATAGCCAGATTAAGTTGCGATAAAAAAATAAATGTATAAATAAAATTAAAACATAAAATCAAAAAATAAAATTAAATTAAATATATATGGATGTATGTATATATAAAAATCACGTTTAAATATATATATATATATATTTATTTATTTATTAAGAATGAAGTATTTAGCTGTGGAAAGCATCACTCTGCAGCCATAACACAATATAATAAAATGATAAAAAAACCTAAAGGATATTGAAAAAAAGAAAAATAAGCAGAAGATAATAAGGAAATAGAGGTAAATGTGAATATTTATAACAACAAATAACATTTACCACATATAAAACACATGTTATCTTTCCCGCGATGTTTATATTTTCATAGATGGATGAATATGATCACAGAGACGAAAGATTGTTTCACAAATGAGATTATGTTGGCTGATACTTTATACTTATATTCTGTTATAACATTAATTTACATACTAAATACATACATATGTATATAGTATATAATATTATATATCTATAGATAGATAGATAGATATTTAACGTAAAACATATCGCATGTATGAAAGCAAATTGACATCCTTTTAAATATTTTACATATTATCTCATATACATAGAAATACGACCTAAACATAAAAATATAAATACGATGGGGCAGTAAATGTATATGATGATGATGATGATGATGATGATGATGATGATTATAATTTCAAAAAGATAATAATATTATGTTTATTCATAGAAAACGTTAATATTTAATTTAGCCACATTAAATAAAGTTTTTTTTTTTTCTATTTATGCTTTTGCGTTTTCTATTTCTCTTCTTTTTTTTTTTTTCAATTAACTATATAAAAGAAGAAGAATATGATAACATAAAATTATTATAGATAAAACTATAAAGATTCAACATTTATTATGATTTTCATGGATTTTCTATTTCTTATACATTTTTTTTTTCTTTTCTTTTCTTTTCTTTTCTTTTCTTTTGTAATTGGTTCAATTAACAAAGCTTGTAATGGTTTTAAGTGTTAGTTATAAAGTTACAATAGAGATTAAAAGAAAATAAATGAGATAACATAAATACGAAAACATGTAGAACAAACAAAACTACGAAAACTTCGAGAAACAATAATTCAACATTTTACAATTTTAAAATATAATTCCCTTCAATGTGATTTCATTGGAATACTGAAAGTACGGAAAGTACGAATACGAAAGACACATCTTTTGTTTAGATATATATAAAAGCGCAGACAGCAAAATTGAGATTAAAAAAATGAAAGAAAAAAGGAAAAGCTTAAAAAAAAAGATAAATAAATAAACTTTGGAAAATGAAAAGAAAGCACTGCGAAAAATAACTAAAAAAAAAAAAAAAAAAACACAAACACACTGAGAGAAAAAGAAATGGAATAAAATGAAAAAGGAATAAACGGAGATCAATAAAATAAAAGGAAAATAAAAACATGTTACATAAGATTCTTATTATAATATCAAAAACACCAGTAAAGACGAAATAATAATATGGAGTAACATAATGTGAAAATTTACAAAAATATAAAAAGAAAGAAAAGAGGAATAATAATAATAATGTAAATGCAAAAAGCAGAAGAAATGATGAAGGAAAAAAGCAAAAAGCAAAAAAAAAAAAAAAAACTGTTTTGTGGACAAAATGATAGAAAATAAAAATGATAATAAAAATCAATATAACATTCGATGTATTGGCTATAATAAAAAAAAAAAATAAATAAAATAATAAAAACGTAAAAGAAAGTTATGCGAAAAAGGGCAGAAACATAGATTTCAAACACACATAAAAAAAAAAGAAAAAAGGACACACAGTTATGATTTTATCGATAACATTCAATCCTGTATAAAATAAAATAAAAATAAAGCAAAAACCTTTGACAAAAAAAAAGAAAAAAATAAAAAGTATTTTTTTAATATATGCCATTTAAAATGAGTGCAAAGGATTTTCGCCTTTTTTTTTTTTTTTTTTTGTTGCGTAGGAAAATAAAACTGTGAAAATCAATGATGACAAATGCCACACTTGACCTTCGTATTGTTTACTTAATAACAAAAAAATTGAAAAACCACAATTCACACCATCGTTGCTATAATTTGTCCATTGAAATTAATTAATTAAAAGTTAATTAACAGGCAAAAATATAAAGAAAAAAATTTTTAAACTAATTATAGAGCACGTAAATCAACATCGATTGTCACATAAGATTGAATAGTTATTTTGAGAGTAGAATAGAAAAAATAAAATAAAATAAAATTATGTTATAAACATAAAATTCATCTCAAGAATATAGAAAATTAATTTTAAGACGTTCATTTAGGAGATCAATCATATAATTGACATATTTTAACGTAAAATATTGCTGAAGGCAACAACATACGTCTATTTATTAGAGAGAAATTCTGTTTACAAGAAAAAAAAAAAAAATCATGAAACATAAAACAGAAAATAATAATTCTATAAAACAAGTAAAAAAAGAAAAGAAAAAAAGTCTCTTGCTTGACTTTATAACAGTTTGAATAATTCTTCTTTATCGTCATATATACATATATATATATATACACCCACGCTTAGGTGTTTTTTTTTCTTTTTTATTTAATATTTAAGAGTCTTGACGTAACATGTTTTCATTAAATATTTTTGCTATTTTCGTTATTATCCCATTCTACTCAGTTGCTGTATTTATATAAAATTATTCCCTTGTTTTGTATTTTCTCTTTAAAAAAAAAAATTAAATAAAAAAAAAAAAAAAATCAATGTAACGAAAAAGCCGTGGAAAATTGTCTTTAGATATTATAAAACTTAATTAATTAACATTTATTATAAACATAAAAGAGGAAAATAACAATTATCTAGTAAAAGACAAATACAAAAAAAAAAATAAAATGCTATTTTCTGTACACAATATGAAATTCATTTGAAGTTTTGTTTATGTAATTAAAAAAAAAAAAAAAGTAAAGAGAAAACAAACAATCAATTCAGTTAACAACATTAATTTGTATTGAATTATCTTGTAAACATTATATTTAGACGATGAGGACAACGACTACAACAATACAAATAATATGTTATTGAATCGCATAATTAACATAGATTTTCTACTTCATCATTTACTTATTTAAATAAACAAATTAATTATTATACATAAACATTTATTTTATTAAATATATATGGACATTGATTAACTTAATTGTATTTTAATTATGTTGAAAATAATGTTTATTGATTATATATATATATATATATTATATATGTTTTCTTAACATTTATACAGTTGCATTGATATTATTTTTCACTTCTATTCTTATTATTCTATCTATTTCGATATACAAAAAAAAAAGAAATCAAAACACTTAAATACATTTATTGTTTTATTAGTTAACCATTTGTGAATATATCTATCTATCTATGTATATTGTTTTATAGACATTCTATGGTAGTTCTTGTTGTCAAAAGATTAAATAGTTAAACAATTCCTAGTTTATATTAATATGGTTTCTCAATAATTGCTATTAGTAAAACTTTTGTTAAATCGTAACACACACACACACAAAAGAAAAAGAAACAGTCTTTATTAGTATAATTAAGTGTATAACATTTTTAAGGGCAACCATTTATTGTTATGTAGTTAAATTTAATACACTAGAATATTTATTTTAAATGCCATAGAAACATTTTCTGTATAATAATACCGTGAATCTACCTTCTGAGTAAAAAAAACAAAGAGATGTAACGATTCAAAGGTTTTTCTTTTTTTTTATTATTATTATTTTTAAGTCATCTCATAAAATTGTGTTTTTGTTGTAGAAAAAAAGCGTTTTTTTCATATAAATTTAATCGAATCGGTAATAACAATACACAAAGTAAATTATATTTAGCATAGTTTTAACAGAGGTAACCAAAATATAATAAATTTTCAAACTAGACTCATAAATTTTATTTAAATGCAACAAAAAAGAAAAAATGTTCCTTTCTGTTGACCAAATTTATATATTTTTGGTGAGAAAAAGTAAAAAAGTTTTTACCTAATCTATGTTTTTATATAAATGAAAATTAATTATAATAATTTTTTTCATACACATATACTTAAACGTGTTAAATGTTTTGTATATTAAAAATTTTATTTATTTTATTAGATAATATTTTATTGATTTAGTTAGGTAACTAACTACCTTATTCTATAAATTATACGGATTTTAATTTTCATTTATGTAAAAGATAGAAATCATTTATTTTATACTAAACGTAAACCATATATATATATATAAAATACGTAATCAATATATTTATATATATATATATTGTGTTGAGTTATATACAGATGATAATAGATGATAAAGTTTTGCCAACCCAAAAATCAATTGTGTAAAAGGTTTTTTTTTTTTTTTTTGTTTTTCTACACATCGATAATAAATTTACAAAATATATAAGCGAAGTGTCTATATAAACTAAATGTACCAGAAAAAATCACTAGACAGTAAAGTCAAACAGTGAAAAAAAAAACAATGTTTCTATAACCAGGTGGAAATGTATTATCAAAGCTAATGAGGAAAATTATTTAATAATTATTTATTATTATAATCAGGAATAAAAAAAAAAAGAATTTGTTTCCACCATAAATATTTTGTGCACTTTAAAAATAGAAGAAAATGATAGGAGAAAAAAAAAAAAAATTAAAAATAAGACAGCATTATTATTATTATTATTATCTTTATTATTATTATTATTATTATTATCTTTATTATTAGGTCACCCTACACTACAGAACAAAAGTTTACTCGAGTGTGATAAATGTGTAAAAAATTGAAAGTTTTTTAAAAATATTTTTTTATTTTTTTTTTTTTATGGGTTTGGTTAAATTTTTTTGCTATTTTTCTTTTCTGTGGTTTATTTTAGACATTGAATGCCCATCGAATACGAAAACTACATTTAAAAACAAATTTTAAAACAAAAAAATTATTTCTTGTCTATTTCGGAATCGTAAATGAAAATTTTTTCTTCTTTTTTTTTTTTTTGTTTGGCCAACATGGTAAGGGAGGAAACAAAAACAAATATAAGTTTAATTTAGAATTTATTTCTGTTTTATTATTATTCAAACATATATTACAACAATATTTCGTAACATTAATAGATGAGAAAATAAAGAATTTATTTACTTTTTGTTTGGGAATTAAGAAGATAACTTCCACTATTTATATCAATTCATATCAATGGTAGAAGAGAATATATATATAAATAAATAAATTTTGACATAATAATAATAATAATAATAATAATAATATTATTATTGCTGTGACATTTTTCCGAATAATCGTTGACAAGTAAACTTTATTTTTATTACTTAAGTTTTACGTTTTTTTTTTTTTTTTTTATATTTATTTGGGGCTTTCTGCAGCATCACACACATACAATATATTTATTCCCAAGGTGTGACAAAATATGATAAAATTAAACAAAATAATAATAAACGAATAAAAAAAAAAAAAAACGAAAAGAAAATTATTATTCAATTTATTTTACTTAAATAAAATAGAGGAAAATATAGAAAGGAACTTTTTTTTTTTTTTTGTTTTTTTTTATTTTTCGGTGACATGTTTAACACAACATTGGTTAAATATTTCAACGAAAAGGTAAATACAGAGGTTTTACAGAGAAAAATTACATCACAATAAAGAATATAATATTCACACTGTTATCCTATAGACGCTTGATGTTTTTAGTCCCTTTAACATTAAATTTATAATCATTACCGTATCATAAATAATAATTAATTATTAAATTTAATTTTTTATTTTTTTTCTGTTTTGTAGTTGTTGTCGTTTATAAACCAGTGGTAATTGTAGCACAACGAACACACAGCAGTTAATGACAAAAAAAAAAATTTCGACATTTTTACAACCGAAAAATAAACGGAGCTTTTTGTTACAAATGTAACCAATTGGGTAAAATTGTTGGACATTTTCGGTTTAAGATTTTTTTTTTATATTAACCCTCTATCCAAAATTCATAATCTCTTGTAATAAAGTATATGGATGAAACCATGAAAGGCTGACTCAAATATTTATTTACTAAAGTCACAAAAGTTAATACTCTTATTTCTATTTTTGCTTTTATTCAAGTTTATTTCCCACCAACTATTATTATTATTATTTTTATATGAAATCGAATTTTTATTATTACTCAAGATACGTATGTAAAAATAAGGGATGATGAAAAAAACACAGAAAATGAGTATAAAAATAATAAAGAATATGGAATAAATTTATAAACATACATCATCTCATGACATCACGTACAGAACATTAAATATCTGATTGTTTGTATGTAACACCTAACCTCATCCATCTCAAACAGAAAAACAAAAAAAAAAAAGTAAAAACAAAACGAACAAATAATAATAAATGAAAATACAAATAAAAAAAAATAAAGCGAAAAACAATAATAAAAAAACCAGCAAAAGAAAATAAAAGTAACAGATATATACAGAGAGTAATATGATGTGTGTCTGATGTATTTTCATTTTACCATTATTTTCACATAACAAACAAATTTTCTTTTCTTTTCATTTTCTTTTTTTTTAAAGAAAATAATTTTCCAAACAAAATATAAACACCTGCTGTTTTCTTTGCAGTAAATTTTTTTCCTCCTTTTTTTTTATTTTTATTTGTTTTGTATTTTTTTTATTTTTCCTTTTCTTCTGCTTTCAACTATGGAGATTATTTTTCGTGGAATGTCTATAATTTTCTATACATGTTTTGTTATTATAATATATAGAAAAAATACTAAAAACAAAAAAAAAAAAGGTTTACCAACGAACGCTACATTATTTACTATAAATTTATTTTTACTCTATTTTTACTTCTTTATTTCCTTTTTTTTTTTTTTTTTTTTTTTGTTGGTTGGTTGTAACGCGTTGAAGCAATGTTTTAAATTGACAAGAAACGAATAATAACGACAGTAAAAAATGAAGAAAATAGCGAAAAATATATTTATAGAAACAAAAAAAAAAGAAAAACTTTGACTGTCTAGTTTCCTGTTTTAATATTTTTACAGTTCATAATATGAGGTTCATTTCTTTTCTTTTCTATTTTTTTTTATTATTATTATTATTATTATCATTATTGTGATTATTTTTGTTGTTTTGAAACCACTATGGTTTTTTTTCTCTCTCTGTAAAACAAAGCATTTAAAAAAGCAAAAAAAAAAAAAAAACGAAGGCGAAGCTAAATAACTTCATTGTGCATAGACTAAACGAAAAATGAAAAAAAAAGAATTCTTTTCCTTGTTTGTAAGAAATTTTCTATTCATTTCAACGTTAAAAAAAAATGGAATGAATACAATAAAAGAAAACCGAAGATAAAATTCATCATAACAAGTAATAATTTTTGCATAATTAAAAAAAAAAAAATGCTTTAATGGTCGTTCGTCTTATTAAAGTAAAAAATTTTTTATTAAAAAACATTCAGCCAATTTGTAAAATGTATTTAAGTGATTTTTTTTTATACGGATTCAATATATTATTGAGTACTTATTTTCTAATAAACCATCACCCAACCACCGTTCTGGTTGTATAGATTCCGTACTTGTTTGCCTGCTTAAATAGCTGAACTAAACTAATTTAAACAAATGTGTGTGTGTGTGAATAATTTGTGAATTTTTTGTCAACACGACTTTCACTCTTTTATATTTTGATTTTATTTCCTTTGCCTTTCACTCACTTATTTATCTTTCTTTATTTAATTTAATTTAATTTAATTTTTTTTTTTACTTCGTTGTACAAATCCCATGAATAATATAAAAACCAAAATTAATTTTTCATGAAGAAGGCGTTTTAATCTTGTTTCGGCTTAGTAAAAACTTAGGTACAAAAATAAATAAAAAAAACTTAAATTGGTTAAAAGATGAAAAAAAAAAAAGGCTTCTCTACTTCGTTACATAAAGCTAGCTAGAAGTTGTTTAAAAGGTAACAACAACAACAACAGAATAAAAAAAAATCACTTAACGCCTAATCACGTTAACACCTTAACTCAGCAGAAAATAAACAGCAAAAAAAAAATTGTCCAACCTAAGTTCATGAAGAAAATAAATAAATAAATATAAGAAATAGGTAACAAGTTTCTAATTGGTTTAGCATGTTTATTTTATTGTAATTTTAGTATTTGTTTTACCAACCAACATTGTGGGGGAGAGATGTAAATGAAGGCTTGAAAAAAAAAAAAAAAAAAAAAAATTAAAGACGAAGACGGATAAGGGAACTAAATTTTCGTTTTTTTTTTTTTTCTTTCTTTTTATGTTTGACTAAAGCTCAACTAAGCTCATCGAAGTTTGTTTTGTTTTTTGTGTTCCTGATTTCTTTTCTCCGATTTTTATGTTTACTAGTTTTTGTTCGCTGTTTATTGTTGTTTATTATAGTTATTTTCTAGGTTTGTTTTATACAAAAAACTTGATTTAACTTTTCTTTTCTTTTTTTTTTTTATTAAGTTTATATTGACAAGGTAGAATAAGTTTTATTACAAAAACTGATCTATAATTTATTTTGTTTATTTGAATACTTTTATAAGGGGTAATATACAAAATATTAATATGGATAAAAAAAAAGAAGAAAAAACGAAAAATATTTACAATGTTGACGTGTGATGAAATTGAAAAATGAAAAAAAAAAGGGACAAACAATTCTGTATAAAAAAAAAAAAAAACCTTTTAATAAAAGTTATTAATATTTTTATTCTATTTTTGCTACTCTATTATTTATTATTATTTTATATATTACATCGTATCATGTAAATTGTGTTGAACATATATTTGTTTGGACGAAAATTGATAGCCCGTCATAATTCATAAATATACACATTTTTTTTTTTTTTTTTTTGTTTTTTTTTTGGAACATAAATTTCCATGCTCAGAAATTAATAAAACTAGAAAAATGAAATAAAATATGAAAGGACTCTAATATATTCAGAAACATCTAGTAAAAAAAAAAAAAAAGAAAAAGCTCGTTGAGTTGGATATGAATTAACAAGTTCGCACGTTTGTACAATTTTATTTTATTTCAACCTTTTTTTTTTTTTTTTTTTTTGGTTCACCTTTCTACTCTAAGTTTAAATAAACCTTAAAAATTTGCTGATTATTATAAAATTTTTACAGCAAAAAAAGAAAGAGTTTTTCACTTCTTTTTTCTTTTTTTTTTTTCTACTCACATAATAATTTCGGTTTGGTTTACTTTCTGGTAGAACACCTTATTAAAAAACAAAAAAAAAAAAGAAAACCATGAAATTCTGTTCGCAATTGTTCTGACATCTTTTTGATAAAGACTCATATGAATTCTCTGTTTTAATTATAATTTAAGTGAACCATCCATAAATATCGGACAATAACAACCAAAAAAAAAAAAAAAACCGAACCATAGTGTGGAAAAATATGTTATCCATGGTTTGAAATTAAAGTTTTGAATTAAAGTTTTCTTTTTTTTTTATATTTGTATTTATAAATAAATAAAACTGTTTATGACACAGCTGTCACGTTTGTTTGTTTTTTTTTTTTTTAATTATAACAGCGTTACGTTCTATGCTCAAAAATTAATATGAAGAACAAAACTTAAAATATTAATAAACAAAACAAAATAAGCGAAAAAAAAAAAAGGCAGCAACAGAGCAAACCAATGAACAAATGTAAAGAAGGAAGAGAAGAGAAGTGTAAGAGAATAATAAAAAAAAATTAATGAAATTTAGAACTTTAAAACAAAAAAAGTTGTTATGAAAAAAGTTGAAGCAAAAAAACAAGGAAAAAAAAATTGTTTTTAATTATAGCACGGTGTACAGTTTTTTCCTTTTTCCTTTTTTTTTCTTTCTTCTATTCTATGTGACGGTACAATGGCTTTATTCTTAGTATTTTTTTAAATTATTAAAATTAGTTAGGAATTATTTTTCATTTATTTCTTTATTATTATTTTTTTTTATCGTTACTTTAACATAATTATCTTCTATATAATAAAGTTAAAACGAGAAAAACAAAACGAAACGAAAAAACGTAACGAAACTAATAATAGTAATTAGGAAAAACAAAAATTTATTATAATTATTTAAAGAAAATAAAAAAATTGAATTCATAAGAAAAAGAAAAAAGTATGAAAAAAAAGGCACACCGTGTGGTAGAAAATGATCTTAGAAGTATTAATTAAATGAAAGAATTTTTGCATGTTAAAATCCAATTAAATTTCAAAGTGTTTTCACAGTTTCAACATATTACAGTTTATTTACTTGTTGCATTTACCGATGTCCTTTCCGTGAAAGATATTTTTATATTTTTTAACCCTTTAAATTTCAGGAATTATTATTATTTTGATTGAATTTTGATATAGAAACAGAGAAAGAATAAATTAAAAAATTTTTTTTTGATTTTTTGTGATTTTTCTATTGTCATAATCTATGACAATACAGATGAAAAATCCTTTTTTCTTTTTTTTTATATAAAATCATTGTAAAAATTCAAAAATACCTTATTTCAGGTTTCCACGGCAACTGGTGTAATATCACATTTTGTAAATCTGCAAGTTGTTGTACCCGAAGCATTTATACTTGGCTCATCAGAGTTGCACGTTGATATGGGATCAACCATCAATTTAGTTTGCATCATTGAAAAGGTATTTAAATTTCATTTTATGTTACATGAATGAGTTTTCAGTTTTCAGTTTTACTTTTTTGCCGTTGTTAACTGTTTCCTCCTTTTTCTATACAATAAAGGAAAAAAAAAAAAAACGGAAAAAAATTAATTTTTATCAATTGATTTTGTAATTTAATTTGTTTTTGTTTTTTTTTTTTTTTTTTCGTTAAAGTTTATAATAGAAGCTTTTTGGTTATACATAAATTGTGTAGAGATTAGAAATCGATTTTTTGTATAACCTAATAAAAAAAAAACTTAAATAAGCACGCACTACAAATCGATCAATTTTATCACATTTGACATTATTATTGATAAAGGTTACAGGGATTTATAAAACAAAAGAAAAAAACCATCTCTATATATGCATAAATAAATAATGTAAGAAGGATATGGGTGACACTGACAATAATATTTCGACGACTACTCACCAAATATATATTTAAACATATAAATAAATAAATAAATAAATAAATAATAGCAGCAAGCATAGTTAAATAAAAATAAAAAATAGCGACATAAAATGTCAGATTTTCCAATCTAATTTTATGCAACATTAAATATTTCAAATGATTTTATCTTATCTATTCAAAAAAAAAGTAACACACACAGAAATATTCAGATATCTATCTGTAAATAATAATAGAAATAATAAATAATAAACGAAGATAGGAAGAAGAGTGCACGCGATAAAATGTGGACAGGAATAAAGAAGATGAAATAAATATAAAACCAGAATCATATACAATTTAATGTAACAGAAACATAAAATTATGGTCCTTAAGCATAAATTTTAAAATTTATAGCCGCCGATATGATATTTTATCTATGTGTGTGTGTGGTGTTTGTTATGTAATTTTATTTTATTTTATTTATATATTTTTTTTTTTTTGTGGTTTTATATATTTAAACAAATGTCCCTCGTTCTTAATGTTCTCAAACCATTTTTATAGACGGATATTAAAATATAACCACAAAAATATAAAACATATTTCCTATTACAAGTTTTCATTCAAATGATTTTACTTTACTTTACTTTACTTTACTTTACTTTACTTTATTAAAAGGAATTATTTAAATAGTTGTTTAAAATTACAAAAGTTATAATTAGGCAATAAAATGTAAACAAAAAAAATGTTTGTCCATTTTCATAATAACAACAAAAATCTTTGGATTAAAACAAAATTTTTTTTTTTTTTAACGGTAACCATAAAAATTTTGTTTATTTATTTTTAATTTCATTTTGCCAAATAAAAAAAAAAAATAAAAATAAAAAAATATTAATTGAATAAAATGTTTCCTTTACTTTCTTTTTTGTATTTAATATTAATGAAAGTAAATACAGTAAATGTCGGTTAGAAACGTAGGTTTGTTGAATTTTTTCCTAAAAAGAAAATAAATAATAAAAAAATTTTGTTGTGTAACTTGTCGCGAATTTTATTTGTTTCGTTTTATAGTAAACAAACCAATGAAATATATATTTCGTTATATTTTAACTAGACTCTACTGTAATCACAAGAAGATTTATTACAAAAAAAAAATAAATAAAATAAAATTGAGAATGAAAAATTCTATTCTATCCAAATTATCTAAGGTTATCTGACTTATATACATATTTAAGAATTAATTAAAAAATTGTTTTTATATCAATACTCGGAACACTTTTTCACATCGTTTTTTTTTTTTTTTTCTGTTTTCCTTTCTTCCTTTTTTTTTTTTCGTTTATTGTTTAATAAATTTACGTCACGTTTACCTTTTTGAAGGATATAAAACAGAAATAACAACAACAACAACAACAACAAAAGCCAGTTGTCTGCGGTCATTAACAAAATTCATCACGAAAATAAATTATGTGGTGTTTTAGATACGTTTAAAATAAAAAAAAAAAAGAAAATAAATAAATTTATAAATAAACAAGGGAATTTTCTTTCTTTCTTTTTTTTTTTTTGTGTTTTTTATATTTTATATACATTCTTCCTCATTTTGTTGTAATTTTTATTATTATTCATTCAACCCTTGTGCGTTTAGCTTAAATAATAATAAATAAAAATAAAAAGAAAAAAAAAAACAGAGAAACCCCATTGTACTACATTAATGGTTTGATTAATTTTTTAGTTAAACAAAATAATAATAAAAACCATTCTTTATCCCCCCGTGTTAATACAAATTTTTATTTATTTTAAAAATATGAAAATAAAAATTTTTAACACCCATTTCAACGTTAATATTTATATTCCCATTATTATAGTAATAATAATTATAGTAGAAGAGCTTTCGTATTTTTCTTTTTTTTTTAAATATTGTCAAATAATTAAGCTTCGTCTATAAATAGATAAATAAACCAAAAAAAGAAAAATAAATCATTCGTGTAGAAATAACGCAAAAGAAAAAAAAAAATTCAATTTCAATTTCGCTAACAAAGATCGTGCAAAGCAAAGCAAAAAAAAAAAAAAATCTTCATCAAGGCTGAATAATCAAATAAAACGAAAAGAAATTTTAAAGCGAATTATTTGATTTGATTTGATTTACATAACCAAAAGCAAGTGAATAAGTTTGTTAAAAAAAAAAATCAGAAAAATGAATTTATGATTAATAATCTTTTGACATAAGAGAAAAAGAAAATTATTTTTCTAGTCATCAACACCAGAGACCATCATAAAAATTCATCTCCTTACATAATAAACACACAATTGTTTAGTTTAAGCATAGCATGAAATGATTTCATCATTTTTTTTTTTTTTTGCAATGCATTGGTACAACGAGAAATTCTTAATAAATTTAAATAGAGAAAAACAAAACCCGATAAAAAATATTCTATGTAATAACAACAAAATCGAACTTAAGATTGATTTAAGGAAAATAAATCTTTAAGTTATAAAAAGGTTTGGAGTGGGAAAAAAGTAAGAAAAACTTTATACTTTGTATGATACAACACAAGTCATGCATTACGATGAAATTCTTAAAATTTTACACAAGACAAAATATATATATATATATATATATATATAGATGTTATCTTAATATTTAATAATAATCATAATTATATGAAGGAAGGAAAAAAAAATTTATGAAAGAAAAAATAAACAAACAGAAAATAAACTTTTATTCTTTTTATTTAAAAAAAAAAATTTTTTTTTCTTCTTTGCTCTTTCTCGCTATTACATAATTTTATAAAATTTTAACTGTTCTATTGCAGAAACACAAATCTTTTCTTTACATTTTTAGTAGCAAACGAAAGCAACAAAAAAAAAAAAAACGAAAAAAAAGCTTCGTTGTTTCATTATATTCCTTGCTGTGTGGCCTTGCTCCTCACAATTGTAAACATCTCATAAGAGTTTTATAATATACTAAAGCTTAAACTTAATAAACATATTTCTTATTTCTCATTTCTTTTATCCAAAATAAAATAAAATAAAATAAAAATAGAAACGAAACGAAACAACAATGTAATACGCACGCTACCTTCTGTATTGCACAATAGAAGTAAAAAAAAAAACCGAGGAAGAAATTTTTTTTTTTTTATTTTTTTAGGGCGTATAAAATGTTAAAATGTTGGTTGTGAAGTCAAAATGTCAACTAACTGACAAGTAAAAGTGAAAGCTTAATATACAAAAGAATAAAGATGAAGTATAAAGACGAACAAAAAAAAAAGTAAAGAAAAGAAAAGAAATAAGCAAATAAGGGAAGAAAAAAGCAAAAAAAAAAAATGCCCAAATTGAATATTCAACAATTCAATCTATTGTAATAATAAGCATAAATTTATACTCTCCGTTTGGTCTGCTTTATTATTATAATTACTATTGACCGTGTATTATTATTATTATTATTATTATTTTTAATACATTTCTGCTATCATATTTCATAAAAGATGACGGATAATAAATGGAAAAATAACCAAAAGTTTAAAAAATCGAAAGAGAAAAAAAAAAAACACAGAAAAAGGATAGAATATTTACTACAAATTTTTAATTAAAAATAATTGAAGAAACCAAACAATATAAATTTATTTTCTTTAGGGGGTAAAAACTCAGTAGAATTAAGATGGTTTTTCTTCTTTTTTTTTTTTTTTTTTTCATCTGTTTCATTCACTTTTGCATACTTTTTCATAAACCGAACAGGAGTAAAGTAAAAAAAAAAAAAAAAACGAAACGTTGAAAAATACAATAAAAGCACAAATATATATGTATAACAATTTTTTTTTTTTAGATATCTTGATATATATATTCAACAGATATTATACCCATAAACACGTATCTGCCACTGCTATAATAACGCGACTTTTCTCTGTTTGAACCTTTTTTGTTATAAAAAACTGTTTCATCCTATTTTTATTTATAAAATACATCCATACATCATAACATGATCTTAAAATTCATAAGTTTTACGTTTCGTTTTACCATTTTTTCCTTTTTAGCTTGTTCCTTTTACTTTCGTTTCATTTTTAGTGTTGTTTTCTAACAAATTCTTTCTTTTTTTTTTTTCACCAAAATCATTTAACAAAGGTCAAAGCTTCAATAATTTAGTGTTCCCTTTAAAGGAAAAAAAAAATAACACGAAGGCTACAACCAACCATTCATTTACAATAAATGTAATTTATGTATGGATATATATGGTTAATATTTTTCAACATTTCACTAATTTTTGCTGTTCCTTATATTTTTTCCTCTCCTATTCACAAATTTTTTCAAACTTATCATGATTAAATGGATCACACACAATTTTTGTATTTTTTGTTCCATAAAGCAATTTGGTGAATTTTTTTTTTTATGATATTTATATAATCATATTGATTTTGAAGGGACGCATAAAACATAAAATATAAAATTAATGGAATAAATTTACTTAATACTTTTCACCAATGGTACAACGAAAATTCCTATTAATTATTCAACAGTCAAAACATTCCAAGAACGATTCAGTGTATTATTGATTTTCATAAATAATATTAAACACAGCTATAATTAAAACAATTTATTGAAATTTGTTTATAGAATTAAACGCAAATATTTGATATATAATTGGTTTGTAGGAAAATATTAAATAAAAAACCGAATTTTAACACGAATAATTTAAATTATAAAAATTTTAAATGAAAACATATTGCGATGTGATTAAATGTTTTCGATTTACAGAGAATATAATAAAAAAGATTAATTGAAATCGAAGGATTCATAAGATTGATGCGTCTTGAATCAGTTTTTTAATAATATTTCTGAAAAAAAAAATTTTAAAGGGCTATTCCATGGAAATATCGGTTCAGAATTGCAAAAATGAACAATCCCACCAAATTTCAGATCATTCTGAATAAATTCTTTTTTTTTAATTTCTCCAAGAAAATTTCGGAATGATTTCAAAATTGGTAGGGATGTCTATGACGATGTTTAAAACCGATCATTCCATTGAAATAGCCCTCAAAAAAATTTATTTCTCAAGTAATGATCAATATAAAAAATTCTGAATCAAATTAGTTCTTAGAGTTTTGTTGATTTAAACAAAAAAAAAATCTTTGCTTCACGATTTATGTGCAAAGTTTTTTTATTTTTTTTTACCATTTTCACTAAGCTATTGATCTATCGATATTTTTATTTAAAAATCTAGAACAAAACCAATTAATATTTCCATCAGTACCGTGTACACTCTTTACCTCTATTCTACATAAAATTTCCATAAGTAAAACAGAAAAAAAAAATGCTTAAGTGTTATTGAAAGAGTATTTAATATTCTTATACAATAATAGAAAGCACAAAAGACTTTGATAGAACATTTATTTATTTAATTACTTAAGTATTATTGTAAGTAAAAAAAAAAAACAAAAAAAAAATTGTATCTTTTCTCTGTTGCGAATGTAATTAACTTAGGAAATTAAAATTTATTTTATGCTAGTGGAGGTGCCTGGTATTTAATTTTCTTTACTTTTGAATCAAAAGAAAAAAACTTTTAATAGAAAAGTTATTTATTTATTTATTTTTTTTTTTTTTTTATAAATAAATGACTCGTAAATAAAATATTTCTTATAATAAATAAAAATAATTAAATTGTTGTTTATACATTTTGCATGTTTTATTATTATTATTATTTAATAATATTATTATTGTTCGCCTTTAAATATTTATTTAAATTAAACGAAAAAAAAAAAAAATAAATAAAATAAAATTATATATAATTCACGTTATTGTTATATCTTCGAATGTTCATTATAATAATTTTTTATTTTTTTAATCATTTTCAATAATACATGAGGTTATTTAATAAAACATATTTTACAAATATGAATTATATTTCTTAGAAATAATAAATAAATAAATAATAATAATAATAAAAATACGAGAGTGAAAAAAAAAAAACGAAGTCTAAAAAATTGTGGAGTAAAAAAAAAAAGAAAAAAGCAATTTTATTGATCCCCATTGTACAATAATAATACCTTACAAAGTAAAAATAAACTTTTTCATATGGATATATGTTTGTTTGTTTGTTTGTTTGTTTGTTTTGTTATAAGTGTGTACACTTTTTATGTTTACTTCATCCTACTTTGTTATTGTGCTTTTTTGTTTGTTTGTACATTTGTTTTTTTTTTTTGTAATAAAATAATTTTTATCTGTTTTCAGAGTCCACAACCTCCACAATATGTATTTTGGCAAAAGAACGATCGTATGATTAATTATGATGATACAAGAAGAGATATAACTATTGAAACAACACCTGGCCCACGTACACAGAGCCGTTTAATTATTCGTGAACCACAAATAGCTGATTCAGGCAATTACACATGTTCAGCTAGTAATACAGAGCCAGCCAGTATATATGTTTTTGTTTCCAAAGGTATGTTTACACACACACATACATATATTAGATAAACATAAACATTTTAAAATAATTATTAACTAAGTTAATAGAATAAAACCGATAAAATATTTTATTTGTTGAATCAAATAATAAAATCAATATTTTAAAAAAGATTTTCTAATTCATATTTGATCAAAACTAACCAAAATATTTCATAATTACAAACGTCAACAAAATATAAATCTATTATCGTTGTATTTATATTAGAACATAAATACTCTTGAGTCTCTTCACTTGCATGAAAAACTAATTTTTGAAATTTAAATAAAATATTCAAAACCGATAACTAACTAAATATAACTTGACCAACTTAACCACTTAATTGTGAATCCAATTTAAGTTTATGGGTCTAACAAAAAGCTAGTTCTTTATTTGTCCCCTAGTTAAGTAAATAGTCAACATAAATGCTAATTTTTTTTCTTTTTTTTTATAGAAAATCACATAATATTCCATGTTTTTCTATCGTTTCTTTCGTTTTTTTTAGTTTTTTATTTAATTTTATATGTTTACAGAATATATTATAATAAAATGCGATGTGAAAATTCCCCGAATGCATTGTGTAATTGTTTAGAAGCCAACCAAAAAAAAAAAAAAAAGAAAGAAATTATTTTTTAATAAAAGAATGAACAATGAATCCACCCTTATACACACACACACACGATTATAATTTTCATTTTTTTTTTTTTATATAAATTAATAATTTTAAACTTTAGGTTATTTTGTGTTTTGTTTGTGTTTTAACCAAAAAAAAATAAACGAAAGATCTAATCTATTTAACTTTTTTTTTTTCTTGTTACAAATAAGAATAAAATTATATTTTTCCATAAATTAAAATTATTTAAAAAAAAAAAAAAAACGAAACGAAACGCAAACCCGTACAACCACATATTTTTAATTAAATACTACTTGTGTACGGTTGTATAGTTTGAGAACGGAAAAATAAAAAAATAAATTTTCTCTTTTTCAACGAAATCATAAAAATTCAATTATGGGTAGTAAATTGCATGTATTTGTAATATTTTCAATTTTTTTTATTGTAAACAGGGAAATTTATAAAATTCATATTTATCACATGATAAACATGATAAATTATTTATTTTAAAAAAAAAAAAAAAAAAAAACTCTTTAATCTCTACATGATTAATATTATTTTATTTTATTTGCAAAAGAAAATAAAAAAAATTGTACTTTTCTTCTACAATCAATAACAGGAGTAATAAAAACTAAAATTCAGTTTTATCATCGTATAAAGTGTTGAAACAATTTATATTATTTAATCAACAGAAATGAATTTTTATTCAAGACTGCTGGCATTTTTCCATTTCATTCAATTTATATATAGAAAAAAAAAAAAACATTTAAAGAAGTAATTTAAAAAATTTTCTATGATTTTTTTTATTTTTTTTTTTACTGAACTCTGATTTGGCATAATAATAGTGACGACAATTTACTTTATTATAGTTCTGCAATGACATACATTATTTAACATAGTCTAATTGAAATATATATAGAAAAAAAAAAAAGGCAGAAAATTATAATATTCTACGCTTTTAATGATCGTTTTATTATGTTAATTCATTTTGGCGTTCTTTAATAATAAAGATTATAATCGGCACAATGATAATGCAAAAAAAAATTCTTTTTTTTTTTTATATAATCAATTTTAATCCGTTTACAGTATAAATAAATTAATTTTTTTTTTTTTTATCTACATTAATTGTTTTAATGCGTAGCAAACAATTAAATTAATTATTATTTTAAGTCATTATACTGTTATGATTATGAATTCATTAGCAGAATAAATCTGTACAATTACGTTAAATATTAAAAAAAAAAAAAAAAAAAAAAAAAATGCTTTAACCCTATTATAAATTCTTGCCACAAAACAAATTCCATTGATTATAATCATAATTTACTATAATACATATAATAATAAACAAATAAAATTAACCCCAAACCTTATAATTAAAAACAATACAATGTAATTAACATAATAATTAATAAAAAAAAAAAATAATAATTTTTTTTTGTGTTATCAACAGGTGATAATATGGCTGCTATATCAAAAAAGGAAACATCATCAACTAATCGGATCACAATATTATTTAAAAATATATTTTTACCAAGCGTGTTAGTGAATATATTAACATCACGGTATGTACAACCAATTTTTTTTTTTTTATTTAAACTAATTAAATATTATTAACTACCTCAAATAAATAATTAAAATTAAAAATAATAATTTTTATTTTTTTTGTTTCTGCTTACTTGTGAATACAACAAAATTTCAACATTCTGGTGTTTTAATGTTTTTATTCTAGATTACTGTTTTCCATTTAGAACTATATTTGTGTATAAATTAAAAATAAACTATGTGTAAATAATTATTAAACTATAAATTAATTAAATATATATATATAATAAATAATAATTATTATTATATTATAATTTCTATTAATAACATTTAATCGCTGTGTTTTCTCCAGCAATATAATCAAAAAAAAAAAATCATTTTTTTTTCTGTTCCTTTACTTTCATTTTTTTTTTTTTTTTTTTTTTTTTGATTTAATTAAAAAACAAAAACGTTAAAATTTCAAATTATTATTATAATTAATATAAATTACAATAAAATTCCATAATAAGTATATAATAGAAGTTATAAACAAAAAGAAAGTCTTTATCCAAGAAAAAAAAAAAATTAAATTAATTTATATTCAGATATAGAAATGAACGAATAAATAAATAAATAAAAAAAACAAACGACAAAAATAAATCAGGTGTTTAAATAATAAATAAATAAATAATTAATTAATAACATCCTTAATTTAACATATTAAGTATTAATAATAATAATAATAATAATTATATTAAATAAATGAGGAAAATAAAATCAATAATAATAAAAAAAATTAAATTAAATTTTGTAATTAAATTTCTTCATTTTATTTTTTTTTTTTTTGAATTAATTAATCTACGGATGTTTTCGGTTTTCCTATCTTCTGCACCAAAAAATAATAAAAAAAAAAAAAAATTAATTAAAATGCATATTTACTGAATGTTATCACACAATGTTTATACTGTATTAAATTATAGATATTTCATAGCAAACAAACCTAGACAAGTTTTATAGAGGTCCAGTGTTATTATCCCCACACAAACAAACAAACAAAAAAAGGATAATTAAAGGAAAAAAAAAAACAATAAAGGAAAAGAAATTAACAGAGAAAAAAAAATGATTAAAGGACGTAAAAAATTAAAAAAGAAAAATCCAGAGTTTTTAATGAAAAACTATTAAATTCCTTTACTCCGGACTACTTTAAAAAATTTTTTTTTTATTCTTGTTTTAGTTTAATGATTTATTATACTGACATTTATTTTATAATTTGCTGTATTTGGCTGCGTTCACTCGCTTAGGTAGTGTATGTGTGTGGATAGGGGGTTGAATAATATTTTTTTAAATGTCTCAGATGGGCAATAACAAATACAATTTCCGACCATAATTCTTTTGCATTCTCTATGGCGTTATTTTGTCATCTTGCTCAACGGTTAACCCCTTAGTTTTTTCTTCCTTCCTTTCTTTCTGTGCTCCACTATATTTTACAAATAGACGAGGTTTTTTTTTTCTTTTTCTTTTTAACGCATGAGACATGAATTAATCTATTCAAATAACATTAAATAATCATAAATATTCTCTTCTTATGTTTCGTTTCGTTTCTTTTCGTTTTTTTTCATGTTGTTGATTTAACAGACATTTAGACTAAAAAGGAAAATAGAAAATGTTGTTGAGCTTTTATGTAATTCACATGGGTGTTTTAAGATATAAAATAATAGTTTAAAAGAAGAAAAACTATTAAATAAATTTTTTTTTTGCTTCTTCTCGTTTTTTTTTGTGAAAAGAAATTGCAGAAAAATGTTTGTCCATCAAATTGCATTACTGAGGAATGATCAAAGCACAATTTAAGATACAAAAAAAAAAAATAAAATAAAATCTTTACATGGGAATTCACCAGTTTTTCGAAAGCTTTAACAACAAAAAAAAAAAACATACTTTCCAATGCATAACACTTTTGGTTAAAAATTTTGGATAGAAAAATAATTCATCATGTTTTATTATTGACGATTGGAAAATGTTGACAATTTTCACTGATGATGCAATATTTTATTATCTTTAAGCAAAGGAATGTTTTAAATTTATGCAAATAAACAATCAAGAAATACTGTGTGTTTGGTGTATAGACAAGAATAATAAAAAAAAAGGTCAGAAGGTCAATTATTGAGGAGTTACACATAAAACAAAAAACATAAATTTCCATCAACAGCAACAAAGTTTAATATTAAACAATCATGAATAATATAAATATTTAAAATAAATTTTTTTTCCCATCTTTTCTCTAAACTTTCTTTGATTTATCATTTTATTTTTTTGTTCTGTTTATTTCTGTGTTTTTAATTTTCTCTTTCTCTCATCTACCATCAAAAATCGTTTAAACCAAGCCAAACAAAAAACAAAAAAAAATTTGTTTTTTCTATAATAATAATAATAAATACGAAATGTAAATAGATCATAAATTATTCAAAAATGTAATTAATTAAATTTTTATCTATAAATTTTAAACCGCTAATAAATATTTATTTATATTTTACACAAAAAAAAAAAAATATTTTTCCACAACAAAATCATTAATTTTTGAGATGACATAAAAAGAAAAAAACTTTTCTCTTTGAAAAATGTATGTCGTTCGTTTTTCTTCTCTGGAAAAAGCTCACAAACGATAGAAGCAAAAAACAGAAATTTACTTTTTCTGATTATTATTTATTATTTTTTAATTATTTTTCTTCATCTTTTTTTTTTTTTTTTTCTTGTATTCTTATTACTCTTCTTTATAATTTCCGTTCAAGTCAATTATTTTCAGTCAAGTAGTCAATTTATAAATTATAATAAAAAGTATTTAAAAACTTCTTGAAAACGGAAATTTTCATTTTTTTTTTTTTTTATTTAACGAATTAATAATTTGTCTGCTGTGTGTGTGTGTTTTTTTTTTATTATTATTTTTCGTTTCTTCCTTTCGATCCTTTCTTTCTATTTTAACTTTGTGAAATAACTTTTCTTTTTTAATTTTATTTATTATTATTATTATTATTATTCTGCTCTTCTAACGTTTATTTCTTGTCTATGGCAGCTTTGTTAATTAAATTACAA
The DNA here is from genome assembly GCA_961205885.1 of Ptychoptera albimana. Lineage (NCBI taxonomy): Eukaryota > Metazoa > Arthropoda > Insecta > Diptera > Ptychopteridae > Ptychoptera > Ptychoptera albimana. The sequence goes on from OY540804.1 coordinate 1,877,851, forward strand.
CTCATTCTCTTATTAAAGACAAAAAAAAAATTGTTTTAAAAAACATATTTATTCGTTTATATTTCAATTAAAACATAAAAATTACATTAATTAGTTAATTAAAAAAAAAAAAAAAAATAGAAACGAAAAATTAAGGAAATTTAATTTATTTTGTGTTTTTCGTGGCCAAAAGTAAAAAAAAAAGGTTCATTGGTATAAATAATAAATTTAATATTAAATAATTATGTATAGCCCTTGGGTTCTTTTTTAGTCAAACATTTTCTTTTTTTTTTTCTCTCTGCTCCTTATTATTTCGTTTTTCGTTTTTTTTTTTCTTCTTCTTTTTTCTTTTCTTTATTTATTTGCGTTTTGCTCCTTATTATTTTTCGTACATAAAAGGCATTGTGAAACAGCAAAAGAAATAGCAACAGCAACAGCTACCTAACCAACCAACCAACAAATAATAATAATAAATAATAAAAAAACATTTCTACTTGTGCGTTCATATATTATAATAATAAATCTCTGAATTTCAATTTATAAAACTAAAATTAAGTTAAATGTTAATGTTGCGTGTTTTTTTGTAACAACAACTAGCATAAAAGGTAACAAAAACACAAAAAAAAAAAAAAAATCACAATAGTATGAATAGAAAAAAAAACATAAGAGAAAAAAAATATAATTTTTTTTTTTTTTCCTTTTTAGTTGTTAAAATTAAAAAAAATAATAATAATAATTTTTTGATAACATGCAATATTAAATTATTTTATTTATTTATTTATTTAACAATAAATTTTATCTATTTTTGATTAATTGAAAAATGAATGAACCAAACGATTGATTTCTTTTTTTTATATTTATTTTCCACATAATTTAACGTTTAATCTGCGATTTTTTTCTTTTTCTTCTTTTACCTATTATACGTTGTGCTTTTAAAGCACACAGATTTGTATGCATAAAAAGTTTATATATATATATTTTTTTTTTTTTTATTTTTTTTTTCGCTATAGAAAATATATGGAAACAGGGTGTTTAAAGGATAGATATTTAATAATACAACAACAATAACCAGAGGGAAAAAAAAATTTTTTCTTGTTCAATACCGTAAAATGTAAAACTCGTTAGGGATTTATTATCGTCTTGTTAAAGGTGTTTTTCTTTGTTACAATTTTTTATATCTTCTGTAATCGTTGGGGAGCCATTTAATCAGTTTTTTTTTTTTTCTTACTTTTTTCCTTAACTCAGCAAAAATATATATATATATATAAATTATTTATTGTAGGATTTCAAATCACATGACAATCGAATAGTAAACAAACAAAATAGAAAGAAAGAAAAAAAAAGATTTTTTTTTTTTTTTTACACCATCGACCAAATAAAAATATAATTTTATTAAATCTTTAAATCTGCTTAGAGAATTTAGGTTTACCAATAATAGAAAAAAATGAAATAAAAATTCTATGGCATTTTTTAATGCAAACAAACAAATAATTCATGGACGTCTTATAATTTTATAGGAATTCTCCTATCGTCCTTATCTTAAATTTCTTTCTTCTGTTTTTTTTTTTTTTTCTTTTGTAAATATTTAATATTAAACATTGTTTAGCTGGTCATCTAAACAAAGATACATATTCTTCGTTACTTGATTAAATAAAATAAAAAAATCAAAATTTAAATTTGTTGCTTTATTTCCTTTAAATAAACTTCCTTAATTTATTATTATTATTATTATAGTAAAATATTTATGTATATATTTTTTAGTTAATATTTGTAGTAAAGAAAAAAAAAACAGAACAGAACACAATTTTCATACCCTAAAGCAAAAGAATTATTTATAGGATTTACACAGACCCGTTTGTTTGTTTGTTTCTCTAACGTCAATAATACAAAAAAAAAGTTTATAGCTGAAAAAAAATGTCCCGAAAGCTTTTTCTTATTATTAAACCCAAGAAATAAATTCTATTTTTTTATAATTAAAAAATGCCACCCACAAATGCCATAATTTAATTTTTTTTTTTTTTTCGCTGTGTATTTTCTATTTGATAAACCCGCTCAATCTAATTAATATTTATGTTTATTATTCTTCAATAATAATTAATAATAAAAATAAAAGAGAAAAAAGGATTTTTTTTTTTTTTTAGCAAAAACTAAAGCGATTTATGCATATTAATGATTTTATTTATTTATTTTTTTTTTATTATTTATGAATAATAATTAAATAAAAGCAATGTGAGGGAGTGTCAAGAATAACAAAGAAAAGTGTACAATTAAATAAATAAATTAAAAAAAAGGAAAAATTATGATGATTAAAAGCAGCAGTAAATAATAAATAAATATTTGAATTGTGATAAATTAAAAGAAAAAAAAAATTAAATCTTTTCCCCATCAATGTAAAAAAAAAAAAAGAAAAAAAAAACTCAAAAGAGAAAGTAAAGGAAAAATTAAATTAAATTAATTTAATTAAAATAATTTATATTAAAATTGTGATTCTTTATGTTATTTATCAAATTATTTTATTTTAATTAATTAATTAATTAATAATAATAATAATAAAATTAAAGTTTAATTAAATAGTCTATGACAATCTTGTACATTATTTACAATAAATAATTTAAATTAATTAATTAATTAATTAATTAATAATGTTTTAGAAGATGTAAATGAAAAAGATAAGAAAAAAAAAAAAATAAAAAAAAAACAGATTTAAAGAAAATTTATTTAAGTAAATATTTAAGAGTAATTAACAAGAAATAAATATATATTAATATTAATTAATTAATTAATTTTAGTTTAAATTTAATTTCAATACTAAAAGTATATTTAAATAAAAATTAAATAAAAATTAAAATTATAAATATATATATATCTAAATGGATATCAAAAATTCTATTTAATAAAAATAAAATTAATTAAAATAAATCCATACATCATCAAAAAAATAAAATAAAAATAAAACAAAAAAAAATTATTTATTTAATTAATTAATTAATAAAAACAAATTAAAAAAAAAAAAAAAAAATTAAGTGTATTTTATAGAGAAAAAAAATAAATTAATTAAAATTAATTAAAAATTAAATTATTGTATATATTAAAAAAAATAATTTATTATTATAAATAAAAATCCTTTAAAACAATACCAAACCAAAAAAAAAAAAAATTTAATTAATTAATTTATTATTATGTAAATAAAGAAAAATGTTTCAAAACTGGACAAATATTTATTCAAACAAAATTAAAAAACAAAAAGGGAGAAAAACACTAACTCACACATAAATTTTTTTAATTATTTTAATTAATTTATGTAAATAAAATAACAACCGTAAGAGATGAACACAAAAGAAAAAATAATAATAATAATAAAAGGGGTGAGAATTAAGGATGTGTCTCATGAAATCTAATTAAATAACAAACAAAATAAAATAAAACGGGTTTCAAATGGTAATTTAATTTAATTTTAATTTCATTTACGAATAATAAAAAAAAAAAAAAAAAAAACGAAACGAAAAGGTAGAAAGTTGTGACAGAATTAATTTATTAATAATTAACCAAAAAATTTCAATTTTACGTTTATTATACAAAGAAAATTACAAGAAAATTATTCAAAATTCTATAAACGGTTAACAGGGATTCTTCCTTCTATCAATTAACTTTCAATTCCCCAATTCATTATTAATTAGAAACTAAAGCAGACCTATTCTTAAGTCATTAAACATTTCAATATAATTTCAGTTTAAAAACTTTCCATTTCCATGTTTTGTAGCAAAACTTTCTTCTTCCTTTTTGATTAAACATTTTTTTTTTTTTTTATTATTTTGATAAGCGAATTTTTTCTTAGCATAAACACAATTGTCAAAGTCAAATAGATGACTAAAGTTTTCATTAATTTGTAAATAATCGTTATGGAAAATTAACTAATATTCAAGTGTTAAAGGGGATGGTGAACAGGTAGAGAAGTTTTTTTTTTCTGTGTTATCAATTTTTTTTGTTTGTTTTTAAATGTTTATCCAAACATAAAAAGTTTTTTTTTTTTGTATCATTCCCAATAGAATATAGAGAGAATAGTTACAAACTGGATAGAAGATGAATGGGGTAAATGGGACATTTTAAATGAAAATTTAATTTAAGGATTTTGTGTCTGATGACACAAAAATTTGTTAACAATAAATTTGTAATTAATTGAACCGGTAAGAATTATTTATTATAAATTATTTTCTTTTCTTCTTAATGAAAATTCGTTGCTTTTTTAATTATTTATTTATTCTAATTATTCACTAAGCTTTCAATCTTTTACATAATTTTTGATAAATAATAAAAAAAAAATCGATTATCCCTGCTATCTTGTAATAATAATAATTTTATTTTTTTTAAATATAATAATCACGTTAGAATGTTATTATTAATGATTTAGTTTCAAAATCATATATTTTCTATATAGAATTTATAATAATTTCATTGAAAATTCAGTTACAGTACCATTATATAGAAAACCACGTAGTGCACGTACCATAAAGTTGACTCACATAGTTTTTCTTCCCTTTTTTTTTTTTTTTTTATTTTGGGGATATAGTGGGTTTTTTTTTTTTTTTATTTTACTTTATTTTTGGGGTTTTTACTTTATTTTCTTGTCAATATAAATATATTACATCTTTATTATACGTGTAAAGAAATAAATTTATTTATTTTTTTTTTTTTTTTGTTTATTAAAGTTTTCGTTAAGATTTAATCAAAAAATAATCGAATTTTCTCTATAACATGTTTGTAAAAAAAAAAAATTTTTTTCTTTTCTTATTTTATTTAATTTGATTAAATCATATTACAGATAGCATAAATTTACATAGAATAAGGTCCAACGATTTCTATTATTTCTATTTATTGATGTTTTAATTAATATTCAATTTTAATTTATTAACCAAGCCTACATAATTTCGTTCTCAACATAAATTATTATTTTTCTGCTAAAAGGAATAAAATAAAATAAAAATAAAAATACCAAAAAAAAAAAAAAAAACGAAAATAATTAAATAAAAGTAACGATGCCTCGTAAAGGAAATACTTGGTAACACAGTTAGGGTTAGTAGCAACAGCAACAGCAACAAACAGGCAATAATAAAAAAATTTTCTTTATGAATCATTAAACAAGTAAAATATTATTATAAAAAAAAAAAAAAAATTAAATTAAATTATTTATACATAGAAAAGAAACATCAATAGTGTATACAAAAAAAAAGGAAAAACTTTTTAATTAACATAATAATTGATTAATTTAGTTGCGCTTTACAACCGAAATTCCCATAGAAAAAACTTTACTAAAAACAACACAACACACCTTTTGTTATTATTTATAAAAATAACCAGACAACCGACCAACAATTCACATCGATAATATTAACTAGAATAATAATAATTATTATTATTATTCTTTTTTTTTTATATATTAAATAATAAAAATTAAATTAAATTATATGATAATAACAACAATCAACTTTTTTTGGCATATGTTGTTGCAACGTGTTACTTGTTATTTATTACACAATTTATATTATTATGTTAACACCATTAGGTGTTGTTATCTAAATACAACAGAATAAAAAAAAAATAAAAAAAGAAATTAAATTAAATTCAAAAAGCTGAAAAGAAAGAAATTTCCCACAAATTATCAAAACCAAAAAACCAAAAATTAATAAACTATTACTAAATAATTGTTATGTTTGTTTTTTTTTTTTAATCAAAAATTATGTTCTCTCTTCTATTAATCATTGTTAATTAGTTTTAGTTTTTAAATTATTTATTTATTTTAAGACAAAAAAAAAAAAAAAAAACAATTTCATTCACGGTCCTTTTTTGAAACATTCACGTCCTCATTAATAGAATGGTAAAAAAAAAAAAAATTACTTTTTTTCTTTTTTTTTTAGTATCTATTTAATTATATTACATATTGAATATAAAATAAAAACAAATTAAATTAAATAAAAATTTAAAGAAATGAAAGAATGTAATTTTTATTTTATGTTTATTATAAACGTTTATGTTTAAAACTTAAATAATTAAAAAGAAAAGAATGAAAAATAAATTTATAATTAATAGTTAGTATCAAAATGAAATTTATCTTTTAAAAAGAATGTTATTACTTCTTAAAAACAAAAAAAAAAAAAAAAAATACTATGTATATCTTAATTAAAAATAAATATAAAATATTAAAATGTATTTTTTAAAAAAAACGACAAACGTGAGTTTGAGTAAAAACAATGAGCAACCAAAAAAAAAATTTTATTATTTATAATTTTTTATCACATGAAATGTATTTTACTGTTTATGTCACTATAAAACATAGCAGAAAAAAATTATTATTATTATTATTATTACAGATATATTGCTGATGGATATAAATATCTTGCATTTTTGTTAAATATATTAAATAATAATAATAATAATAATAATAATAACGCATCATCAAAAAACAAAATCAAAATATTATTTTATAGTGGTGCAGAAAATTAAAAAAAAAAAAAAAACTCTACGCTGTTGTATACTCGATACTGTACACATTCTAGCAGATTTGTCGATGTGATGTGATCTCATCTTATGGTTTGTATATTTTATTATTATTATTATTTTGCATTACTTTGCCTTTTTATTTTCTTGTTTATATCACAGCATATTCATGATATTCATGTTACAACATTTATACTGTCAATAACAGAGTCGGAAATTGATTGTAGGTGTTAACGTTAATGTTAATGTTAAAATGGAATCTTAAAATATCTACCATTCACTAAAAACTTTATAAATCACCCTGACATTTTAATTATTTTTACATTAAATCATAGAAAATCCACTCACATAACATGGTATAATAATAAATATAAAGCTTATAAAAATTACCTTACGCCATCCCTGTACAAATATAAAAAAACAAAAAAAAAATATATTTATTCTTTTTTTTATGTTTAAAACATATCTTTAATAAACATAATAAATGTTTATTCTAAAGTATGAATAATAACAACAAGTAGAATAATTTATATAAACAAAACTAATTAATTAATTAATTAATTAATTAATTAGAAAACAAAAAAAAAAAAGGAGATTCTTTTTTTCGCTTAACGTGTAACGGATAAGATCACATTTTAAGTAAATGTTTAAACCATGTATATAGCGACGTTTACCTAACCATTCCACATAGAAGCAGTAAAAAGCATAACAATAAAAAACAAAAAATGTTTTTTTTACCTTTCGAATCTATTTCATTAGCATGCAATAATCCAGTACATTTTAGTAAATTAAACATAAAAAAAAAAAAGTAATTTTTTTTTTTCACCTACGATGTCTTGTCATCAAAATAATACTTGTTGATAAGGTAAGGTAATATTTTCAATTAATGAAAAAAAAAAAAAAAAACAATTTTTAATCAGTGTTATAAATATGATTATTATTATTATTAATAATATAATAAATAATATGTGGTGATAGTGAAAATATTATCGGTTTTTTCTTTTTTATAGTTAATAAACAAAATTATTATAAATAAAACAAGAAAAAATAAAAGATTTTTTTTTTAAATTTGACATATAAACAGTGGGATTAAAAAGTAAAAGAAAATTTTTTTGTGCGAAACCACCTGTATGCTTTCTATTTACTTCATGTTTTTTAAATATATATAATTTTTATTACAACATATATGGTTCCTCATTTCCTCCAAGTCAGTGGTAAAAAGGTGGTAATAAAAAAGAAAAGGTCAATGCACAGTGAATTTAATCGAAAATAGTTTTATTCAGCAAAAAACAAAAAAAAATAAAAATTTTTTTGTCTACATATTTTGTCAAAGTGAATTTAGTGAGATGTGTGTATGTGATGTTTGTCTTGTTATTTCATTAAAAAAAAAAAAAAAATTATTTTATTCTCAAGACAATAAATTTATTTATTTATTTTTTTTTTTTTGCTTTTTCCATATTTCAGAGGTTTTAGTAATTTTTGTGGTAAAAAAAAAAAAATTTTTTAAATCATTTCTAGACTATGTTTTTGCATGTAAATAAAAGCAAAGTGACAGAAAAATGCATCATTTACTGACAAAAGTTTTATCGGAACGTGATCTTTCACGTGCTGGCGATTTATTTTCGGTTGCTGATTCAGAAATAATTAATGATATAACAAATGTTGTATGTGTTTTCCTTCTACATTTACTTTTATCTCTTCTTCTTCTTCTTCTACTTTCTTATTTAAATATATTAATTAAAATTTTGTTTTTAGCTTACTGAAGTTGAAATAATAATATCACAAACAGATTATATAGAGAATAAAAATGATCAATCTGTTGTTGAGATATGTGTAACACGAGTTATATCATGTATACGTGAGACAAAAACCTTTGAAAGGTATTGTCAAGTTTTAGTTAATTTATTGGAATGTTGTTTAAAACATAATTTACAACCAGGTAGCAATAATGAAGATCCGCCACATGCTAAAATTTCATCTGATATTATAGCCAGTATTTTTCTTGTAATTAATAACATTATTTATAATTAATTACGTTACATTTAAAAAAATATATGATATATCCTCCTATAATTAATATGGATAAATAATATATATATATATATATTTCAGAATTATAATAAAAAGACAATAATGGAAATTGCCTTACCAGTTGCTGTCAAATTTTTACAAAAGGCAAATAAGGAATTATCCAGAAACATAGCTAGTTATTTATCATTAGCGGCTATCGAATATGTTTATCTTTTAAGTCCATATGTTCAACCAATTATTGATTCCATTTTATCGGGTATTCTTTTGACTAAATTATATTCAAACGAATCGAAATTAAACTCTTTTTTATTATTATTATTTAAAGGAAATTATGGTCTTTGTCGCGTTTTACCACAGCTTTATGAGATATCACCAAATCCCTTAGTACAGTATACAAACGTTTTAGTTGCGTTAATAACAAAATGTGATTTACAAGATAAATTAGCTTTATTGCAATTATTTGGTTTAATATCCGAAAATGAGCCCGCGGTAAGTGGTAATTAATTTATCATAAATCCATGGCAATTACTTTATAAATAAATTATATAATTTTAGATTTTGGAAAATAGTGTACCACAATTATGTGATGTTTTAGTAGATACAACAATAATACCAACAACGATGAACGTTTTATTAAAACTAGCTGAACATAAACCGATACTCTTAATTGATCACCTAGATTATATTAAGAATATTGTGCAAAAATCTGGCACATCAATTACCACAGCTGCACAAATTTTTACGGCTGTCGGTAAAGGGAATAAAGTAATTTTAACACACCTAATTGTGTTTATATAATAATAGTACTAATTAAAAAATTTTAATGGTAACCTTTTTTTTTTTTTTTTTTGGTGTATATAGGAACGAGCACAGTTTGCATTAGATTTTGTATTAGAACATCTTCCGCATGCTGATAGAACATCACAAGGCATTTTATTACGTGAAGCCACTTTATTGTGTTCAACATATCCCATTTTATTTACAGATAAAGTTTTAGCATGTGTACGAAAGAAAAACATCTTAAGGTAATATTTGTTAAATTTACGATCTAACACTTTTATTATTATAGTAATAATAATGTTTTTATTATTTATTTTTATTTAATTAATTATTTATTTTTATATCTATAAAAGTCAACAGCAATTACAATTGCAGAATAATCAAGAGAATAAAATGTCGGGAAATGTAACAATTGTCAAATTAAATTCAACCTCACCATTTTGTCCAACCAATCAAAATACATCACAGACTATAAACTCGAATAATAATAATAATAATTATGATAATATTGTATTAACAACAGTTATTAATACTTCAAATGGAACAACATCCAGTTCAACAGTTTACAATTATGCTAACAACAATAATACAACTACAAGTGGTTCTTCATCTCATGTTATACCAACAGCAAATGTACAAAATTCATCTGATGCGACAACCGATAATATTCTCTCGTCGCCCACGAATATTGTTAATTATCAATCTGGTGCAAATACGTCGACAACATCAAATACAACACCGACAGCATCGCATACAGGGTAAAGCAAATTTATATATATTTTTATTAATAATAAGAAACTTTATATATTACACAAAATTTGTGTTTTTTCTTTATATTTTAATTGCTATCGTTAAAAGATATACAAGAAGGGCTAAATTGGGTGATTCAAGAAGTACGGGACGATTACATTCTGGCGGCAATACACACAGAAGTATATATATATATATAAATATATATGTGCAATTTCTATTAATATATTAATTAAATAATAGGCGGATCCGTAGGTGGTTTACATAAAAGCATGACCAGACTTAGTTCATCACAACAAATAAATCAAAATGGTATAAATCCGAATAGTAATTGTCATTCAAGTGGAAATGTAACACAAATTACTAGTAAGATTAGGATTTTTTTTTTTTTTTCAATTTTTTTGCTTTTAATAATCTGAATACAATGTATTAACGAAACAAACATATTTAGGTCCGATTACTAATCAGAATTACGTTCCACCTGTACCGCCGCTGAGCAGTAATGTGATAGTCACAGGACATAACAAGTAAATTAAGTGAAGTGATCATATAATTTAGGATAATTATTTAAGAAAGTATCTTTATCTGTGAGGTGGGGTATACCTTCAACGAAAATAACATCTGGTGGGGTTACCGTCACGACGTCTCCCTCGAAAGGCATCCGACCGCACTCTCAAGGACCTGGCATTTTGATGGGTTCAACAGGCGCTCTGGGAAAGGGATCAAATAACGGACTTAGCATTCTGAATCATTCAACTGGTTAAAAACATTTTTTTTTTTAAATTATAAAATAGAAATTCGGTTTAATTTAACGTTTTTATTTTTATTTTATTTTTAGGATCAATTGGTGTACAACAGAATACAATATCAGTACATCACGGTTCACCAGATTCACCTATTATGATGAATGAGAAAGATTTTACTTTATCTACAAACACAATGCCCAATAATGTAATAAACTTCCATAAAATATTTATTGATTCATTATTTATACTAAATACTATATACATATATATATATATAATTTTCTTCTTTCCATTTTTACCAATTTCTCTTCAATGTATGCTGTGCTCCAAAGAATATAAATCAAATTAATGTGACTGGTGGTGTAGTTACTGTAACAACTAAAAGAAACGATAACACTAGTGTAACATTATTAAATGCAAGTTCTAGTTGCGCAAATCAGGTCTTTAGCAGAAAACCAATAACAACATTATATAGAAAATAATAATTTTAAATTTTATTGCAGCGATTAAGTGTATTTGAACCATATCCAATGCGTGATACCGTACAGCATTTTTGTGAAAAACATTTAGACAAAATAAAATTATATATGGAGAGTGTATCACAACGATTACCACCACCAGCCAAATGTACAATTGAAGGTAATTGATTGCACACACATTTATTTGAATTAATTACTTAAAAGTCTAATGGTTTTTTATTTATTTATTTTTTTTTTTTTCGATTACATTATTTTAAGAACGAAGATCCAAAAAATTAGCGAAATTACATTTTGCATGTCAAGTCAGAGGACCACACTGTTTATATTCAAAAACATTTTTCACAATGAAAACAAGAAATCCTAAAACCTGGATTCATTTAATGTTTTTAGATTTACAGGTAATTCGCTGATTTACACATTTATTGCGATTTTTTTTTTTTTTTTTCTATAAATTTATATTTATTTAAGGCACGTGCACAAAATGCTTTAAGCAGTCGTGATTCAGGTGTTAGTAGTTTAAAACATTGTTGGGATATATTAAAATGTGAAAATAAAACTTTTGTTACATTAATAACGAGAGCTTTTCCAGACCCAAAGGTATGTAAAGAATTTTGGCTGTCATTTCCAAACCGAATAAATAAATTTTCGTTTTTTTTTTTTTTATTATAGGAACAAGATACATTAGTTAATGAACTTCGTAATTCTGGATTTTTTGATGTTTTCGAATTAGGTCCAAATAATACAATAGGATCAAGTACAGAAGATTTCCAGCATCAAGTACTTTACTGAAAATATGCAATAATTTTTCCGGTTTACTTTAATAATTTATTTTTATTTTTTTCATGAATATAGTGGGGTTGCTTTTTATGTAATCATCCAGATAAGGCAATAGGATTCCTAAATGGTAATACCCAGCCAGTAATTGAAGGGCAGCTTAAAGAAAAGAAAGGAAAATGGAGATTATTTAGGCGTTGGCGAACGCGTTATTTTACATTGTCAGGTGCACATTTATCATGCAAAGGATCGGTAAATATAAAAACTTAATTCCACTGAATAAATAATAAACGTGCAAAATAATATTACAGAGTGGTGGTGAAAGTATTGACATAAATCAAATACGTTCCGTAAAGGTATCACGCGGTGCTAGAAATATACCCAAAGCATTTGAAATATTTACTGGTAATCAAACGCTGATATTAAAGCCAAAGGATGGTAAAAATGCTGAAGAATGGGTACAGTGTCTAAGTATAGTTGTGGCACATTCCCAGGTGAATTTATTTGAAAATGTATAGTCAATTAAAAAATTATAAATTTTTTATAGAAAAACATAAATGTTTGTTTACACCCTTATTATGTATATAAAAAATTTATAATTATACATTTAATATATAATCAAAACAGGTGAATAATAATAATTATTTAATTTTAAAGGCAAGAGATAATCACAGCACAAAAACAAATAGCCTTCCCGCTAGAGGAATTGGCGGTAGTAGGACGGCTTTTTAAATAATAATAAACTTTATTAATGTTTTTATATAAAATATAATAACGGACAACAGGTTAAACAATATTAAATAATAATATTAATTTAAAAAAAAAAAAAAAAAATAATAATAATAATAAATTCCAAGAATATTAATATATTTCCAATGAATCGTAATCTTATGTACATTAATTATAAATAAATAAATAAAAGGGAGTTTTATGAATATTTTTTCTTACAAATTAATTTCGTTTTTATTTTTAATTTGGTGCACAACTCGAAAATTGTACTAGATTTTAACATTAAAGGATATCTTTAATAGGATAAATATAGAAAAAAGAACCCTTTGTAGATAAGATTAAGTATAAAGTTTTATGGTCTTAAGATTAACAAAATTAAATATTCTTTGAACCTGTAAAAGATATTGAATTTGAATAATTTTTTTTGACACTCCACATACTTTTTATAAGCACATTTGTTTGATTTCAAAACTTCATATATTTTATTGATAAAATACAATACCAATGGATTGATAATCCAACTTCTAAGCACAAAATGTTAATGCAATTATTTAATTATAATTATAATAACACATCATTAAAACCAAAATAAAATTTTATTTCTATTTATTGTCAACAATAATATTGACATTTGTTTTTTATTGTTTTGTTTTTAATACTCCAGCAGCCATATTAAGTTTATTCTTTTGAATGAATTTTTTTTAGGAGTTTTGATTCAATTAAAAATATTAATTAATTTATATAAAAAGAAAAACTAATTTATTAATTAATTAATCAATAAATAATTTTTTATAAAAAAAAAAACTCTTTTAATTCCATAACCATGTTTTGAATTTTAAATTATAACTTACATGAACGCCACCTATAATAAATGTTTATAAATAATTAATGCTTTAATTTTTCGGAGTCTTATCGCATCGCAACCACTAATCATTTGCGATAAAAATTTCATTGGACAATATTTTATAATTTTTAAAACGTTAAAAATATCCGAGGCGTTTGTGTCTAAATTTTGACATTAATTTAAAAACGGCTTTGAAATAATTAGGGAGCATTTCTCTTCATAGTAGGTAATTTTAATTACTAATAATTAAAATATAATTATAAAATAGTGAAAACTATAGAATAGAGTTAAATTAAGGAAGATTTAAATATAAATATACCATCAAAATGAATTCAAGCAATCAAACAAATCAACGGGTGATGAAATCAAATCAAAATATTCAAGTTTATGTTCGCGTCAGGTAAATTATAAATGAAAAATATTCAATGGAAATTATATGGAATTAAAATATAATTGTTAATTACAGGCCAACAAATACAAGAGAAAAACTTATAAAATCTTTAGAAATGGTTGAAGTTCATCCGACAAAAGAGATAGTGGTTAAACATGCATTAGATACAAAAATGACAAAAAAGTTTACGTTTGACAAAGTATTTGGACAGGAATCTCGACAGGTAATCTTTAAATAATTATAATTCAAAAAAAAAGAAAAGTTTTTTAAATAATTTATTGCTTTGTTAGGCCGATGTCTATTCATCAGTAGTTGGCCCATTAATAGAGGAAGTTCTCGCTGGTTATAATTGTACAGTATTTGCATATGGACAAACGGGAACAGGAAAAACATACACAATGGTAGGAGAAGAAGAACCAATACTAAGATCGTCATGGGATGATGTAAGTATTTTGACATACCAATGATAATTCATAGTAAAGTTTGACTTCATGAAAATATTTGACAGGACTCAATGATTGGCATAATTCCCAGAGCTTTAAATCATTTATTTGATGAACTACGTATGATGGATGTCGAGTATTCGATGAGAATTTCTTATTTAGAATTATATAATGAGGAATTGTGTGATCTTTTATCATCCTCTGATGATTTTACCAAAATTCGTATCTATGATGACTCAAGCAAAAAGGGGTCGGTTATTATCCAAGGACTTGAAGAAATCCCTGTTCATAATATAAATGATGTTTTCAAACTATTGGCAAAGGGTCAAGAAAGACGTAAAACCGCTGCAACTTTAATGAATGCTCAGTCATCCCGATCACATACAGTTTTCTCAATTTTGGTTCATATAAAAGAAAACGGTATTGATGGAGAAGAGATGCTAAAGACTGGAAAATTAAATCTTGTTGATTTAGCAGGAAGTGAAAACATATCAAAATCGGGTAATGAGAAAGGAATTCGTACAAGAGAAACGGTTAATATAAATCAATCGCTTTTGACACTGGGTAGAGTAATAACTGCTTTAGTTGAACGGGCTCCACACATACCGTACAGAGAATCTAAATTAACCCGATTATTACAAGAATCACTTGGTGGCAGAACGAAAACATCAATCATTGCCACAATATCACCAGGGCACAAAGATATAGAAGAAACGTTAAGTACATTGGAGTACGCTCATAGAGCTAAAAACATTCAGAATAAACCTGAGATTAATCAGCGTCTTACGAAACGAACGGTGCTGAAAGAATACACGGAAGAAATTGATAAACTCAAACGTGATTTAATGGCGGCCAGAGAGAAAAATGGAATATTTTTAGCCGAGGATACGTATAATGACATGATTTATAAGTTGGAAAACCAGAACAAGGAAATAAATGATAAAGTGATGCTTATTAAGGCTATTAAGGAGGATTTAACAAACAAACAAAAGCTGTTCTCTGAAGTCAGTTTGAATTTAATTGATAAAACTGAGGAATTGATTAAAAAGGAAAAGATTTTATCTCTCACCAAAACCGAATTGGATTACACACAAAAGGTAATAACCCTTTTACAAATAATAAAAATTCTTTTAATAAGTTTTTGTCTTTCTTTATTATTTAGAACTTGACCCATGCTAAGAGAAGATGCGAAGAGAAGACTTATTTGTTGGATAAACATATTAAAACTGAAGAAGTATTAACGAAGCAGGCAACAGACTTGATAAGTGTGGCTGAGCTTGCCTCATCTGATACTTATAGTTTGCATGTAATTATTCTTTTATAAATAAAAAAACGAAAATTATTTTTAATAATTGTCCTGAATGCTTTTAGAATACTATAACAAGGCGAAAGGATGTGGATCATAAATTAAAGTCATCGTGTGAACAATTTTCTAATAAATTAACAAAAACCCTTAATGATATGGATACAAACTTGGCTAATTTAAAAACAAAATATGTGTATCAATCTAATTTAATTTTGGCGGATTTAGGTAGAATAATTTTTCGTCTTATTTTCGAATTGACATTTCTTTAATCTTTGACCAAATTATTTTTAGAATCAAATACAAAAATGAATAAACAGTTAAATAAATCGTTGGACAAACAGCTTAAATCATTAGTGACGGTTAATAATGATTCGATTAATAATATTTATAATTGCATTGATAATTATACAAATCGCACAAACAGTTGGTCGGATGAGTATAAGAATGTAATAAATGAAATGTTTGGTAATATGGGTACGATGCTAAATGGTATAACTGAGGAATTTAATAATCAAATAACAACAATTCAGGAGGCATGTAAAACACAAAAATCTAATTTTGAAATACAATATGAGAAACTAGTTCAGAAGGTAATTTAATATTTGTATTAAACATAATTTTATTTTTAATTAATTAATTAATTAATTTTGATTCCAGCGAAATGAAAACACAGACATGATTGATGATTTTTGTGTTAAGCAAGCAACAAATTTACAAACGATAACCTCTGAGGTGACGAATGTGTTCAATGAAAATTATAACCTTATAAATACGACATTAACGAAAAATCTGAATGTGAACAGAGAACAAGAGAAAAATATAAATACAATGGAAGTTGAGTTTCAAAAGTTAATCAAGAGTATGCGAGCACAAATAACCGCTACCAATGAGAATACGGAAATAATCTCAAATGCAACGTTGAATTTGAATAATAATAGTATTAAATTAAATGAAAATATTGGTGAACATATTAAATCAATAAGCGAGCATAATGATGCTGTGAAAACGAATTTCGCTAATATTGGTTCGATAATAACTGATTTAAATGAAGAGAATAGCAAACACTTTGTCACAAATACTGAATATATAAATGCGTTAAAATGTAAAGAAAATGAGAATACAGGTGCTTTAACTAGCAATATAGATGAAGTGAAGAACAAAATTGATGAAGAGTTTGTCCACCTAAAGGATAATGTAGTTTCTGTAAATAATTCCGCAAAGAGTATACAACAGGTAAAATAATCGTTGAAAATAAAATTGGTTTTTAAAAGTAAATCGTGCTCTAAAAATTTTTTTTTTTATTTTAGGAGAACATTTTCAAGGTTGATGCGGAATACAATAAATTATCAGAAAATTTAGAATTAGAAATAAATAATTTAAATCAACGGAATACACAAACAATTGCATTCCAAAACCTGCTGCAAGAATCAATAAGTCATTATGAATCAGATTGTCATTCAACGATACAGTTGAGTAAAAATCATTTAGAGAAATTTGTGTCGGAGGAAATGGTTGTCTATGTGCCAACAGGTGGGTCGCTCATCTTATTATTTTGGTGGCGTGTGTTTTGATTAATTTTTTTATTTTATTTACGTTCAGGTGAAACTCCAATGAAGACACAATTTAGCTTTACAAAATCGTTGGCATCGACGTCACCACACGAAAGTTTAATTAAACGTTTTCGATTAGATAGGAATATGGTTGAAAATGTTTCAATGAATTCCGTAACCGAAGTAATTTTATAATCTTAATTGATGATAGCACTGAGTTTTTAAATGATTTTTTCTTTCTTTGGTTAGGATGAGGAGTCGACATTAAGTATTGATGAAAATTTTATAAATTCCACACCGGTGAAAATGGATGCAGGTATAACAGAAAGGAAAAAGAGTGGCAACATTTTAAAAGTTCCAACATTAGGGAACATGGATAATATTCAGGATAATAATAATGCAGATTTAATAGACACTAAAAAAACATCACAGTGTATTACAAATAGTGTAAGAAATTTTAAAAGAATTATTTAAAAAATAAAATTTATTTATTCAAACAATTTATTGTTGTTTATTTTCTTATTGTAGGATACAATCGAGTGCCAAGATAATCTCGGGAACATTCAGGTTGGATAAGAATTAACTAGAGATTTCTACAATTATTTCTATTTTTATTTTATATACTGTAATCAATTTAGTTTTATTATTTTTATTTTTAAGTTTGTAATCAATTTTTATAATAAATTTGAATTTCACTTGAAACTTTTGTCTTTTTTTTTTTTTGTACGGATTCTATTGCGGTAGTTAACGGTTATAACGGGATTGGTTTAAGTGAAATGTCATTAGAATCACAGTTTTCGTTTTCTTATAGCCAAATTTTTATTTTCGCCGATCACACATTTAATTCATTCGCAGTTTTGTGTTCAAAATTATTGGTAATAAAACGATGGCTATGCGATTTGATTTAGCTGTTCAATCGATAGAGGAGAAATTTAATTTAGTCGCGCAGAGAATGAAAGTATTGGGTAATTAAAAAATAATAATTAATAAATCAGTTTTATATCCATTTCTAATAAATAAAACATTTTTTTCTTGTTATAACGATAAAGTGCATACCGAAGAAAATGATACATTAAATATAATTTTAAATAAATATTTATCAAAATTAATTATATTAAATCATAATGCAATATATAATATACAAAATTGTTTTAATACCTATCCGAATCGTACATTTTTATGGCGTTCAGAAAGAAAGAAAATTTGTTTAAAACGTTTATGTGATATTGCAAAGAAGCAAATGATTATAAATGAGTATATAGCAAATTTTCTACATTTATTAAATAAATTATATGTAAATAAAAAAGTATTACATGAAAATCAATATAAAAGTGTTATTGGAGAAGTATTTATCGATTAATTGTAATTAATTATTTCATTTTCATTTTTAATCGTTTTTTACAGGTTTTCCCAATACCAGAAATGCTTAAATTATTTTCTAAAGCACAGGATAAAATGTTACAGGATATTAGTGATAACAATGAGGAGTTTAATAAGATTCTTAAAACAACAGAATCGGATATGTTTAACGATGTTGAAAATGTGAATAATTTTAATGAACAAATGATCGCCATGAAAACGATTATAAATGCAATAATAGAAACATCGACAACTAATTTTGACTCAATTATAATTATGTCACGTGAATTAAAAGTTAATTTTGTTACTGGATAAATTAACTAATTTATTTAATAATTTACAAAATAAATGACAAAGATTAATTTTCTGTTTTCAACTGTTTTAAATAAATTTTAAATCAATTTTAGTACATAAATGGTTTTTTTTATTACATTTTTCATTTTCCATTTTCCACGTTTCATATTTCTAATAATTTATTTTTTTTTGACAATGGCACCACTATGATTATATAAATCGATCAACTTTGACAATTCTCGCATGCGCAATAATGGATTAAGTAATATCAACAATACAAGATAAATAAGAATTTCTATATTGTGTTGGTGTTCACGGTATCAAGTCTAATAAGAATAAACAAAAATCTATTTATAACTCGCTGTGTTTAATTAAAAATTTCATAAATTCATATTAATTGAAAAGTTATTGGTTTTTGTAATTTTTTCTCGTTTATTAAGCCTGCATCTGAGAAGGATTTTGTTTTAAAAAATGACTTGGGGATTTGTAACTTGTGGTCCAAATGAAGCGTTAGTGGTTTCAGGTAATTAAAGTTATTTGTTTGATTCAATTGAAATGATTTTTTTTTTTACTTCTAAAAATTCCTATCAATGTTTTTGGGGTTTTTCCAGTGTGTGTACGTATTAGCAAAAAAAAAAGCAATTAAATAAATTAACTACTGTTGTTGTCGTCGTCGTTATATTTCCATATATCATACGCTATTTCGTAATCCTTCTACTTCTTCTTATTTAAATATTTTTATTTTAGTTGTAATTGCTCATAACAATCGAAATGAATTTAATAAAACAATAAAATGTTAATTGCTTGTCTGTATCTCGATATGGAGATAATAGTTTTATGTTTGTGTGTGTGTGTGTGTTAAACCAATCTAATCAAATCAAAAATCTCCAGTTTAAAAATTAATAAAACAAAAACAAACATTTTTATTTTTAAAGGATGTTGCTACATGAAACCATTGCTGGTCCCTGGTGGCCGTGCATTTGTATGGCCAACATTTCAAATGGTTCAACGGTACTAGTATTTTATATCAAGTTATTAGTATCATGTAAACTAATTAATTAACTATTACCTTTCTATGTATTTTTTTTTCTTGTGTATTTTATATAGAATTTCACTCAATACAATGACACTTCAAGTGGAAAGCCCCTGTGTTTATACTAGTCAGGGTGTGCCAATATCCGTAACTGGTATAGCCCAAGTAAAAATTCAAGGACAAAATGAAGATATGTTATTAACAGCATGTGAACAATTTTTGGGAAAAACAGAAACAGAAATTCAACATATTGCCCTAGTAACATTGGAAGGACACCAACGAGCAATTATGGGTTCGATGACTGTCGAAGAAATTTATAAAGATCGTAAGAAATTTAGTAAACAGGTGTTTGAGGTGGCATCCTCTGATCTTATCAATATGGGAATAACAGTTGTATCCTATACCATCAAGGATATCAGAGATGAGGAGGTAATTTTTATTATTTTCCATTAAAAATTTATAATTTATTTACTGAAATTAAACTATTGAAATTTATTTTATTTATTTTTTTTTTATCAAAATTAATTAATTTCTTTTATGCCTCAAGGGGGCAAAGGTATGTGTACCTGAATTTTTAAACTAAACACTTATTTTAGTTGCACAAAATAATTATTGTTTTTACGCTACACAAATAACATACATAAATATTACACAGCTTTTGTTCTTTTATTCATTTTTGTACATAAATTTATTCTTTGGTGTTTGTAACGCTTATTATACGAATTGAAATTATTCTATCAAAAGATTTACCCCACGTCGTAGGAATTTGATTTTTATTTTTGTAATTGGGTTAAATGATAATTATTAAAAGAAAAGAATAAAAATAATGATAGAAATAATTAAAATTCTTATCACAAAAAGAAAAGAAAAAATTTCTTTTGCTCTTTCTATGTCATTAATTTTTTTTTGGGGTTATGTTTTAGGGATACTTACGTAGCCTAGGTATGGCACGTACAGCAGAAGTTAAACGTGATGCACGTATTGGTGAAGCAGAGGCCAGAGCTGATGCACAAATTAAAGAAGCTATCGCTGAGGAACAACGTATGGCTTCAAGATTTTTGAATGACACCGACATTGCTAAGGCCCAAAGAGATTTCGAATTGAAAAAAGCTGCTTATGATGTTGAAGTTCAAACTAAAAAAGTAAAATTTTTATTTCGATTCTTCGATCTTCCGAAGTTACCGAAGTTACTTAATTTTTATGATTTTATTTTAAGGCTGAAGCTGAAATGGCATATGAGTTGCAAGCAGCTAAAACTAAACAACGTATCAAGGAGGAACAAATGCAAATTAAGGTAGTCGAACGTACACAAGAGATTTGTGTTCAGGATCAAGAAATGCAACGTCGTGAAAGAGAATTGGAAGCGACAGTAAGACGTCCAGCGGAAGCCGAAAAGTTTAGATTAGAGAAATTGGCTGAAGCAAATAAGAATCGTGTCATACTTGAAGCAGAAGCTGAATCTGAATCTGTAAATTCTATAAATTTAATAAAAGTGAGGGTAGTTTTTGATCTTTTTTTAATTATAGATACGTATTCGTGGAGAAGCTGAAGCATTTGCTATTGCAGCGAAAGCCAAAGCTGAGGCCGAACAAATGTCTAAAAAAGCAGAGGCTTGGAGAGAATACCGTGAAGCTGCAATGGTCGATATGTTGTTGGAGACATTGCCAAAGGTTGCTGCTGAGGTAGCTGCCCCATTGTCACAAGCAAAGAAAATCACAATGGTATCATCTGGAACTGGTGAAGTTGGTGCCGCTAAATTAACTGGCGAAATATTGCAAATTGTTAACAAAGTTCCGGAGCTTGTCAAGTCAATAACTGGCGTCGACATTTCTAGGGTTGGTCTTTAACACAAACAAATATATAATCCGTGTAAGATCAAAATTTATTTAATTTTCATTTCAGTCGGTTCATGCTGGTTAAATTGGAATAATAAAAAAAATAAAAAGTATTTCATAAAGGAACTATAAATATAATATTGCAGATGATGATGGTTCAAGGTATTTATGCTGACTTTTCCGTTTTTTTTTTATTTCCAATCATTTCGATTTGATGCGATTCTTTTTTTTTTTTTTTGCAATTTTACTACACACACCCACGCAAATATATTCGGTTTTTTTTTTTGTAATAAAAGTAATTAAATTTGTCATAAATAATAAACGAAAAACTAATAAACAAAACGATTTTATGTAAAATAAAATCATATTTGATGATAATGGTACCAAATTTAATCAATGTGTAATTAAATTTAATTAATTAATTAATTAACAATTATTATTATTATTAATTTATGTTGGTGTGTGTTCAAATATTGAATTTTTAATTAAATAATTCTCAGTTTTTAATTATTATTATTATTATGGTAAAATAAACATAAAAAGTGTGTCCAATATTAATTGTTTTCGTTTTTTTAAAAAAAAAAAAAAATTTAGAGTTTTAGAAAGAAAAAATTAAATTAACATAAATAAAAAAAAAAAACCTAATGCCTTCTTAAGGATATAAATGAATAAATAAATTAATTAATTAATAAATTTTATATTATTATAAAAAAAAAAACGAAAAACCAAAAAAAAATTCTCTCTCACATTTTATTATATAAATAATTTATTAATTAAATAAAATTATATGATGGGTGATGGAATAGTACAAAGAATACTCACATAATACACAAATAATAATAATAATAATAAGGAAGTTATATGTTGTCTCTTTGTATTGTCTTATCTTTTATTATCGTAATTAATTCGTCTGTTTAATTAATTAACAGTAAAATAATATTCTGACAGATGACAGCATTAAAAATTTAATTAGAAGGACAAACAAAAACTATATACAAACCGCAATTGGAAATTATTTTTATTTTAATTCATTCCGATAATAATTTAACTTTCCTCAATCAACTCACTAAATATAAATGTAAAAATCGTGGAATTTTCTATAAGTAATTAAAAAAAAAAAAAAAAAAGGTTACGAGTGAGTCGTCTGAAAAAAAATATATTTTTTTTTTTACTACATTAAACCCGACTAAAATGTTTTATTTGAAAATAGTAATTAGTAACGTTTAGTAATTATTTTTTACAATAACAATAATAATAATTAATAATAACTGAAATAGATAAAAAAAAAATAAAAATATATATTTCATTCATAAAAATATAAAACCAAATGTGAGAATAAAAGAAGAAATTTTTTTATTTTATTTTTTTTTGTTTAATAAATTAATAAATTTAATTAATTAATTTATTTATTAATTAAATTAATTATAAATAAAATAAATATACACATAAAAGAAAAAACTAAATGTTTATTTTTCTATATTTACAAATTTATTATGCATTTATTTTGTAAATGTGTGTTTGCTGTATCAAAATAAAGTAAAAAAAAAAAAAAAAATCAAAAGAAATTTTTATTTTTTAATTAATTAATTAATTAATTAATTGTGTTTTCTTGTATTGTCATATTTAATTATATATTATTGTGTTGTAGGTGTGCTATCTGAATTAATTATAGATGCATTTTTATGATGGCCATGAATTATGATTTTTTTCTTTATTTGTTTCTAGGTGTGTAGAAATTTTACTACCTTGGGTAATAACTTTAGAATCATTCTGTTGTGATCTGTTGTACATTTTATTACAAAAAAAGAAAACAAATTTCCAATGGTTTAAAAATCAAAATCTGGATACATTTTAGTAAAATTATCGTAAATCAAAGTCTCCGGATTCTGTTTCCTGTATTTTTATTTTCTTTATTATTCCGTTGATTTTTCCTATTGCAAATAAACTTTTAATTTTACTACTTTCTATTATTTTTACTGATAACACACACACACACACACAGTTCACAAAAGGTTTTTATTCTGATTAAAATATGAAATTTTATTTTGTATAATGAGATGTTTTAATCGTTTTGTTGTTATGCAGAATTTTTTTATTATTATTATTATTATTTTGGATAATTCATGGACTGGACTGACTGCTTTACTTGTTTACTTTATTTTATTTTATTTTTTTCTTAACCTTTTAGATTAATAATAAGAATAATTTGCGATTTTTTTTTTTTTTTTTATTTGTCTTAACCTAAAACATAATAAATAAAAATCTAAAAATAAAATTTGTTTGTAAGAAAAATTAAAATTTAGCTTTTTTTTTCTTCGTATAAATTGAATAATTGGGTTAGTTATTAAGGAATCAATCTTTCGGTGAATTAAAGGTCATTTTTATTTATTTTAATTTAAAAAAAAAAAAATAATAATAATAATCATATTTTTTTGACCGTCAATATTATTATTATTTATTATTTATAATTAAATTTATTAAAGTTTATTTTATTGCATCTTAAAACAGCAGCGGCAACAGCAGCAGCATCGTACGTACAACAGCTAAAATGAAAACAAAAGCAAAATGTCTTGTCAGCAATAAATACAACGGAAATAAATAAAAATTATTAAATAAGAAGACAAACGTGTTGTTTTTTTTTTTCTTTTTTTTTATTATTAATAATTAAATAATATTTTATTACATGTAATTATAAAATAACAATAATAACAACAGCAACAACAACAGATAGATAGTTATAGATAATAGTGTTTTAACTTGTTATACTTTTCCTAATATATCGTGAACGTACATTTTTTTACGATAACCACGTTTAACGAATAATTTAACAGCGACAATCATCATACCAATACAAAATACGTATAATAGCACAACCATTCTCATATCCAAGTCAGATAATACATTTTGTATTAAACGTTGTCCACGCATCGTATCTAAACTTGGTGGCAGTGATAATTCGTCATCAACACCAAATCGACTTATATTCGAGTAGATACGTTTTAGATAAACTAAAATTTCTGTTTTATCCCAATCAATATCATCATTGTGATTGGTATTTGTTTTTCGACACTGCGGACACATGTCAACCGTGGGAAATTGTACCTTTGGAAAATCAGAATCTTCGGTAATGTCACCGGATAAACGATTGTTCACTTCATTATGGGCTGTCCATAACCACAGTACAGCATTATCTTTGCTAGTTACCGTCCAAATTTTATTCTTTGTTGCCATTGTTTGGAAGTGATTACTGCAATCTGTGCAACCGAAGAAATTTTTAATATAACCATGCATCCCGTGTAATACTTCTAGCGGATCTTTGGATTTTTCTGATTCGCTCGCTTGAACAGTTAGGTAATGGAACATTTGCCATAAACTACAGGGAAACTTCCTTAAACCTTGTTTATCACTGTGACAGCCAATCCACCGACTTGATGAGAATACTGGTTTATGTTTATTCTCCAATTCGGAGAGTTTATTTCGTAATTCACCACCATCTAATTCCTCGTCACTATTCACATAATTGTGTAAATCCTCTAGGAACGCAAAACCGTTTTTACCGAATGGGAAATAATTTTTAATCATGCTAATGTACTTTTGCAGAGCGAATAATTTCTCACCCGATATTTTGGCAAAATGTGGAATCTCATGATATAAGGAATACTTTAATGCTTGCTCTAAATCCGCTTGGTAAATCGTATTTGGATTACTTTTAACTCTCGCCTTAATCATTTTGTCGTGTAGTTCCGTCGAGACTTCACGTTGCACTTCATGTATAGGCACTTCCTCTGGATGAGATGTGGACGTTTCAATAACTAAATTAATGTTTTTACTTTTTAAGAAGTTTCTAATTGCTTCCCTAATTGTTGAACGATCAAAAACTGACACAACAACGTCTGACAATTTAAATTCACTATCAACAGCTAAAACGTGAGACAATTCCAATACCCCATTACCAAAACTATTTTCAATTTCCACCGTATCAGTTACACGGCGCACAATAATATTTTTCACCGAATGTAGATCGAGGACAACCTCTTTCGCTACATTCGTTTTATTATCTCTGTCAATAATTAAAAAGGCATAATTAGTTTTATCGGTGAACAATTGGGACTTTTCCGTTTCAACAAATGGCGTTAAAGAAGGCCAATGATTAACATTTTTCACTGTTTCTAACTTGGCAATAATTCCATTACGGATGTCATCCTCATCAAAAATATTCGTTATGTCTGTACCAATTTGTTTTTCCCCTTCCTTATAATGTGGCGGAAAGAATCTTATCGTTGGATATGCCATCACCTCAAATTCTCTACACACATCATTATTCTCATCCACAGAACAATCAAGTGATGCAATTTTAACAATATCTTTCCAACCAGAAATATTCTCTGCTACTGATTTCCACTTTGGCGCAAAACGACGACAAAAACCACAATATGAATTATAAAATTCCACAACTGTTGCATGATTTTGATTAAACGAAACTTTTTTTATATTAATTGCGTTAAGTGATGACACATGAGGATCATTATGGAATAAACCTAATTTATTATCAATAATCTCTGTATTTGGTAATTGGGCACCTTTACCAATTAATAGAAAATTTAAAAATATTCCAAGTAGAAATAAAAAATATTTTTCCATTTTTGGCCTTTTTTTTTTTTTTTTTATTTACACATTACGTTCCATAAAATTTATTTAATTTAATTTTATTATTATTATTATTATTATTTTTTTTTTAATTATGAATAAATTGCACATCAATCACTTTTATAGACAAATAACAATAAATTTCTGTTCACGTATCAATTTTGTAAAACACACAGTAGAAACGTAATTATTTAATGTTTCACACCAATCGTTTTTTTTTTTCTTTTTCCTTTTCTTTTCTTTTATATTTATTTGATTAATTTGTTACATTATTTACACAGGTTTGGTGTTTATTACTTTTTCCAAATAATTTTTTATAATTATTAATTTTTAAATAAATGATAACAAAAAAAAAAAAAACACTTTTTTAAATGTGTATTGTGGTTAAAAAGGCAAAAAAAAAAAAGAAAAATATTTCTTTTTTTTTGATTGTTGAATGAAAAAGAACAAAAACAAAACAAAACAAAACTACTGTGCAAAGCGAATGAATGACCCGTCCCTTGTGATTCGCTTATATTAAATAACTGTACTTGCTAAATAAAATATATTTTTGATGACCGAGAATGGATTTCACAATCCACTACGATCTCAAGCACTTAATTTCTCTGTCTTCTAATTCAATAATAACATAATTTAATTGAAATAATCAAAAATCATGTTCGTACACTATGAACTTAAAATTACTATCCAGCCTGCTGTTTGATTAGAACACAAAAAAAAAAAAAAATTATTTATTTCCAGCTGCTTATTACTGACTTTTACTAAATAAAATCAGAGTTGGAATTTTTTTTTTTTTTTTAATTAATTAACTAAAAAGCCCGTTCATAATTAGACGGACTTTAATGAAACGTCAAAAGCTTACGTATACACGCATGATGCATTTTATTTTGCGTTTTTTTTTTTTTTTTTTGAATTTTCTTCTCTTTTTTTCTTTTTTTTTTTTATTACATATCGTAGTACTAGAACGAGCATTTTTAACGTCAAACATAAAAGTCAACATAAATCGATTTGAGTAAATAAAGTATTTCTTGTTTTTTTTTATTTAATTTAAATACAGAATAATTAGGAACTTTTTAATATTGGATAAAGTTTTTGCTGTGATTGATAAAATGAAATCTTCGGATAAACAATGTCGATTATGTGGCAATGATAGTAATTCAATTATTAGTATAATTGATGTTCCAGATGTGCTAAATAGAATCGAATTTTGTTTACACGTTCAAGTAAAATTATTATCCAGTTTCGTTTTTAAAATTAATGATTGTTATAACTATATCCTTTTGTTACAGATCCATTTAAATGATTGTCTTCCAAAAAATATATGCAATACATGTGATGACATGGTTAATCAATTTTATAAATTTTCTAAAAAAACATTAGATATAGAAAAAATGCTCCAAAATGTTACTGAGCCACCGAATCCATCCATGGAGTGTTTTATACATGATTCATTACAAACAAATAGTTTTACCAAAGTATTTACCCGTTTACAGAATATTATTGCCTTATGTTTTACTTATGAACTTTTTATTTTAGCTGCCTGATATTGCGGAAAAGTTACAAAAATTACCAAATATAAAGATAAAGAAAGTATCGACAAATTCATTACCACAGAAGGATCCTTATATGAACACACATAAATTTGAAGTGCAAGAAGTTTTGGATAAATTAAAAACATTAGCTTCCCAAATAACAATCTCGAAATTTTCTGGAATCAGCAAAACAATAAGGGCTGATATAATTGAATCACACATAGACAATGACTTTCATATTGATCCTGATGATAATGACGACGATAACGAGTGTTATGAGGAATTGGAATACGATGAAGAGCATTCAGAAGATTATATTCCAGAAACAGACGTTGATACAGAAACGGATGAAATGGAATTAAAGGAACGTAAAAATAAAATAAACCGTGAAATATTGTCGATTAAGGATGAGGAATTAAGTAAATTAGGAATTGGAAACGATGTTATCAAATCAGATGAATTGAATAAAACTTCAAAAGTGAAGAAAGAGGTTATGAAAGATCGCATAAAAATAATTAATAAGAAGAAGAAAAGGACACCAGTGGTTATTGTGAATATGAAATCGCCAGCAGCATACGTCTGTATTATCTGCAAACAAAAGTTTGTATCCTTTGAACTATTACGTGATCATATGAAGAACAGTGAAAAATGTAAAATGGTTCATTTGAAGTGTGACGTGTGCTTTAAAGTTTGTGATACAAGGAAATCTTTATACCAGCATTCGTTGACCCATCGTGAGAAGAAGGGTTTTGTATGTGATGAATGCGGAAAATCGTATTCGTATCGTTTCAATCTACAAAACCATCAGAGTTCTGTCCATGGAGAAATTGTCGATGATTATGGGAACATTTACAGATGTAAAAAATGTGATGAACAATTTACAAATCGGAAGCAGCTGTACGCTCATTTAAATAATCATTCCGTGGCAAAAGTAAGTTGAATTTTATTTTGGTTTTTTTTTTACCCAACGTTTTATTTATTTCGTTTTCGTTTGTAGCCGATGGTTCATTTGTGTGACACATGTGGAAAATGCTTGAATTCTCTGGAAGCATTACGTTCGCATTTTCGTATTCATCAAAATATAAGACCGTTCAAATGTGACGCCTGTGACAAGGGATTCAGATCACGGCTACACCTAACCCAGCATTCACATGTTCATACAGGCATCAAGCCATTTATGTGTACCATCTGCAATAAGTCATTTGCCAAAAAGGGATCATTGGTATGTCATGAACGGGTACATACCGGTGAGACCCCATATAAATGTCTGTCATGTTCCGAAAAATTTGCATCCCTAGGAAAATTAAAAACACACAGAAAATCTCACAGATCGAAATAGAAATTTTAAGTTTTAATTTAATTGATAATTTGCTTTGGAATAAAAAAATTAAAAAAAAATTTTAAACATAAAAAAAGATTTTTTATTTATTTATTTTCCCGTTGAAAATTGAAAATTTTTCAGCATTTTTCAACGAAAAATAAATTATTTTTAAATTTGCTCAGATTTGGTCAGAAGTTTCGTATTGTGCCCCTAAACATGCTGTGTAAAGGGTTCCGCTCTAATAAATTTTAATCAAACGTTATGGCTAGGTGAGTACCATGTGGCAGCCTAACCTCTGTCAGTGCCAGACTTGGATGTAGTAATCTCCTTTGTACGGCTGTATCTTGGCCAAAATGTGACTTAGATCTTTGATTTTTAGTGTTCCTGTATTCATGAATAATCAATCTAATAAAATTTTATATAAAAAGGCCGCACTAGGTACAAATATTTTGAAATAAAAATCCTGAAAGAAAACAAAAAAAAACGCCAAAAACCTCCTTCATTAAAAATTGAAAACAAATTTTTTTTTATTTAATTAATAAATGGAAGACATTTTGTTCAATTCTTAATAATAATAATAATAATAATAATAATAAAAGAAGAAGATGAAAGAAGTAAAAACATTAAGAAATAGTTCTGGAAACCTGCTTCAAATTCAAATGTAAACTTCTTGTACGTTTCCTCTCGTCCTGTATTTTTCTCACTTGATCCATATCAGATTGTGTCCGGCATATTGCACAAAATTCCGAACTGACAATATGCAATGGACTACGATAATATATTTTCAAATTTGTATTATTATTATTTTTCCTATGCGCCCATATATGCAGGATAACCTCAGCGAACACAATAAATATTGCGGTCAACTTTGTAAATAGGAATATTGACGGGATCAAGAATAATCGATGGCTGGCTTTATTGTAGCCAAGTATTATTTCCTATAAACATTTATTTTAATTAGAATTATTTAAATATTTTTTTATTGTCTAATGAATAATTGAGGTAACCTCTTTTATGTGGATGACCTTTTCCTTATTATTCAAATCAAATACATCCTTTGGGTTGAGCACACCACATTTGTTACGTAACGATTTATGTAATGTCTCCTCCCTTTGTAAATATGATTTCGGTATATGAAATTTTGTCTTACGAATATTCACTTGAGAATCACTTGAATTCAATTCACCAGTCTCCAAATCATATTTTAATTCAGTCACCTGATTATCGAAATTTATTGTTAATTCAGTTTCGCCAGTTTCACTATTTGTTAAATTCATATTTCACCGTTACTGCTGCTATCAAAACTTTACTAAAAAAAAAAAAAAAAAAAACAATAGAAATGCATTTAAATTTTTTTTTGCATTTTTTTGTATCAAATGCATTTTATTCGTTATTTTATTTATTGAAATTATTTTTAATTAATTACATCGTTTATTATTCTAATTTATACGTTAAACCTTTTGTGTGTCGTGTTATTATGGATTTTAATTTATTACAATTTAATTAAATTTATAAAAAAATTAATAAACCACGTATATGACCGGTGGCTAAGTAAGAATTTTTCTTTAATTTTTTTTTTTCTGTTCAATCGGTTTTTTAATTAATTAATTTTTCGTTTGTTTGTTTGTTTTTTTATTATTATTATTATTTGTGTACTTGTAACTTGTTTTGTATGCTTTAAGATAAACGTTTTACTGATAATAGGGCGTTTTGTTTTTATTTTTTACGTTTCCAATCAAAATGAATAAATCAAGCTGTTTGCATAATGCAATCAATGTTTTTTTTTTTAGCGTATTAATTGGTTTGTTGGTATAACAAAGAAGTAAATTAAATTAAATAAAAATTAAATTAAATTAAAGCGAAGTAAAGTAATAAAAAAAAAAGAAACACTGACGATTACGTTTAATAACATCATAGAAAAAAGCACAACCTTGAGACTTTAATTGACTTTAAAAAAAAAAAAACAAAAAACAAAAACCGAAATTATTCTACACAATATTTTTTTTTATTTATTTATTTATTTATTTAAATTTCTCTTATCTTTTATCATTTACAGAAAAAGCAAAAAAAAAATTTTCCATTTACTTTTTCTAGATTTAATTTTATTTTCATTATTCGTACAACTAAATTACCTATGATTAATTATTAAAACGAAAAAAATTACTTTAACGAATAATTTAATTAAAGGAAAAACTATCAAAAAACACACACATACACACACACTCTCTCTCTCTCTCAAATTTCATCTTTTTATTTCTAATCTAAAACTCACTCTTATTGCACAAAATTAATTTACTTTCTTTTCTGTTTGTTTTTATGATGGAAAAGAAAAAAAAATTTAAAAAATGTTTTTTTTTTGTAGATTTTGCTATTGTTGACGGGACAAACACTGAAATAATAATAATATAATTTTTTTTTTTTATTTCTTTTTTAAGCGGCTTTAACATTTACTTAACTTAGCTGAAATGTTTTTTTTTTTTTAATTAATTTATTTATTTATTTATTTACGTACACAATCAACTCGTTTATATAATTTTATTTATTTAATGTAAAATAATTGCAATGTATTTGTGTACCTAGGGTCGACTATTTTTTTTTTTTTTTTCCTTTATAGAAATACAAAACACAATACACACACAGCGATAGGAATTTTTCTTTTTTTTTTTTTTTTGTCTATATTTATTTAATCATTTTAAATGAAATTTTTATTATTTATTTGGTCAATTGAAAATATTTTTTATTTTTTTTTTAATTAAATATCAAAGTCTAATGATTTTATGCAAATTTAATTGCACTCGTGTGTTATGTTTTTATTTTTTTTTTCTTTTTTAAAATTTCCAATATAACTCTATCCTGCTTACTTTTTCAATATTTCTATTTTCTTAATCATATTCATAAATTATCATATTTCCAGTTATAAATAAAAATTCGCAAATTATGTAATTTTTTTTTTATGTTTTTTATTTACAATAAATATTCTCGTATGTCTTATACAAAAAAAAAAAAAAAAGAAAATAAATAAATAATAATAATAATAATATCCGTGTATGTTTACAGCATAGGAAAAAAAATGTATTTTTATTTAATTCTAATCATTAAAAATTATCAAATCAATAATAATTAAAATAATCAGTTGAAAAACAACAGAAATAATAATTTTTTTATACAATTTGATAAGATAAATGAGGATTATGGAGGAGGAGACAACAGTGACAGTGACAGCACCAACGGCAACAGCAACAGGTGAACAAGATTTTTTTTTATTTCATCATTTAATTTATTTATTAATATAATTTTTAACTATATATATTTTTATAATAAAGCAAAAACTAAATACATTTTTCATTATTATCATCATTTAATAATTCATCATTCTCATGTTGATTCACCGGTGGTGGTGGTGGTATCGCCATACGGTATTCACATTTAATTTTATTATTTATATATGTATAATCATTATGCACTTTGGCCATATGTTTCCCGTATCTACAATAAACACAGAAGTAATCAAGAAATAAACAAAAAATAAAGAAAAAAATATATTACTTTTGTTTTGCCGTGTATCCTTTATCACAAATTGTGCATTTATAGCGATAATCTCCTGTATGAATCATCATGTGTCGTTTTAATGTTGAACTGGCCACAAATGATTTATTGCAAATATTACAGATATGCGGTCTTTCGCCTGTATGAACAGTTTTACGATGCACTGATAATACCGAGGTGTGCTTAAATTTTTTACCACAATCTTTACATTCATAGGGATATGGATTATCGTGCCACAAACGATGAAGACGATATGTTGCATTAAAACTAAACTTTCGTCCGCATACATCACAAATATATTTATCAGCCTACAAACAACAATAAAATGTTTATCGAGTATTAATACGGAAATCTGAATAAAAGTTTTACCTTGGTATGGACACCCATGTGCTCCTCCAAAAATTTACTGTGCATAAAACCACGATTACAGACCTTACAGAAATATTTATACTGTCCAGTGTGCTTTGGTATGTGATATATCAAACCGTATCTAGTGTTGAAGACTTTAAAACACCAAGAACATTCATGCTTTGCTTTGCTGTAATAAAAATTCAATAAAAAAAAAATTAATATCCACAATTCCCAGCACTTCTCACATGATTAACTCACTTTTTATGACTATTCTCGTGTTTCACTAAATGCTTAAATGTTTTCAACTTTTCGTTGCATTGTGAACACGAAAAATGAAATTCTCTGAGATGCACCTGGAGACAATTATTCTTATAAAACACAGAATTGCATAGCTAAAAGAAATGATTTCATTACATAAATGGATTTATCTAGATTCCACAAAAAAGTGTTCATTTACTTTACACGTTATTAGTTTAAGACCATTTTTAATAGCTTCGCTGTGAGTACAAATGGTACCATCCGGTGGCAGTTCTGAATCACAATAAATACATCTGGTCGCATCGCTCTTATATGCCGCCTCTGATCTATATTTGTGTTTTGAAAATTTTCTCCTTCCATGCTTTATTTTATGAACTTCTAATTCCACTTTACAACCCTGGAATAAATTAAATTAAATTTTTTTATTCAACATGGGAAAATTAATTTCAATTTTGACAATCACGCAACTACTTACTATTTTGCTATCAACCTTTGAGACATCATCCTCAACTAATTCAATAAAATTATTACTGTCGCTTGGATTTATTTCTTCTATTAAATACGCCACAGATGAAGTTTTATCTTCTGTTTGGATAAAATCGTTATTAGAATCTGTTGCATTATGTTGGCTACATTCTAGTAAATGTTTTCCATCGGTTTTGCATCTTGAACAGCTTCTTGGATTATCAATGTGCATTTCATTTTTATGAATTTCAAACATGTAAACATCGTCAAATACTATGTTGCACTCATTGCACGCATACTTGTCCAGAAGTTTAGAATCCTCTTTTTCCGGACGTGGCGTGTATATGATCATGCTATCACAGAATTCTTGTTCATTCAATTCAAAGTCATCACCAATATTATATTTTCGATAAACTTGTCTATTGAGCATTATTGATATTGCGGTTGCCTCTGTTTGTAATGCGTCCAATTCCTCTATCAACAACGTACAGGTATGACAAATCACATCTGTATCCACAAAGGTTAACTTGTACTGGTCCCCAATTATATTCTGTAACAATGAATAATAATCTTTTCCTGATTTTTTCGAAAATGTATTTACAGCAAAAACACCATTCTCATTTTCCGGATCAGCATATTGATCACATATGAAACATGAATTGTTCACTGTTGTCTCCTCAAATTCCATATTATTTCAAATCAATTTTATTCGTTTTTATTTATTTATATAATTTAATTTCAATTCACTTAAATAAATAAAAAATAAATTAAATACTATGAATTAATTATAAATAATATATAATTATTATAAAATTAATTTGTAAATATTATAAAAAAAAAAAAAAAATAAAAATAAATAAAAATAAAAATTAAATGAACTGTCAAACGCATATTTTCTAGTATATCAAAATAAAAATAAAAAATTAGTACTAGAAAACGCCATCTGTTAAAGAAAAGCGTTAAAGAAACTACTCGCGCTTATGGTTTTTTACATGTTCTTTCACCTCTATAATAATTGCCCTTTAATTATACTTTATTGTATACCCTGTTTACTTGTAAACAAAAATTTTTTTATTATGAATTTGAATACCATTTCAGTACGATACCACACCGGCTTAAGACACGGTCTTAATATTCAACTTTTAAAAACACAAAAAAAAAAAAAAAAATTATTTTGGAAATGCAGAAAGAGAATTGAGTTTAAATTGAACCGAGCAAGTGAATAGACAGAAATTTGTATTGTGGCGAAAACGGTTGTTTTTTTTTTTGTGTTTTCAACAAAACAAATTAACAAAAAAAAAAAAAACAAATTAAGTGCCGTGCAAACGGGATGAAATTATCTGCGAAACCAGACATCCAATAAAAGGATATTTTTTTTTTTTTTTTGCCTCTCTTTTATTAATTAAACGAGAAATTGAAGGAGAAAAATGTTTTTTTAACTTAAATGAATTTGTGATGTAAATTTTGCGGTCCATTGATTTTATTTATTGGTTTGTGTTAAGTGTTTTATGTGGAAATTATGTGTTTTTATTTATTAAGTGTCCTTAATTAATTGTTTTCACAAAAAAATTAAGTCGTGCCTTGTGATTTTTCTATCCCTGTTTCTATAAAAATTTCCCTAAATCTTTTAGAAAAAAAAAAAAAAAAATCAAATTTTTGTTTTTTTTTTTTTTTTTTTTTATTATTCATTATGATGGAAACACGTTTACAAAGTAATGAAGTGCGAATTCCGAAACCGGAATTTGATTTGAGTGCCTCTGCCCAGTGTCAATATTTTAAAAGTTCATTTGCCAGATCACTTTCGTTTAGTTGTAGCCAAACAAAATCAATTGATTTTGGGATTAATACAACACCACCGAGAAAGTATGGCGTAACATCGACAACAATTAACGAAGAGGTGACAACACCACCAACAATAATAACAACAACCGAAAATCTAAAAGCTGACGATGCTAACGCATCTGTACCACAAAATCTAAGACATTTGTGGGCCACCAAAGCACAGGTGTGTTTACTTTACAGTTACTAATAATCTATGGGCATTTGCTGCCTATGACAGACAATGCAAGAGTTAAAATAGGTTAACTGGCTATAAAAAAAAAAAAAAAAATTACTTTTCACCTTTTAACATTCTAATTTAATTCTCAGTATGTTTAATTAAAAATCAAATTTTTCTTCTTTTTCTAAAGGGACTAAATAAATCACGTCGAAGCTTTGATACATCGGAAATCGAAGTGCTCCGCCTGAGAAAGGTTTGTACATAGAAATTTTAATTTATTTTAAA
The DNA here is from genome assembly GCA_961205885.1 of Ptychoptera albimana. Lineage (NCBI taxonomy): Eukaryota > Metazoa > Arthropoda > Insecta > Diptera > Ptychopteridae > Ptychoptera > Ptychoptera albimana. The sequence continues at coordinate 1,914,070 of OY540804.1, forward strand.
TTACATTGTAACGATCAAAATGGTTATCACGTTGATGATGATGATGATGATGAAGAATAAATTAATGACGGGACTGACGAAAAGAATAAAAATAACAATGAGAAGCGAATGTCTTTTGTTATTATTTTATTCATTCTAACCGGAAACTATAAAATTCGTTTAATGATTTTTTTTTTTTTTTTTGGTTTGGTTTGTTTGGGTTTGCCCTGTGTGTTGCGAGTTGAAATAATTTCTAATGAACCCTTTCTTTCCGGTTGATTATATTAATTTTTTTTTTTTTTTTAATTTTTCTATAAATTGCATCGATTAAATAAATTTTTTTTTTTTTTTTGCAATTGAAAAAATGCATTTTTTGTTCGCCGTTGTTGTGTCGGAATAAAATTTGAATAAACAGCGTGCGGTGTACGCGTTATCATTTTTTCTTTCTCTATTTCAATTTTGTGTGACATAATTGATTATAACTGTTAATACACACAGATATTTAGTTACACATATGTATGTATCTATGTATTGTATATAGATCAATGTAATAAATTTTCTTTATTTATTTCTTTTATTAATTAATTATGGATTAAAATTTTTTTAAATTTTTTTTTTTAATTTGTACCTTTATGGATTCATTTCGTTTGATTATTTCCTAATAACAGAAATAATTGTAATAAACCTGATCGATCTTCCGTATACGTTTTGAAAAATGAATTTTTATCAACATTCCATTGTAGAAATTGTTTTTCATTATTTTGGTTTTTTTTTCTTCTGTCTTTTAATAAAGAAAATTTATTAATTTGACCATAAATGTGTGTGTGTGTGTGTGTGTGTTGAGGTGGGGGTGGAATTTTATTTTTTTTTCCCCCCAAAAAGATGATTGACATAAATTTTATTATAGCGAATTTTTTTTTTTAACCGTGAGATTTATTTAAAGTCCTTTACCTGAACGGTAAACCTAGCTGTAGACAGATAAGTCTGCTTTAATTATTAAACGAAAAAAAAAAAATTGACATTATGGCGACAAATGGTTGGGAGTAAGATAGAAAGTAGAGCTAATAACTCACTAAAAACCAATTTCAGCAAACAACAACACAACCAGCCATAAATTTTTTTTTAATTTTTTATTTGCTAATTAAAATTCGAAAAAATTTCATAAGATTTTGTATTTAAACTGCATCGTGTTGCTTTTTTTTTTTTTGTTTAAACTAATAAAACCTAATTAAGCTATTTTAATAATCCAATAAAATGCGACAAAACCAAAAATAGAGAGAAAAAAAAAGATTCAATAATTAACCATTTTTAAGCTAATAAAAAAAAAAAAAAATTAATCATAGACATGGACATGTAATAATCATGTTTGTGGTTTCTTTTTTTTTTATTATTAATTAATTAATTGCATAAAACACTCACGTATCAATCTCGTGATTGTGGTTAATTGATGTCGCTTTTATTCTTTTTTTTTTTTTTTCTAAATACCGGAACACAAATTTTTTATTTTTTTAATATCATAGAGAAATTTAATTAATTTACATAAATTATATTTCTATTAGATAATATATAAAAATTTTTCTATGTAATCTTGATAAATTATGCCTGCCCGTTAGCCTATTGGCATGCATTTACTAATAATAAAAATTGTAGAAAAAAAATAAAATACCTGAAAGGCATAAAAATTATGACAAACAGTCGCCAAAAACACGACGGGGCAATATTATTATTATTTAGTTTTAAATGCAAATTATATTTAAAGTCATAAAAAGTCTTAAGCAGCAGACTAAATAAACGAATAAAAGGAAAAGTTTAAATCATTTCGGGTTTTTTTTTTGGTTTAGTTTGGGTTTATAAAAATAGTTCACCGGCTAATTGAAGGTAAAATAATAAAAAATTACAGAAATGACTTAAAAAGTCATAAATAATATGAGGGGGAGGTAATCGTTTATTGCTGTTTTAACCGTGAATTATTAATAATTTTTCGGACGGTTTATTCCCAGTAAACAGCACACATTTGCGATAGTTTTTTTTTTTTTTTTTTTTTTTTTTTTTCGTTTAGCTTTAGGTCTGATGATTAGTGGAAAAACCAAAGATTTTATTGCAGCGGATTGACTTGTTGTATAGATTTTTAAAAAATATTCCCAAAGCAGCAGTAGCTATCATGAAAAATCCAAAAGAAGATTTATTGAAAATGAAAGTCGTCAAGTCAAAATCACAACAAAGGAACATTTATCGAGTTTTTTTCTTTTTTTATATACAAAATGCACTTAGTATTTTAATTTTTTTAAATAAAAAAATTTGTATTCATAATGTGTGTTTTTGTGTACATTTCTTGTTTATAAATTGGAAATGCGTTTTTTTCTAATTAAAAAAATAAAATAAAATAAAAAGAAAAAGAAGCAAAACTGAATGAATAAAGTATTCAGCGACAAACCAGCCATCCAATCATCAAGTTTAAGTTGAACATAAATTAAAAATAAAAGTTAAAAAAAAAACAGCCGCCTAAATGGAATTATTTTCACAAAAAGTAAAATAAAAAAAAAATCTCTTAATTAATTAATAAGCGTTAATTAAATAAAAAAAAACGATTATGAATAGATTAATCCGCGCATCTTCGCGCATAAACTTTATTATTGTTTCGATAAGAAAAAAACATGTTTAATTTTTTTTTTTTTCCGTTTCGTTTGACATTTCAATGAGTTGAATGGTGGAAAATTCGCATAGTCTCGCGAGTACAACAGCAGTAGTTTCACAGTTGAAAATAATAAATTATTTAAGTAAATTACTGTATTGTTCTTAAACCGTTTGTTTTTTTTTTTTTTTTAGTCACATATTAAGTTGAAAGTTTTCTTTCTTAAATTGTTTGTTTGGTTTTTTTTTATTTCTTGTAAAAAAAAAAGTGACAGTAAATTGTCCGGGCTTATCATGAGTTTTTTCTACCTATCTGTAACGATTTACTACACCCGAACAACCTAAGCTGTTGTCAAGCGAAAATACAAATCTTTTGTTGTTTTTTTAATTAGGTAAAAACGACGACGACGACGTCTAGAAACATAGATCGTTAATTGTTGGACTTTCCCCGAACGGAATTATGGTTTAGCAAAAAAAAAACTCATCACCTGCAGTTTATTGTAGTCTCTTTGTTTGTGTGTGACCTGACCATTTTAAAGCTTTGCGCTATTACCTGGCTTTTTTAATTTACAACAATTACGACTTTTTGTTCTAGAAAACACTTTTCTGTGTTTTAGGATTTGATGCCAGTTGTTTCCAATATATGACATAGAAATTGTGTTATTTAGTTCTTCCCACAGTAATTTGTTGATTTTTTATTTTATTTCTTTGTGTTTACTGATAATGCATCTAATTAATTTTTGTACCATAGTCTTATGTATTTAGTTGTTGATCTTTTGATCAAATGAATAATTAATAATTAATAATTACTGGTTACGATCAAGAACAATCAATGGTTGTAATAGTAATGAATTAACACGATCTATGTAATTATGTTATTACATGAGGAGATGAAAATATTTATGTAAAAAATAAACAAAACGCATTATCTCTTAGAAAAATAAAAACAAGAAAGAAATTTTTATTTTTATTATTAAAATTTATTTAATATTAGTTACAGTGTTTTTGTTTAATATTTTTTATTTACTTTTCTCACAATTTTTTATTTATTTATTTATTTCTTTTTTCTTCGCTGTTTCTACTGTTGCTGCTGCTGCTGCTACTTTTTATATTTGCATTAAATTTTTCTTTCTTTTTTCCTCTTTGTTTTTAAATTAATTTAATTTTTTTTTTTATATTAAACAATTAGAAATTAGTTCATTAGTGTGTAAGTACATTTATGATTTTGATTATTATAACTATGTTTCTATAATAGTGACGGTTAATTGTTGTTTACGCGTTAGTTAAGCTTTCTTTTTATATAATATGCTTTATTTTATTTTATTTGTTTTTGTTTTTTTGTGTGGAGAGATGTAGGTGAAATGTAAATAAAGAAAATAGAATGATTTATGATTTTAATTACGTGTAAAATAGTGCAGATTTTTTACTACCGGAAAATTATGCATTTGTTGCTGCTACGTTTCTATTTATTTAACTACTGACTACCTGACACAGGTAGGTGATTGGTGAAGGTCACACAACTTAACTAGAATTTTGGACCCTTCTTTATAAATTTTTTCTTTTGGTTAGAACTTTGGTTAGAATAAACCAATTTACTGTGGTGTTGAAGATTGTTTATTTCCTGTTTTTTAATGTTTTAAAAATGCGGCACTGATAGTGTTGGTAAAAAAGTCATAAGAAAAAATAAAAAAAAAATCACACAATAACTAAGCGAAATTCTAATCAGATTAATAGAACTGCGTTCCTATTTATTTATTACTGATAATAAAAAAATTACACAAAAATAGATTTATCATAAATAATAATAATAATAACAATCTTTAAGAATGTGAGAATTTATTTTTTATTATTTTTAAATAATTAATTTATTTGTAATTTCCCATTAAAATTGTTTTTTTTTCTTTTTTTTTTTTAATTTTATTTATTTATTATTGTCAGAAATAAATATTTATTTGTTTTAAATATATGTAGAGGAATTAAAGAGAAACATAATGGGTAATATTGTTTAAAACAATGCCAAAAAAAAAAAAATTGTAAATTTTTTTTCTTTTTTATTCGCAATCATAATGTAAGTTGTGTGTTGTATTATGTGTCGTTTTGTTTTATTAATTTGACTGATGAGCGTGAGAATTTTTCTTTTTTCGTTTCTCTATCTATCTGCGAATTCTTTCATTTATAGATTTTTTTTTTTTTATTATTATTTAATAATAATAATATATTTTGGTTGGTTAGAAGGGATCACGTATTAAATAATAATTTATAACAAACACATCACACGTGAATTGTGTACGCGAATAATTTATAGACAAGAAAACTTGGTTCTTATTGAGTTTTTTTTTTTTTTCTCTCTAATTGATAAATTGATCGAAATTAAATTATTATGCAAAATTATTATTATTAGAAAATGTGAACATAATGATTTGTGTGAATAAAAAAATTAAAAGAAAATATATATATGATTTTTTTCTTGTAATCTTATCTGTTTTGTTTTTCATATGACCTCAATAATCATTCTACATAAACGTATTTCTGGTTGTGGCTTTTATTTCATTTTATTTCTTCTACAAACTAACGCAGATTTTATTGCAATAATTATAATAATTTCTTGTTTTACTTTACTGTATTTATTGTAATTTAGAAATTAAATAAAAAAAAAAAAAAATGTATTAAAATGCAATACAGAAAAAATATATAACACGATTATGGTATCATTACCACAAAAATTATAGTTAAAAGAAAGAAAAAAAAAACGAAAAATTTATTAAACCACTTAACATGAATATTTAATTTTTTTTTTTTTTTTTGGTATATTAATAGTCTGCTGTTATGTCTTCGAGTATTTAAAGCTTATTTTACTGTTTCAAATTCATGGCGATGATAATACCTGAACACAGAACAAAAGCACAAAAAAAAAAAAAAATAAATAATTAAATAAAAATTGGAGACATATTGTGTTGGCGTCGGATTTTTCTCTCTTTTTTGTAATATGTAGGTTGCCTGATTTTTATTAATTTTAATAAAAATAAAAATAATAAAAAAATGTAATCAAGGTGAATTTATCGAAAAGAGAATTAATGTTGAAACTAACGCTTCTGTTTGTTTCAATTTTATGTTAATGGTATAAATACATCAGGTAAGACCAGCTATTAGTTACTAGCATGATAGTTAGAATAATTACTGCAAGTTTTTCAGTTTTATAAATCAAACTGTGGTCGGATAGGAGAATTATTCTTATATTATCTAATTTACCGAAAAACCATAATAATTATTTTGCTTAGTTTATACTAATTACTAATTGCTTCATAAATGGTATCTGATTTACATAAAAAATGTATAAATTCTTTAATTTTGAATACACAATAATTATTATAATAATAATAATAATAAAAAATAAGTTTATTACCCTAAAATAACAAAAAAAAAAACGTATCCAAGTCATATAAATTAATTATACTGAGTCATCTTTATTTATGTCAAGAACTTCTATGTTTGTCATGGTTCTTTGACTTCTTTAACACCACTTGATAGTTGTTTTATATTTTAATTGTTGAATCATTTTATGTTTTGTTGTTTTTTTTTTTTTTTGTATTTATAATTAGCTGATGTTATTAAAGGAAATTTTGCAATACGTTTTTGCTTTTTTTTTTCTATTTATTATTCTTTTATCTTGGTAACATGCAAATTAAATATTATTATCAATAAATTAATTTCCTGAATAATAGAACAATAATGAATTTCAATCGTATTTATTTTGGCAACGTTACATATATATATATATATATATATATTTATAGAAAAGTGTAACAGATTTTTTTTTTCTTTTTCTTGTACATGGAATATGTTTTGGTTCAATAATTATATTTTGTATAAAAGAAAAATAGAAAAAACAGGAAAAATTTAATCTAAAGATGTTACACAGTAGTAGCAATAATTAAATTTAAAGAAGCAAATGAAAAATTTGTATTTTTCCCGGCAATAATAATTATTCATGCAAAAAAAAAAGAAAAAAAAAGCATTGTTTTGTCTGAATAATGAAAAAAAAAAAAAAATAATTAAATTAAATAAAACTAGAAGAAGAATATTGAACTTAATTTGATTTTTTTATTTGACCAAAATATTGTGAATGGAAAAAAAAAATTTGAAGGAAAACCAAACTTGCTGTTTGTTTACTTGCACCACTGTAGTTATGCTGCTGCTAAAAAATCAAGTTGCAACATCATTTCGTTTTATTCAATTAACAACAGAAATTGAAAGTTAAAACAAGTTGTTGAACGATCGTTGAGGTTGGATTTTAATGCGGAAATTACAATATAATAATTTTTTTTTTTTTTTATTTATTTATTAATTTCTTGTTGTTTATTAATCGTTTCTATAGCTAATTTAAATGTCGGTTATGCGTATTTTTTTAATAATATGTTATTAATATATTTGCAAATTGTTGAACAATTATAATTTTGTGTTGTATACAAAATAAGACGAGATTATTGTGGTGAAGTAGAAGAAGAAGAAGAAGAAGTGTTAATGAAATGTTTTACAAAAAAAAAATTAATAATAATAATTGTGTTACTGTGCTGCATACAGTTTTAACCTGCAGTTTTTTTTTTCTACTGTACAAAGTAACCAGCGCGTTTGAAAGCGTTTTTTTTTTTATTAAAGTGTGTGGTGTGTGCCCATCAAATAATTTTTTTTTTTTTGTTTTATTTAAATTTGAATATTCATTTCCTTTTTTTTTTGTTATTGTTGTTTTTATGTTTAATTAAAAAACATTAAATGACAATTGGAATAAGGAAAGAAATATTAAGCGTCATTGTATGGTGGAGTTACGTGACAAGAACATGACAAAAAAATTATTTTTATTTTTGTATTAAAAATAAATATATTTGTTGTTAACCACGATGCAGTAAAAATGTTGCATTTATAACAACATGGAAACATAAAACAAAGTTATAAGCTTCCTGTCATCTACCTACTACTGCAATTCAGGTGTTTGCACTTCATAGTAAATATTCTACAAGGAGGATTTTGCAAAAACACAGCAAAAACTATAAATTATTTTCGTTGCTTTTTATGTAAATTTTTCTTTAATTTTTTTTTTTTTTTTGTTTTAATGAAACACAAAAATCAATGACAAAAAATGCATGCACGGTTTTTTTGTTAGTTGAAAAAAAAAAAAAAAATTTTATTTTGTCTTTTAAAGTCGTCTGTCCCAGATTATTAAAAAAATGTTTTTCCATACTTGAAGTTATTATTCTTATGCAGAAAACATTGTTATGTTTCTAGGTCGCGATAGTATTGTAAGTAGAAAAAAAAGAAACACTTTATTGTTCTTATCTATGGGTAAAGGGTTTTTTCTTTTTCTTTTTGCTGTTGTTGGTTGTATCTTTTTTCTTAACACATATTGTTTATTATACTTGGTTAGTAATTTTTGATGAAAACTTTTCCATTTTCTTTGTAAGCATACAAAAGGTAAATTATGATTCATTTTATATTTAAATTTCTACATTTGCCTATGTGTTATTATATTTAAATAAATTTATATTAATCACACAGATATTTATTCAATAAATAAATACGACAATGTGCACGATTTTTAATTTTTTATTTATTACTAATTAATGTCTTTTTTTTTTCTTTTTTTTTTCTTTTATATATAAAACGCATATGATGAAAAGATGAGACTCACGTACTAATTATGTCTGTTTTCTATAGTCTAGTCTCATTATTATATCTAATTGTCTTTATAATAATAATAATAATAGGAATAATAATAATAATAATAGGAATAATCGTGATGTGAACGGTTATTTCTTTTTATTTACTTACAACGATCACATATTACATAATTTTTTTTGTACATTAGAATTGTATTAAAGCCTATTGTTCGATATGTTGTGATATCCACTTAATAATTTTCTTTTTCTTTTTTATTATTATTATTATTATTATATCTTCATTGTAATTAGTTTAGATTTTTTAGGTGTTTTTTTTTTCTTATTTCTTTCTTCAATAAAAACACTTTCTAACGATAATAATTATTAACGAAAATAAGGAACGCGAACGCACCTTTATGTATTTTTTATTATTATTATTAATATTCCTCTTATCATTTATTCAGATTTATTTATTTTAAAATCAAAGAAATTATTTAAAACAATTAATAAATAAATATATAAAAAAATTGTTGTTGTTTGAATGCATTGAATAATATTATGCGAATATGCAATTCGTTTGTTCGTTACGGTGTTTTGTTAATAAAAAAAAAAAAAAAAAACTTTCGAGTAATACAGACACACCGCTGTTATAATTATAATGATAATAATTACATGGTTATGATGTCATATATGTATATATAGTGGGAATGATGTAATAATAAAAGAGAAAAAAATAAAATAAAATACCTGATGGACAAATTGTAATAAATAATCACGGGTAGGGTAGGGATTTTAGTTTGTTTAACTTTTATTTAAATTGATGAAGGTTTGGTAAATTTTTACCTTTTCCTATACACAGTGCAGTGTTGTTGATTAAACATTAAATGAAAAAAAAAATTGAAGTAAAAAAAAAACGAAGTGAAATAAATGTAATAAAAAAATTAATTTAAATAAATTTTTAGTTCCACTGTAGATCTCTGTTTTCTTTCTACATGGTTGGTTGGAAATACAATATTAAAATATAAAATATAAAAAATAAAAAATAAATAGTTTAATACAATGACTTGGTATTTGTATTTGGACTGTGTTATAAATTGTAAAATCTTGTGTATGACTACCTCAAAAAAAAAATCGAGTTAAAGCGGATATCAAATTTACGCTTCGTAGCTCTTGCGTGAACAACCAGATATCGTCCACGTATATCAATGTACAGAAAAAGCAAAAAAAAAAAAATTATTAAAAATTACTACACACATGGTATTGTTTGTTTAAAAACAAAAAACGAAAAATTTCTTCATCGATAAAGCTTTTCTATTGTAAATTACTTTTCACATGATTCATATAATTTATCCTGGTTTCACCTAATGAAAAACCCCAAACATTTTTTTTTGATTTTACTTCAATTTACTGGTGACATTGTGCTTGTTATTTGATTGTTGTAATCAAAACTAATTATTATTTGACTGTTAAAATAAAAACATGTTTGTCATTATCTATATATAGACCAGTCACACAACATTTAGCAATAATGCACCTGCTAAGGTATTTTTTATTTCGAATTAATTTTTTTTTAATTGAGAAGCGATTAATTATGATGTGTTTGTGTGTTTATGGTTTATACAATCGAATATAATATTCCTTGTAATAATAGAAACAAAAATTTCAATTGAATATCTATGTGATTAAATTACATTATTGGCTTAAATTAAATATCACCTTGAAAGTATAAAATTAATCAAATAAATAATTATTGCTGCTGTTGTATCCTGTGTTATTATATAATCAAGTAAATAAATCCTTAGGTGCAGTAGTATGTTTTGATTACCTTGACTTATAACCAATTTAATTTCAAGGATAATAAACTTTAACCAGCTTTAATATTTGTTTAACCACCGTAATTCGAGAATTCACTGTATTTTGTATGTTTGTTTTTTTTTTATGCTTTTTTATTTTCCTATACATACAGTTAATTATGATGTATTGTAATGTAAACATTATACCGCAAAATATCTGTTATTTTCATTATTATTATTTTTTTTTTTTCTTTAATACACCAAATTATTGTTACGTTTAATAATGAAACATACAGAGGAACAATAGATGAACAAAAAGCTCATTTAATTTCATACATTTATTATGATTATTATATTTTATAATTTAATTAAAATTACAGTAAAATCTCATTACATTTTGTATTATTGACAAAAAAAAAAAAAGAAAAAACACTTACTGCGTTTACTGTTAGCTAAATTATTATGTTTCGTTTACCACCTTTGCTTTACATTTACACTGGTTACACAATTATGCGTCTTTACTGTAACAAAATATTATTTTTGTGGATTAATGAAATTAATTTTTTTTTTATGTTTTCTATGTTGATTGATGACTTTCAAAAAATTATTTTCAAATCATCACGGGGTATTGCAGTAAAATTAATAGAAAAATTCAGTGTTTTATGTTACTAGATTGGTCATAACTCACTCAAATCACAGCCTATATTCTTAATTTTAAAAAATTAATTTTATGTAAATGTCTATAAAACTTTAAATAATAATATTAATAAAAAATATTTAATACTTTGATGTAGACTTTTGGTAATAAAATGCTTTGAAAACGGCGAATTAAAAAAAATGTTGCCCTCGTAGCGAGAATTTTGAACAAAACTTGAAAAATAAATTTTTTAGAGGACTACTTCCATGGAAAGATCGGTGCAGAATTGCAAAATGAACATCCCTACCAAATTTCAAATCATTCTGAATTAATTTTTTTTTCACCTTAAAAATTAAAAATTTTTATGATGCCTAGCATGGATTTTTTTTTTAATTTTTCGACGAAAATTAAAAAAATTCAGAATAACTTGAAAATTAGTAGGAATGCTCATGACAACGTTTAAAACAGATCTTTCCATGGAAGTAGCCCTCTAAAAAATTTATTTCTCGAGTTACAGTGAAATATCTATCTGAGAAAAGTTTTTATTGAAAGAAACTCATAAAATTTGTCTTTATAATAAAACCATAGAAATGTTTCTGTATCATCTGCTTTATTTATGTTTTGATTGTTTAAATTAAATCTGTCTGTATACCGAAAAAACCTGTTCCCGTTTTGTTTTTCATTAATAAACTGTGATCAAAAGTCTCTTATATCCGTTTTTTTGATGATTTCATTATTTATTTACAAAACATTTGTCTAGGATTTTTAATTCATTAATAATGATAATAATAATAAAACAGAAAAAAGCAATAATCACTTAAAAATGTATTGCACAGATCATATTGATGATAATAATAATAATAAAAAAAAAAAAAAAAACTCCTGAACAAGTTTCCACATTAAATAAAAATATAAAAAATTTTTAAGACAAATTTTTTTTTAATTAAAAATGAAATAAAAATTAATTTCTTTTTAACGCAGTTATGACGAAATATTATTAAGTTTTTTTTTTTTTAATTAAAAATAAAAATTTATACAGGAATAATGTTTTGTATTCGTTAATGGCAATTATTTAAGGCAATTAAACATAATGATGGATATGTTTTTTTTTTTTTTTTTTCTACATGGTTTTGTATAAAGATTTCTACGTGAGTTTTTTTTTTTTTTCGTTTTAATTTACGAATGAAAGAAATTTTCTAGCTTTCTGTGGTGACCCTAAGATGACATCAGATGAAGATAGAAGAACGGAAAATTCTTTTCTTTTTTTTTGCGGATGTGTATAATATGTTAATTTTAAAAAAGATTACAACATGGTTTTTGGATGTTTTTATTACCTAAAAAGTATTAAACTATTGTGAAATAATTAACGATATCTGCGACTACCATTAGCGGCTACTTCCAATTTATTAAAATGCCAAAATTTAATTAAAACCGGTCATATCTCAATTTAAAAAAATAAAATTGTTAAAAAATTTAATTTTTTTATAACAAGGAACAATAAAATCAGTCAATTAGAACTAAAATAATTTTGTTACGGTTTTTTTTTTTTTTTTTTGGAAAAAATCAAAAAAACTCTAAAGCATAAAAAGAAAATAAAAATAAAATGACATTATGATAATGTGTGTGTGTGTGTTTAACGAAATAACTTTAAATAAATACAGTCGCTCCTCGATTTGAAGACTGTGATCGGTTCCGCCACTTCAGTGATAACTTGAGGAGTGACTGTATTCACAAATTTCAAATCAAACGAATTATTGTTCGGAACAAGAAGAAAAATTTACAGAAAAAAAAAAAACCAACTGTGACTCATTTGAAAGAATTTTAGCGAATTAAACGAAAAACCTCGCGCTAGTTCTTTGTCTTCATTAAAATCGGCATAAGAAAATTTTAATTTATTTTCCACCATAGTGTGAAATTAATTAAAAAAAACTTGTTTAAGTTAGGATTTTCAGCTCGTTTCTTTCCATCTTTATTGACAAATGTATCTTTTGGCGACCCTCTTAATGTACTTGTCCGTCGTTAATGGATTTTTGATTGATGGAATTTTAAATTAATTTAATTAATAAATCACTTATTTTGTCTTTTTTAAATAAAAATTTGCTACACAATGAGTGAGTTATTATTGTGAATAAAAAAAATCAAATCGCGAATATTATTCAGTTAATAATTCCTATATAAAAAATAATCTTGTTACTCTTGACATATTAAAGTATTTCCATTTTAAATTGGTTTTTGTTTGGTGAGAAAAAATTTATTTAATAAAAAAAAAAATATGTAAGCAGAAAAAATCTCAAATTAAAATCAACTAAAATAAGGAATTTTGCAAAAAAAAAAAAAGAAAAAAGAAAAATGTTTCTATCTATTTTATTTATTAGACCAAATTACATCCAATTGCACGGTTAATTGCGAAAAATACAAAATTATATTTTATATTGTTGTATGGCTATATAAATAATTATTTTTGTTCTGATACCACCGTCAATCAAGTATTATTAAAAACGGAAATAAAAGAATTTTTTCTGTTTTCGTTGTTTGAATTTTATTCTACTGAGTTTCAGTAATAAAAATTCGTTTATTATTGCGTGATTAAATATTATATTTGCTTGTTTTATTATGCTAGGGTTTTTTTTTTATTCTTGTTGTTTCTGATGTTGTCTATAATTTAAAAAAAACTTGTAAATGATTAGTTATTACTGGTAAACAAGAATACAGGTGAAAACAAAACGGTGACTTAAAAAAAAGCAAAAAAAAAAAAAAAACAAATCGCATGTCATTAAATGATTGTCGTCGTGCTGTGCTTTGATTAATTAAATAATCAAACACCTTAATTATGATATTAAAATAATTTTTTTTATTTTTTTTTAAATAATCGGTTCGTTTTTTAAGTGTTTTTTATTTTTATTTTTTTTTCGCAACTCTTCATCGTCTTCTTTTAATTGAATATTTAATTTGCGCGCAAATGCTGTGTAGTAATATTGAAAATTTCATTAATTGCTTCTTTTTTTGTTTTTTGTCTGTAATTAGTAAATGAAATCAATTTTTTTTATTTGTTTGTAATAATTAAATGATTAAATAATAATCAGGCAGCATTAAATAAATTAATTTTCTATTATGGAAATATTTTGTATTGTAATAACACGGTTCTACTGTTAATTAATTTAATTTAATTTAATTTTTTTTTTGAATTAAATATCGGTAAAATGATTTTATATCAGGTAGTTTGCATACAAATGTTGTTCTTGTTTGTTTATCGCCACTGAATAAATCTCAACGACGCTGTACACATCAAGATTTATCTCGGTGATAAAGTAAAACAAAAATAAAAATAAAAAAAAAAATCTTTTAATCATTAATTTCTATATAAACCAACCAACCAACCACCATCACAATTAATATAATTAAAACATTTGTTAGTTTTTTTTTTTGGATTTATATTGCAAACTTTCACCACACGGTTATTTCGTTTTATGTGATTATTGCTACTCAGCTGTTGTGTTGTTTGGAAATTATTTATTTTTTCTTATTTTTCACTAGATGAGTTTTCTTTAATTAATTCATAGTTAGCACATAGTGTTTTTTTTTTCTTCTTCTATTTATTGTTTTCATAGATTATGTAAAGTTTTTATTGCTGCTTTATTTATAGTCGAAAATCAATTATAAAATGTGCTTATTGAAATTATTTAATTTAGTTTGCATTAATAATTATATTAATAATAAAAAAAAAGAAGGTACAATTAAGACCAGTAGTAAAACAAATCTATTTAGACAGTTAATTCGTTGCGGTTTATTTTCATATCAAAGTAAGAAATAAATCTATGATTTCCTCCAATAAAAATCTCTGATTTTTTTATATATTTTGACGTGACAATAACAATAGAAGCGAACGTTTATAAATCTTGCTAATTAAATTAAAATTGCTTTAGCAAAGTAAAGTTTTGTTTTCATTTCATTTCATTTCAAAAAAGGTGATAAATGGGAAATTAATCGTTTTTAATTTCATGCTTCGAGTGTACACAAAAGAGAACTTTTTTCTTTTTTTTTTTTTTTTGTTGAAATTGTGTTGAAAATTAATTAAGTTTTTTGAAGCAGCAGTAGCAGCTTTTAAGTCAGGAACTTTTATAGAAATGTGTTTTTAACTGTAAAGTAATAGCAGTGCTGTTACATACGTTTGGTGGTCGTTGTTGGTATGGATTTTTAGTTGATGGGCTTTTGATTGTAGTGAATCTAACACCGGTTTTACTATGTAATATTAGATGATAAATTATTTATTTTGTCGTTCACACGTTTGTTCCTAGTTTATATTACTTTGTAATCGGAATTATAGGATTTTTTTTTTTAAAGACATAACAAAGTTGAAAAACTGTCGACCCCATCAGTTCTTATGAATTTTAATTACTCATACAGTAGACTCTTAATTATATCAGGTTATAAATAAATGAATTAAATATTTAAAATATTATATTACATTATGGTAAAAATAATTTAATTAAAAATTTATTCAAGAATTCACTGTTAGAAAAAAAAGAAAAAAAACTAGAAATTCGCTTAACATTTATAAACAACAAAAACTTGTATTACGCAAATTTCTTTAATTAAATGTTTTTTTTTTTTTTGATTTTATGTAATTTAAAACATATATTTTATGTTACCTTTAAATTAGTATGATCACGTTGATGTGCATAAAACGTTGATAAAAATTTTTCGTTTGATTTTTTCTACCGGTGTGTTGTTCAATCTTGTGGAGTTTTAACGGAGAGTTAATAATAAAAATTAACAAACCAATAGTACAAATTTGTGACTTCCACATTTAAAGCATATTTAAATAATTAATTTAATTGTGATTGATAGAAGAAAAAAAAACAGAAATAAAGACAATGCTTTACAGGCAAATACGGGTAAGATAAGCAAAATAAACGACGAATAATTAGTTAATGAACTTTATTTTAATTAAAAGATATTAAAAAAAGTGAAAATTTAATTTGTAATAATTTGTTTTGTTTTGTTTTGTTTGTTTTTGTCTTTTGCATAAATAATTGAAGAAGGCAGGTGAATTGTGTTTGTTATTGTTGTCGTTTTGTCTCTATTGTTTCAATTTTATGTGAACTTTTTTCTTTTTTTTGCTTGTTCTTCGTGTAATTCCACTCAATTTAATCGTTTTTTTGTCGTTAACAATTATTGTAAATAAATTTATCCAAAAAATGATTAGAAAAACCGAAATGAAAAATGAACGCAGCACCCAGCATACACAGCACCAGTAACAGCAACAATAGAATTTATTTTTATATGGGAAAATAAATAAATACAAATCATTACCAGTTAGATGTGTATTAATCATAAAAATCGCTTTCTAAGAACTCTGTCTTAACGTCATTTACACATTTTGTTAGAACGGCTTTTTTTTTTTTAATTAATTAACAAGAAGATTCCGCATATTGATAGCGCAACGACATTAAAATCGAATTTAATTAACAAAATACGATATGAATAAAGGGTAAACGTTCCATTGAAAATCCAACCATAAAAGTTCAATGACTAGAGTAGTAAAAACTTATTTAATTTGTAAAAAAAAAAAAAAAAAAACGCCAAAACGTATAGCAAGTAGCAGTCACAGACAGCATCAAACACAATTGAATTGTTGTTTACCTTTCGATAAATACATATTTTTTTTTTCTTGTATTTTTCGTGGGCTCTGGTGCTATGCTACGCTATTGTGTGTAGAATTTATTAATTTATTTCTAAACAATACGAAATTTGTACAGTTAGAATTTATTTAATTTGAAATTAAATTTTTCTCATTGCTGTCAGCGTGTCTCCGTGAAAGGTAGAAAAGAAAGAAAGAAAGAAAAAAAAAAATCGCACCTGATCATTGTTATGTATGTCGATTTGGTACATGATTATTATTCGTCTTGCTGTTGTTTAATAATTTAATTATATACAGCGAAACATATATAATATTTCTTCAACATAATTAAATTGATTTTATTATGTGATAATATGATGTTAATATAATATTGTATGCAAGCAGAGTAAAATGAACAAATAAAATTAATTAATGCAAAATGTTGTATGATGTGCTTAGCTCTATCTCTATCTCAGTACAGGTAGTTGTTGTTAATATTTATTAAATATTGTGTGTGGTTTGTGTGTGTAAATAACCTATAACACATTTTATGCATAGAAATAATTATAAAATAGGTAAAACAATAGATTTATGCAAATTTAGTTTTGTTACATAAAACAAAAAAAAAAAACCCCCCCGTTAAAGTAAATTCTTGATTCAAATAAATTTTCAATTTTTTTTTTTATTTTTTATGTTTAAATACAATTATTATTTATTATTATTTTCATAATAATTTTTTATTGTTTATGTTAATTACTCGTTGTTATTTAAAAAATAAAAAAATAAAAAAAAAAGGTAATAAAAATGTTTGGGCGTTAAATAATGGCGCCATTTAGATATTTACATCAGGTGTTTTGATTTAAAATTTGTTTTTTTCTTTAATTATTTTTTGACTAATTCAATAAATGCGCAAATATTTACCACTGGGAATTTTTATGTTAATGGTACTACATTGCACCGTATTTTACCTTTTTTTTTTTTGTTTGGTTTTTTTTTATTGATTTTTGGCCTTTTTTTTTGTTATGTTTTTTAATATATGCAATTTCCGGCAGCGAATAAAGTCAGTCAATGTTAAAAGGACGTCGTACCGTAAAGAATATAACTGTTTTATTATTAAAAATTATTAAATCTCTGGCTTAAATAACGTACCCATAAACTTATGAGCGACTCTACTACCTGGAACCACTTTAAGAGGTTCTTTCTATGTGAAATTAAAAAAAAAAAATTTCTTCTAAACGCCATCATCGTGACAAATTATTATTTTTTTTTTTTTTAAAACAGTAAAATGGTGACAATAAAATTATCTCTAGCATAGTAAGGTGTATGCTGTATTATTAAAAAAAAAAAATAAAAATTAATTCTATTTATGGTTTATGATTCTAACTCCTCACCTTTACCATCATTGCTGTGCAATATATTTGTTGGTTGGTTGTCTATAAAGTTTTACCTGAATAATTATAGTCGCAATAAGTTGTTTCTTGAAAACCTTGTCTCACATTTTTAATGAAATAATTAAATAATTTTAAATTATTTAAATTGAAATTATACAAAAATATGAGAAGTTTATAATAATGCTATATTTGGTGTCTGGTTTTTTGATTTTTATTTTTCCCCAAGTTTGGCACATAGAATGCTTTAGTTTTATATGATAAACGAAAATGTTTTTTTTTTTTTTTCTTATTAAAGTTGATTCTTTATAATGGGAATGAATAAGAAATAAAAAAAAAAAATGCTGTGTGTATGTCTGGAGGAATGCAGCAAGTAATGTCTGCCTGCCTGCTTGTCCGCCACAGTGTATTTAATAATAGTCGTCGCGGTTTATGAATTATTACAAACAATAATAATATAAACACACACAAACATTATGAATAATAATAATAATAATAATTAGAATAATCTGAATGAAATATTTAAGATACGTGAAAAGATTTTTTATTAAGGAATTAATTAGTGTAAAAAAGAGAAAGAAGGCGTGTTAAATTCCGTCTTTGCAATTAAAAATAAATTCGTGGAGTTAATTTTTCACTGGTTGAGAATTCAAAAATTCTTGTCATTTTTTTTTTTTTTTTTTTAATAATTTAATTAAATTGAATTTGTAGAATTTTTGTGTCTACAAATTTTTTTTTTATTTATTTATTTCTATGCTAATTAATTTATGTTTTGAAAAATTAATTAAAATTTTAATTATTTTACTACACTCTCTGACTATGAATTTATTTAAGTCGCTACAAAATCCTCTTCTTTTTTTTAATCCACTTGTTTAATAAACTGATATTTTGTGGTCAAATTTAATTAAATTAAAATTTTAACCTCGTTAAATTTTTTATTTTGTGAGAAAATTTCGTTTTCGGTTTTTTTATTTTTATTTCGAAGAATTTTAATATTTTTTTATATGCAGTAAAAATAAAATGAGAAAAAAAAAAAAAAGGTTTGATTGATGATATGTATCAGGATGATCCTGTATTATCTACTTGGTTTTATTTTTCTGCATAAATTAATTGTGTGGGTCCAGATAACCACCTTATTTTTTTTTGTTGTTGATGTTTTTTTATTTACGCTCCTTAAATGCTTTAAACGTACCTACGCTACGTTTAAAGTAATTTCATATAGAAAATCATTTTTAATAACGCGTTTTAAATATAAATCACGATTATAGCTCTAATTATCTGTTGTAATTAAATCAGGAACGTTATTTTAAAGAAAGAAAGAAAGAAAGAAATTAAAATTAATTTTACTAATTAAAATAATTTTAACCAAAAAAAAAAAAAAAAACGAAGATAATTGGTGTTTAAAATACTTAAAAAAAAAAAAAATTTTTTTTTTTTTTTCATAAACAGCAAAGCAGCTAATAAAAAAAACGGTGGAATAAATCTGTTTTTTTTTTTTCTACATGTTTGTTGTTTAGTTAAATAAATAAATGAGAATTAATTCCGATGAGGTCATTTATGCTTCAGATGGTATGTAGGCCTCATCATATCATATGAATATGCGCCAGTGTGTATTTGTTGTTATTATTATTATTATTATACCTTTGTTTGTTGTGATTAACTTTTACAGAAAAAATCATCGTAATCGTTCTATATTAAAATCTCTTTTATTCATCTTTATTTTTATTTTTGAATTTATGCTTTATGCTGCAAAGTAAAGTAAAACAAAGAGAAGGAGATTAATAATAGGAAAATAATAAAATTTTTGATTGATTATTGATTTATTGTTTCTATCACCTTTCAAGCTGTGTGTGTGTGTGTGTTTTTTTTTTTTTTTTTATTGATTATTTAAATTAAAACTTTAGCATAATCACAATCCTCATAGCAATAATGAAAATTGCGTATTCAGACAGTTATTGAATTATTACTTTTATACAATTTTCTTCTCGATTTTATTTCTTATCATTTTTAAACACCTTGGGTTGGGATACTGGTTTTTTGCTATATTTAAGTAGTAAAAGTTTTATTTTGTGTGCCAAATTTCATTAGAAATTACTTTCTTTAAGAGTTTTCTATTGATTTCCTAATGTAGTCCTACGTTTTCTTTGTCTGTTTGTAAATGGTATTTACTAGCTTTTGTGCGCATAATGGTGGAAATTTATTGTGAAATGTCTGGAGAAGACAATTTTAGTTCACCTGCTTTAATTAATTGTGTTTTTTTTTTTTTTTATGTTTTGTTGAATGAATTTTCAAAACAACTTGTTTCTACCACCATCGTCTCACTATTTTTTGTCATCGTGCATCTTAATTCTAATTTTGAATTAAGTCTACAACGACAACGTAAAAAAAACGATTAAAGAATTTAAGAAGAGTTTACCGCCGCCAGTTTCTAACATTTTGGCCTTTTGTATTTTTTATTTATTTTTTTTTTTTGGTTTAAGTCGAAATTTATTTGTTATTTACTTAGCTTAGCATCTCATGACCGTAGAAAAATTAAATAAACTAAAATGTGAATAACTTTTAAGACTGTGACTAAAATATTTTATTTATTTCGTTTCGACTGTTTTTCTCTTTTCTTTTTTTCGCGTTTATTTATTAATTTTGCTAATTTTAAGTTGAATCAGGAAAAATAAATCTTTCGCTGCTGTTTTTTTTTGTTTTTTGTTTTTTATTTATTAATTTATTTATTTTTATTATTTTTTTGTGTAATCATGTACAAAAAGTTTGGTCATTCGCCTCGTTGTTTATTTTTTGCTTATTTTATAAATTTTTTTTTTTTTTTTTGCATTTACCAAGCAAGCACACACGTAATTAGGGATTTTATTTTTTTTTTGTTAAGGATACGTACGTTGTTGCCGTTGTTCTGTCTGCTGAATTTCGTTTTTATTCTGAAAACAGTTTTGTGTCATGTGATTTACTGTAAGAACATTTAAAAACAGCCCACACACCCACACAGTATGTTTGTCAATATTAAAAGCTGAAAAATGACAAGAAAATAAAATAATTATTTTTTTTCTTTTTTAATTAAATTTATTACAATGATTTTAGTTTTTAATTAAGAAAATTAATTTCCTGTTTAGTTGTTTAGTTGCTTTAAATTGATTTTTTAATTAAATAATTTAAATTAATATTTTTTTATTATTATTATTATTTACAGGAATGTCAAAGTCTTATTGAGGAGAATCGACGTTTGTTGAGTTTAACAAATGATGTCGGTAATACATCATCATCATCATCATCATCAACAGGAAATAATAATGTCGAAGCAGTGATACTTCAAACACAAGTCGATACATTACAATGGCAATTAAAACAGGTAAAATACACGTTATTATGTTGTGTTTGCAATAATTTTATTTATGAATGATTAAACAAAAAAAAAAAAAAAACATCGAATTAAAAATGCATTAAAAGCATAATTTGCCACCACAAAAAAAAAAAATAATTTTGAGGAAATTCGAAAATTCTGCTGTTTTTTTTTTTTTTTTTGGTTACAACGTTTGTATTAAATCAGTGCGTAAATAATATAATTAAAATTAATAAGATTTAATCTCTCTGCACGTTTTCTATTGATTAATTAATTAATTATTTGATTAAAATTAAAATTAGTGGCAAAAATTTGTTGAAAAAACAACAGAATTGTTTTTTTTTTTTTTTTTGAATTAAAAATCACCGATGAGAGAGGATGATGAGTAAAATAACATTCTTCTGAATTCAGGTCAATTATTTACAAATAATAATAATAATAATAATAAGTTGTAAAAATAACTTAAACAAGCACACATAGCTAAATTAGTTATTAAGCAATAAATTTTAATAGCTGAAAATAATATATAATCGATGTCATTAAATTTTGTTTAAATTATCTCTGTTGAATCTTCTTCAAATGACAACAAAATTTATATTTTTTGTGAAGAAAGAATGAAGGAAAGAAAGAAGACAACAATCCTGATCCCATTAAAATATTTCTTATGAAAAATTAACATAATTATTTCATAATCCTACAAAAAAAGAAAAAAGAAAAAAAGAGAAAAAATCCAACCTACCTACTCGCTAGTTAAATATTTAAAAAATTTATTTTCTAATTTTATTAATCCTCTGTTTATTGCAACACAAGTGTGGAGACAAATATAAGACACTTGTGCTTTAATGTATTGTGCTCTTGTTGATTGAATGATTTTATCAGTTTGTTGTTTGCTTGTGAATTATTAATATAATTATTTAATTTTTTTGTTATAATTTTAATTAAAGGTTGATTCAAGCCGCTTAATGTATCGTGCCGTTATGGAAGAGGTTGTACGATTTTTAGAACGTTGTCATCGTAGTTTAGATGGATTACAAATATGTTCGGTTGTACGTTCAAAAAGTGTACATCAGGTGCCAGAAACATTAAATCATAATGATGAAAGTAATGGAAATGGACAACAAACTGAATTACGTACACGCAGCAGTACTAATTTGATTGATAGTCAAAAATTATTTATGTCACATAATTCAACACAAATTCCAGTCTCACCAGGATCATATAATAATTTTCGTGATTTTACATGGTTAGTGAAAGAAATTTTTTTATTTTATTTTGTAATAAATTAATTAATTTTATTTTATTTTATTTTATTTTATTTAATAAAATGTAAATTATGCAAAATAACTTGACTGCCTGCCTGCCAGCCTACGTGTGTTTTATGAAATGCAATGCATTGCAAGTTTGCCTTTATTATTATGTTTTTGGAAGTGTTTGAAATACAACAGCAATAGCACTAGCAACGTTAAAGATTTAAGTTTTTCTTTCGTGTAAGACTAGACAAAAATAGATGATTATGAAGAAAATAGTTTTAATTTTGTAATCAAAAAACTATTTTCTAATACTTTTTTTTTTTTTTTTTTTTTTTTTTGCATTCCATTCTGACAGTAAATTAGATATAAATAAATTAAAAAAAGAAAGAAAGATAAAATGAATTTAATTTTAGTGTAAATGGATAGAAAACATAAGATTCTTTGCATATATTTATATATATATTTTTTTTCTTTCGATATTTGCTTTGCTTTCTTATGTTGTTATTTCAGTAAACACTTTTCATTTCTAAAAAAATTAAAATTATTTTTTTCTTGTTTTTATAATAATATTTGTTAATTGTTTTATTTTTTTTATTTTTTTTTTAAATTATTACTGACTGATTTTAATTATTTTCTCTTTTTTTTTTTTTTGATTTTTATTTTTTTGATTTTTATTTGTGTATTTCTGGTATTTTTATTATTATTATTATTCGTTTAAAAAAGAAACATGGATTTCTTGTGGATTTATGTGGTTTGTAATTTCGATGAATTTATTTATCAAAAGAATTTTTACTGGAATTTTTTTAACTGAACATTTATTTTTTTTTGTTCATTTCCTTAAGCTTCTCGAGATGATTTAATTCTTTATTAATACATTTTTTTTTTTTTGGTGTACGGTTTTTGCTTTCATCATGATTAGACATTGGTATGGTTTTCTGCTATCAAATATCGATATTACGATGTTATCTCACATGAATATCGATACTATCGATACTCGAAACCATAGTCATTGGTTTACATTAACACTGAATACAATAATTAATTAAACGTGTAATCCAGTCCCGTTTTATTTTACACAACTAAAGCAAAAATCGTCAACATAAACTATACTAAGCCTACTTAAACACCTCACCACATAATGATCTTTGTTTCTTTCTCCACAAAATAATTATTCAATTTATTATTATTATAAATAATGAAAAGTTTCCAAAACACTCTGTTTTTAAATAGTACAAAATAATTAAATTTCGTTTTTATACTCAATTTAATTTAATTACAATAAAAAATATTATCGAAAAAAGAAGAAGAAGAAGAAGAAGATGAAAAATTTTCGCTAAAATTTTATTAAAAATAATTTTTGTGGCGGCAGCGGCGGCGGCGGCTGGCTATACAGTAATTAAAAATTAAAATATTTTTCAACTAGATTTTATTATTTTTTAATTGCTTAGTTTTAATAAAAAAAACACAAAAAAATGTTTAAATATTTGTGTGCAGGTGCGACGGAGGAGGTGTGAATAATTCTTTAGAATATTTATGGAAATTTTTTATTAAATTTTATTTTAATTTTTTATTTCTCTATTTGTTTGTTTAATAGGAGACGATCACCAAAACGTGGAATACCTCCACAAATTTCTAGTATTGAAATGGAATCGGAGAAATTGTCACAAGATGCATTTCGTTTACTACGTACCGCACAAAATTTATTGAATACACAAGAACCGGTATTGTCAAAGACAAAAACAATTGTCGAGATTCCAATTGTGCCGACGCCAAAAGTAAAACAAACATCAAATGATATTGATGCACAATCATTGTGTTTGTCGTTTAATAGAAAGATAAATATGAGAGAAAGCCGTTCATCGTTACGTAGTAGTACGGATGATTCTGTACATTCGAATTCATCATCAAAAACGGAAACGGATGAGGAGAATATTGAAGTGCAGGCACCTCCGGTTGCTCTTAGGATTACGTCAAAACCAAATCGTATTGAGAGAAACAAGGATGGTGTTTCAAGTTCGGTAGAGGATGAAAGTGGCTTCAGCTCGATGAGTTCATTTCAGGAAATTGGTTTACCCACAACCAATTCGACTATTATAAGGCGTCCATCACCACCACCTCGCACATCATCAGCTGCGTCCACATCTGACGAATCTACAGAAGGCTCTGCAGCGAATAAAAAGAAAACTCAAAAATCGTCTCTTTATAGTAAACTCGGTTTACCGATAATACCGCATCATAAGCGTTGGGATTCCGCCCCGATTGTACCACCGAAAAAAACGTTACACCACTTTAACGCACCGTTAACAGGTGAAGAAGCTGTACGCGTTCTATGGGTCTAATTATCCTCATCTCACCTAGTTATGTGGATTGATTTGATCTCTATCAATCACCATTCTCTTCTTCTTCTTCTTCTCCTTCTCGTTACGCCTCTTGCTCTATTCATTACTCAATCATATATAAAACGCATATCATTCTTGAATAGTTTTAGTAATGTAATCGTTAATAATTAATTAACATAATTAATAGAAAAAAAAGTTTTGCATTTCTCTCTCATAATTTTATTATAAAATTTTAATAAAAAAAAAAGAAAAGAAAAGAAAAAAAAATTATTCTTTCTTTGCCACCTCCCTCCCCCCACAAACAATTTATTTAAGTTTTAATCCAATAATTTATAATCAAATAAAACTCTATCAGATCTTGCTAATTAATACATTTATATATATAAAAATATTTAATTACATTATTTACTATGCCATTATAATTAATTAATTAATTTTTGATAAATAATTTGCACAGAAAAATAAATAAATTTTTTTTTTTTTTTTTATTCATATCATGTGGTAATTTTCTATTAATTTTAATCAATGTGATATAAATAAAAGTATATATTTAAATGTTTGTTTAATTAATTAATTAATTAATTAATTAACTATATAATTAATTAGAGTTTTAGTTTTTTGTGTAATATTAATAATAATTTAAGAAAAAAAAAATTGAAATAATTAATGTGCGCATCGCATCGATCATCGATTATCGATCCTCCATTGTAAAAATTAATGAAAAAAACAAAAAAAAATTAAATTAAAAAATGAAATTAATTAAAAATTGTAACAAATGGATGGGATGTAATATTGCAACCAAACAAAACAAAACAAAAAAAAAGAAAAAATTTAATTAATTAATTAAAAAGGCGAAAAAAAGAAAAACTAAAAATTTATTTTCTTGTCTTGATGTTTGTTTGATTTTTGATGTTTTTTAATTGCAAAAAAATTGATAATAACTAGTAATTAGAATGTAATTTTTTAATATATTATTAGTAGAAAGAATATTATTTCATATAAAATGTAAAAAAAAAAAAGAAAGAAAATTTGTTTTTATTAATTATCCTTATTCTTCCCTGGTTTACCTGTGTTTAGTTACCTGAAATTATTATCGTTTTTTTTTTATTTTTATATTTTGCTATAAATGTTTTTATTACCCGGCGTTTTAATAAAAGCATAAATAAGGCGCGCCAACACTGGCTTTATTAATTAATTAATTAGCGATTCACAAGTTAATTAGCAATGCAATAAATTTACAGTGTTTATAGCATACATTACGGCGAAATTTCCTACAATTTTTCAGCGTCGATAATAAAGTATTTTTTACTATGTTACAATAATGTTTCTAATAGATGTCACTGTTACAACAAGAATAAAATATACCAACTACTTTGCGCATGTTTTTCAAAAAACAAAATTATCAATAAACTAAGAGCATAGTAAATAAACAGCATGGCATAGCAGCAACATAAAAATTTCTCGTGGTTAATATAATCGTTTTGTTTTCCTTATCATAATACATTTAATGTTAATTAAACAATTTTTTTTTTTTTTATTCTACTAAATATTATTATGATTTGTGTGATTAGCTTTTTATTGTACACCCGCATGTTAAAGTAAACCACGGATTAAAGTAATCCTGTCATGTGACATTGATACAAAAAAAAAAAAAAAATTTTTTTTTTTTGTTTTTCTTTGCTTTTTTTTTTTATTTATTCTTAATGAAAAAGACACAAAAAAAAAGCAAAAAACGTCTTCTCAATCCGTTTTATTATTAAATTAATATTCTTTCATCAATTATTGCTAATTTTTCGCTTATTTAATTAAATTATTAGCAGTGTAAAATGCGAAAAAAAAAAAAAAAAAAATTATTATTTTCCTCGCACAAATACATTTATATAAAAAAAAAAAACAGCATGACTTGCGCGATCTAATGCCTGTCTTTATCACTGTGTATAAAAATAAAAAAAAAAAATTATTATTATTATTATTTTTTTGTAAATAAAATTAAAATCTCCACACAAATAGTTTTTCGTGCCTAATCAAAATGTAGTAAAGAGTCAAACGTATATTAGAATAAAAATAAATAAATAGAAAAAAGAAAAGAAAAAAATTCTGTATTTGTAGAGCTAAATAAAATGTAAATAAGAAAGAGCACGAAAATAGCCTATCTATATAGGTGTGTGTGTTGGAAATAAATAAATAAATTCATTGAAACATTCTTATTGGATTATTAACGGTGTGTGCGTACATTAGCTTTAGCTTTAGACTGACTTTAATGAATTTAAAACATTAAAGTTGTGTTGAGAAATTAAAAGAAAAAACTTTAATAGAAATAAAAAATTGTTGTGTAAGTAAGAAAAAAGCAACACGAAGTGGCCACAATCAACGAAAAAAAAAAAAAAAACTGGCAGCTAAGAAGCAAAAAAAAGTTTTTTTTAAAGTCAAAAAGTGTGATTTTTACTTCTTTTTTCCTTTTTTTTTGTTCATAGAAATGGATAAAAAACGTTCAATTACTATGCGATGGTTAATTTACTGATTTGTTGTTGCTCTCTACAGTAAACACACGTCTTATCACTCATATGATAATAAATTTTTTTAGTTTTTTTTTCTTTCACTGTGTTTGTGGGGGGTTTTTTTTTTCTTTCTTTAATTTTTCTTTTTTGTTTTTCTTCTCTAATTTTTTTTTATTTTTTTTTTTTTTTTTTTTTTTTTTTTTTTTTTTTAGCTGTGCCATTAGAAAATAAGCTGCTAAACATCACCCAATCTATTCCTATAATAACTATACTTAACTAATAGTAGTCCCCAGTGTTGAAGTGAGTGACGTTCTTTGGTTCTTTAAATAAAAAAAAAAAAATATTTTCATTCTTTAAGTAATGTGTGGTGTTGTGCGGTATTTTAAGTTAAGAAAATTTTAATTATTTTTCTTCTTTTTTTTTTTAAGTTAAATTTTGGTGTTGTGATTTTTTTTGTTGTTGTTGTTTTTATTATTGTTATTGTTGTTGTTGTTGTTATTGTTGTTATTGTTCTTCACACAAAAATGTGTATTCAAATGTTAATGTTGATTGGTTAAAGTGTGCTGTTCGTGTGCTACTAAAAACATAAAACACCAATTAATAATAATAAAAAAAAAGGAGTTTGCCGATTCAAGTACAAGAAAATAATAATTACGCGCTACACACAACTGTACACCGCTCAAGTTAATTTCAAATAGCATAATTATCAGAAATAAAAAAAATTATTTCAAAACAAGCATACATCACACACACACACACACACACACGGGCACGCACTCACACATTTTCATAAATTAAAGCAGAAAAATAAATAGAAGAAAACGAAAAAAAAAAAAAAAAAAGCAAAATACTGAGTAGTTTAAAACAGCGAAAAGAAAGAAAAAAAAAAGCAGCAGCAGCAGCAGCAATAGCAGCAAACCGAAGGTTCTTTTCTTAGTCGCCGTGACTGACACCAACAGTGAGAGAATAGTGTTTTCCGAAATCGCGGTGAGTGCGTCTTTGACGGATCAGAAAAAAGGAAAAAAAAATTATTTATTTATTTTATTTATTTTTTTTTTTTCTTCTTATAATTTTGCGAAAAATAAATAAACAGAAAAACAGAAAAAATCTCCCACAAGACAAGGAGTAAAGAATAAAAAAAGAAAAATACGAAAAACCGGAGAGCGAAAAAAACATTGGTGTTTATATATGTAGGGCTTAAAATCAGAGCCCACTTTTATACACCCAACCAGCCAACCCATCTCATAATCAACCGACCCACCCACAATAACAACAACATAGAAGAAAAAAAAAAAAAAAGTGTCTTTACGAAAGTTCTTGTTAAATACAAACACCAACCCCAGTACTGTTAATTAAGTGTTTTCCTAATTTAAGTTTTAAGTGTGTTTTTGTTATTGTTGGTTTTTTTTTTTTTGTTTTTTTTTTTTTGTAGTTTTATACAAAAAAGAAAAAAAAATTGTTTTAATTGAAAAACCCTAACAAAAAAAATTATTTGAAACAAAAAAATTTTTTTGTATATAAAAAATAATGAGTGACAGGGAGCGATCGTCCCCAACACTGATCGAATCTGGATTAAAAACACTTATCGGAGGACGTGATAGTAATTATCCATTGATTAGTGGAATTAATGGTGAGTTTTCTTTATGTTTTTCTTAAGGGTGCTTTTGTTGAAAAATTAAATTAACAATTTTTTTTTATTTTTTTCTTTGAAACGAAAACAAATTTACTAGACATGTGATATGTTTTGGAATTTGTATCAAAAATTAAAAAAAAAAAAATGTATAAGATTCGCCGTGGAAAATGTAGTGGAATTTGATTAAAAAAAAAAAAAAATGAAAAATTATAGCCCGGTGTTCTGCGATTGCGCTCTATATAAATTTTGTTTTTTTTTTTACAATTATTACACAAAAAAACAAATTCTATTTCGTTGTAGTTGTGATTAGCAATTATTATATTTGTATTGAAGGTAATAAATTATGACGTACCTTTGGCAATAACAATTTTTTTTATATATATTTTTTTTTCTGTCTTTACAAATTATTATTATTATTATTTGTTGGTTGTACCTAATTGTTTCGCTTTTTTTTTTTTCTTTACCTTTATATTAAGTGATAGATAATTATTAATTTATTTTAATTTAAAAAAAAAATTAAATACATTTCTTCCATCTCTATTTATATATATATAAATTTTTTTTATTTTTTGATCATATGATTTTTTTTCTGTATGTATTAGAGGGGAAATTAATTAATTATAAATATATACACATACATGGATACATGTGTAGAGTTTTATATATGACACAAGCAATAATAATAATTGAAGATAATTTTTCATCTAATACCAACGACAATGAATTTAAATTAATTTTAATAAACATTTATGTACATATGTCATTATTATTTACTACTGGGAATGCATGTAATGTAATGTACTTTATCCTATTTATTTAATTAACGTTTTTTTTATTTTTTCTTCTCTCTTTTATGCTATTTAATTATATTTGTTTGCCTAAATGATAATATGGTTGGCTATAAAATAAAATAAAAAACTATGCTGCGGTATAATTACTTTGCTACAATTAGTCAAAGTAAATAAAACAACGAAATACACGTTGTTTAAATCATGTTTCACCTTTACTAATCACTTACAGGTGACAACACTGCTAAAACACACAAAAAAAAAAATAAATAAACTTTTCACTTCAACATAACCTGTTACAGACAAAAAAAAGAAAAAAAATGTTTTATTCGTGAATTTTATTAAACCAGATTTAAGTCAGAATAAAAAAAAAAATTTCCTTTACTCATGGGCTTTTCTGTGTTTTTTTCTTTTAATTAATTTTATTTTAACGATAAACTAAAGCCTAACTAGCGCATACCATAAATATTGTATGGTGAACATGTGTTCATAATACGTTATGTTGTTGTTTGTTTGTTTCGTAAAGCTCATATGATCAGTTTCTCTATCAATCTTTTTTCGCTGCCTGACGTTTTTAGCCTAGTTGGTTGGTTGGTTGGTTTAATTTTTCGTTTTTTATTATAAAATTGATATAAATATTTAAATAAGTGTTTAAACTTGTTGACTCTTATAACTCATTATTATCATATGTTGTGTATTCCTATTTCCACCATACAAGCAAACAAAAAAAAAAAAATAATAATTTTTTTTCTTTCTTTTAGTCACGTAGAACGCGAAATTTAATTTTTTTTTTCGCGTTTTTCGCTTAATTTCGTTGCTTTTGTTGTTTCTCCTCTCTCACTCTGTGTGTGTGTGTGTGTTTTTATGAAATTATTGAATTTCGTATCCATAAAATAAAACCAGATAGACGAGCCTCTTTCTGCGAATAAACAATTAAAAGAAAAAATTAAATGTGTGTGTGTGTTTGTTTGATAATTAAATTTTTTTTTTTTTTAGTCGATGACATTCAAAAAATAAAACAAATAAAAATTTAATTAAAATTCAGACACAAAGTTTTTATTTGTTTCTGCAACGTGATGGTTGGTGTTTCGCGAATTTTAATTTAACACAAAAAATGTCTACGGTTTTTTTTAGCGTTTATCACATGAGAGTACGTGAATTAGTGTACGAGGTATGCTTTCCTGCTTAAACGGTTAACTCGTTACCACTTTATGTCCTATCAGTAGTTGTAATTGGTTAACATTCGGTATATGAATGCTGTTACACAAAAATCTACCGTAGTCTAATCGCTTAATGAACTTTAACAGAAGTACACGCACAGGTGGGGGAAACACATTAACCAGACTCTACTGTGTATACAAATCTTGAGACGTTTATAAAATAAAAAATAATTAAGAAACGTAACGTTTGATTATTTTATATTTTTGTATAAAAAGCAGCCAAACATAATTACTTACGCATAGATAACGCAAAGTTGTTTGTTCCTTTCAATAAAAATAAAAATAATTTTTATAATTGAATTTTCGTTGCTCCAAATAATGCGGTTAAATAGATTTCTTTGTTTCTACTACAATGAAATGAAAACATTTTTTTTTTCTTTTTTTTTTTTTAATCAAACGACGATGTGTTTCTTACGTTTGATGATGAAATTTTAATTTTAATTTTTTTTTTGTGAGTTAATTAGTAACTTTTTTTTTTTTTTTTTTTTTCAGTAATTTATCGACAATAGAAACGTAAATACAAAAAAAAAAAGAAAAAAAAAAATTTATTCTATATTTCTAACCTCTAGAGTGAAATATTTATTTATTTAGTTATTATCTTGAATGTGTAATAAAAAAATTAGCCGCATTACACTAATTAATAAATCACGAGCCTTAAGATTATAAATTTAATTTTTTTTTCGTTTTTTGCTTTGCTTTTGATTTGATAAATGCGATAGAAGAGAAAAACTATTTTCAGTGTTGCATATATAGGAGGCAATCTTAGCGTTTATGTTAATGGTAACAGTGGGATTGATTAAATAGTCGTGACGTTATCAGCATCTGAAGCAACAGAAGCAACGGCAGCAACAGTAGTTTACAGAAAAACCATTTCTTTGTTGCTTAACTCGTTTTTACTTAGGGTTTTTCTATAATTTTTTTTGGGTTTTCTTTAAATTTATTAATATCGCGGTAATTTATGCGTTTTACTGTAATTTCGTCTCTTACCACAGCTATGGTCATTGCAAACAGAAATATTATTCTACTGATTGGATACCAACTGTGCAATAATCAGGATTTAAATAACTAAATTTCCGTATCTAAGTATCCACTTTGCATAAATTAATTTTTGAAAAACACTTGAAACTTGATGTTTTTTTTTTTTTTATTTATTTAATTATTTATTTATAAGGAAACGAAGTAATGTTGCTGGTTGTTGTTGTTGCTGTGTTACCCGAGTATTAAGTAGTCTAATCACTTTAACGTTTTAGTTTTACAAAAATAAAAATAAATAATAATAATTTTTAAATGATAATCTGAAATATAAATAAAACATTTATTTTTCAGATGTTGTGACATTTTTATCATTGAATATTGATGTGTTAAAGAGTTAATGAGTAGTAAAAAAAAAAATAATTTATTTTTATTTTTTTTTTTTTTTTTTTTGTTACTAAAGATCCTTGTAAATGGGTTCACAAATTATCTCTGTTTTGTTATTTATTTAATTTACTTTGCTTTTGGTTGGTTTACTTAAAAATTTAATTTTTTTTTTTTTTTTTGACGAAAAACTTTTTTATTTACGAGGTTGTCGCGTTTTTGGTTAATTTTTTTTTGTTCTTTTTCTTTATTGAAGTAAACAGAAGCAAAAAAAAAAAAAAATTAAAAGTGCCGACATTGACTTGAATTTAATTTAAGAAGAAGAAGATGGGAAATTTTTTTTTTTTTTTATAGTAACTTCGGTTTATTCATGAAAGATGTACGCAAAATACAAGTACGTGTTCGATACACCGTAGTTTCCTGTAATTATTATCGCGTTTTTATAGTATGTGGGTGGGTGGGGTTCAGTTGCGTATGAAAAAAAAAAAAAAAAAACTATTCAATTGAGAAATTCCTTCTTTTTAATTTTTGTGTAATCAAAATAAAAAAAAAAAAAAAAAAACAGAAACAGAAACAAGAATTGTCCTTTTTCTCTCTATCTCTATACATACAGAGCGAATGATTAAAGAAAAATCAGCTAAAAAGAAAAAAAAAATTAAAAAACGATTTTCGTCAGAGAGTGAAATATTTTCGAAACATTGCGTGCGTTTTTTCTATTTTTTGCGCGTGTTTTCGTTTTTGTATGACGTCAAAAGAATCTAATTTGGAAAAGACAAAAATAAAAACCAAGAAAATTTTATTCGTTTTTCCGTTTAATATTTGTTGTTGTTGTAGAAAATGTGTAGTAGTAAAGTGAAAATTAAAGGCGAGAGAGAGAGAGTGAAAAAAAAAAAAGAAATTTTCTAATTACCTGGCGCTGGGTGTAATTTTTTTTTTTTTTGTCTTTATTTATTTATTTTTGCTAGAGAGCAGCAAAAGGTAAAGAAAAGGAAATTTAATTTATTTTTTATAAACGTCATTGTTTTGTTATAATTTTCTCTTCGTATTTACATAATTTTATTTTTTTTTTTGTTTTATAATTGTTGTTGTTGTTGTTGAATCAATGACGTTAATGCTAAATGTTAAACGATTAAACGCAAACAACAAATTTCGTATTTATTTGTTTAATTAGTTTTTTTTTTGTTCGCTTTGTTTTTCTATTTAATTTAATGTAGACAGCAGATAGTAATAATAATAATTATATTAATTTTGATAAAATATATAAAATCTTGCTATTAAAATTAATTAAAACATGACAACAAAATAAATATAAAGCCAAAAATAAAAATTTTTTTATCATCAATCATTTTTTTTTTCTTTTTTTTTGTTGCTGTTGTTCGGTTTTCGCGATAATTTTTCCTTCGTTTTAATTTTTTTTTTTGTGCTGCGTTATTTAATAATAATTTAATTTTTAATTATAAAAATACATACAATGAATTCACGTGCTTAGTTTAATAGAAGTAAAACTTTTTATTTTATTTATATCGAATTTTATTTTACCTTTGGGTGATTATTGTTGTCGTTGTTATTCTGATGAACAAAATACAGTAAAAAGCGTGATATACTCTTGGTATATTTATGGTGTGTCTCTAAAACACTACAAAAATAAAAGAGGCATTTAAATGTGTTTATTTATGGATACTTTAATTGAGTTGAGGTTATTTGTTAAATGCATATTGTGTGTATTGAGTTGCTAAATGCGGTTTTCTTATACAAAAAAAAAAAAAAAAAAAAAAAAGTATCGAATAAGGCAGGAGTTTAATATTGATTAGTAAAAAAAAATAAATAAATAGAAGCACTAAAACCGTGGAAATTTTATTTATTTATTTATTTGTTATCACAATTCAGCATTATTTGTATTAGAAAATTTGAAAGAAAGAAAAATTTTTCTAACGTACGTTTCCTTGACGTAATTACGCGTAAACGCTGATTAGAAATAATTATTTTTTCTCGTTAATTTTATTCATTTATTAATTGTTTTAATTAATTAATTAATTGTTTTTTTTTTGTATATTAATTATCTTATTTAATTAAATTTTATTTGTGTTTAATAAAAAAAAAGAATATTTTTCTGTTTTATCTGAAATAAAAGTGGCTTGGCTTTGGCGGTTTTTTTTTTTTTTTCTATTTAATTCATTCCTTTGAGGTTTCTTTTTCTTTGCTTTAAGTAGTTTGGGTTACTTTTAATAATTTAATAATAATTTTAAATAAACCATATAGTAGTAGTTTTTTTTTTTTTTTTTTCTAAGCCACTTAAATATATTAATTAATTTAGCAAAATTATTTATGAGTCATGTGAAGTTTTTTTTTTTTGGGTGAACCTTTATTCGGTTTTTCATGATTTTTTTATGATCTCTTGCTTTGTTTGTTTTTTTTTTTTTTTTTACAGGGTTTTAAAGTAATTCTAATCATGATTAGACATTATTATCTCATAATAAAGGTTTTCGTTTAGAAATTGCATTAAATATTGCTGAAAATAAAATTTTTTTTTTTATAAATTCAACTGAAAATGTCACAAAAAAAAAAAAAATGTTTTTTTCCCTCGTTTGTTGTTTCTAAAAATAAAATTAAAAAAAAGAATGAGAAGAAAATATATTTGGAAAAGTAAAAAAGAAAAATTAAATGAAAATTTCTTTTAAAAATAAAATTTATTAAATAAAAAACAGAAAGAAAAAGAAAAAGAAAAAGAAAAGAAAATTTTATTTCTTTTGCTTTGGGGTTTTTATTTATTATTATTATTTTTTTATTAACCAGTGGAGGAAACAACACCGAATATTCATATATTAGATGTTTTAAACCATGATTAATTGTTTTTAACACAGTTTTTATTTATTTTTTAATAATAGAAAATGTTTCTTAGACAAACAACATAATTTCGATGCTTTACGTTACGACGTTTTTACTAATTAATTAATGAGCAAAACTTTGCTTGTTTTATACTTTTTAACAACATATTTTTTTTATTTATTTAATTATATAATAATAATGCCAACAAATTATTATTATTAACAATTATTTTATTGCTTAATTATTTTTTTTTTTTTTTATTACATGGAATTATTATTTTTATTCTTTTAAAACCGCAGAGAGTTTTTTTTTTCTTTTTAACGCGATTAACAAGAATTGTTGAATAAAATTAATTTTGTTGTGGACATTGGTATGGTTGTGTAAATGTTAACACTTGTCACTCATGTGATGATTTTATTTTTATTTTAGTTTTTTTTTTTTAATGTAAGGTAAGGTAATTGAATTGTAATATGAACTGGGTGATAATTTTCTTAAAAGAAAATAACCGTGTAAAATCGGTGTCTTTGAAGTTTTTCTTGTTGTTGTTGTTGACTGTGTCGTATCGTAAAATTATTATTAAAGAATGACATTTAGTGTAACCTATTTGGTTGACAGATAATTTAAAATATGATTTAAATCATCTTGAATTGCAAAAACGATAAACCATTAAAAATGATTTTTTTTTTGGCTGCAATTGGCTGCTTCAAATGAGGCTGAAACTACTTTGCTGGGGCGATATAAGCTCATCAGGAGATCAGTTTTAGTGAGATTCGACTGTAGAAACTCGTGCATAAAGCTAATTTACAAAGCTTTAAATACAAATGCTTCGTTAACATTTAATCTAATGAATTTTTATTTTTATCTAATATCAAGTATGTTGTTTCTGTTCATTTGTATTCGTTTATTTCTAATCACTAAAAACTTGCATTTTTTTTATTATTTTATTATTTTTATTTTATTGAATATAACCTCAATATACATATACATACATATGTATATAAAAAAAAATATTTATTTATTTATAATAATTAAAAGTAATAAAGAAATAAATAAAAAATCATCGAGATTGGGATATAAAAAAAAAAAAAAAAATTTTTTTTTTCTTGTCTTGATTTTGGTGTAAGAAACAACTTGTTTGTTTATTTTCATTAATAATTTGTTGTCTTTACTTTACTATTAAACATTTAATTATTCATTTTGATTATATTATTTTTTATGTGTGAATAATAATTATAATAATAATAATAATAATAATAAAAAGATGTAAAGCAAGCAATAAGTGATGCACAAAGACGACGACGACGTTTCAAACGAAAAAAAAAATGAAGAAAAAAACGCATCGCTCTGTAATAAATTATCATTGAAAAGTTTAAAGTACGTTACGTTACTTAATTAATTAATTAATTAATTTAAATAAAAAATAAAAATAAAAAAAATTAATTCTAATCCATTCATGTTGTTTTTCATTCGGTTTTTTATGTTTTTTATGTTTTTTTTTTTTTGTCTGTTCTTCTTAATTAAATTAATAATATATTTTGTTTTAACTAAATAGCAGCATAGTTATATAAATATTTACAACATTAACAATAATAAAAATAAGTAAAGCAGTGTTTTTAGCTACAAGCTAAATACAGTAACAGAATCAAGAATGAATTGTTTCTAATATAATTATTTATAATAAAGTTAATTAAAAATATGTTTGAAAGTTTGAAGAAAAAAAATTAAGAAATTCTGTTTAAACAAGAAAAACGTAAGAAGAAAAAAAAAGTTATGAAAAAAAATTCTTTGCTGGCATTTTATCAAAATTTTTGAATATTTCAATTTTTTGCTTTACTTTTGACGCACCAAACATACAACTTGCTGGCATGACACTTACAATATTTACATATGACAATGCGAGAATGATGATAACTATCATCATTGTGTTAATTATGAGCTTTTTTTTCGTTTCTTTCTTTAAACAACAAAATAAGAGAAATGAAGAAAATTTTAAAAACATTAAAAAAATCGAAAATTACTTGTTGCCACTTGCATTTTGGTACCAAAATAATATATTTTATTTTTTATTTTTAAGTTTTTTACTTTGCAAAGAATAATTATGCAGATTTCTTAGGCGTTAAAAGAATTATTATGTTTGAATTGAAAGGATACATTTTTAAGTGTATTATAAGTAATAAATTTTATGTTTATTATTTTTTTTTTTTAATTTCTTAAACAAAGCAGCGATAATGGCAAAACCCAGAAACAAGGTTTTTGTGTTATGTTTTTTCCGTTGTTTTGTTACTTTTGCTGATTAAAATTAATTAGAAAAAATTCCTTTTTTTTTTTCTGTGTTTCTATTGATGAGGTAATTTATTTATTTTTATTATTATTATTTAAATAAATATTGGTATTGTATGTACGAAATAAAAAAAATAAAAAATTCAAATAATAACCACCTGAAACGTAGGTAATTAATAAAACTAGCTGCTGCTGTTGTTGTTGTTACTTGCATTAAATATTTCTATTGCAAACGTGTGATTAGTGCATTAGTTATTAGCAAATGCTTTGTTTTATTAACAAACTTAGCCAAACTAACTAGATTTTGTTTTGTTTTGTTTTTTGTTTTTTTAAGATAAAAAAAAGTATAATTTATAATAATAATAATAATAATAAGAAAATAAAATAAAATAATTAAACAGAGTGTTTCGTTGTAAGAAATAGACGAAAGGAATTTTTTTTTTATGTGAAAAAATCTGTTTGTTTGTTTTTTTTTTTTTTATTTATTTTATTTTATTTAAATTAATTAATAATAAATCGATTAAATAATTTTTTTTTATATTAATGAATCAGAGTCACACTATTTGTTATTTGTTATTTTAATTACTGCAACATACAGCAAATGAGTACAATAAAAAAAAAAAAAAAGGAAAAATAAATTAAAATTGTTTGTTGTGCTTTTGCCAAAATTATAAACTTTGATGATGATTTTTTTATTTCTTTTATATTAATATACATTAATGCAGTCATGCATGTGCATTTACAATATGCAGTTTATGATGATTCTCTTTTATATTTATACATATGTTTTATTAATAATAAAAATAAAACTATAAACAGATTTGAATACAAAAAAAAAAAAACAATAAATTTATTTAATTGTGTTATCGATGTGACAAAATAATGTGAATTCTCGATGATTGGTTTTCGATAAAGGTAAATCTTTTAAACACCTTTGTAAATATTTTTTTTTGTTATTTATGCACGAAAAACACTTTAGAACAGGCGCCAATTATAATATTTTTGTGTTGAGTCCCTACTGTGCATTTTTTAATTTTTTATTTTATTTTATGAAACACAAACGAGTACAAGTGTTTCTGTTTCTGTTTTGTTTTTTTTTTCCTTTTTTTTTTAATTATTATTAATTTATTATTTACAATTAAAAATATAAATTTTTTTTTTATTGATTTTTCATTAAAATAAAACTTTTATAAAATGCTGCTGCTCACATATTTCATTAAAAATGATTAAATACAAAATGAATTTAAACAATTATTTGTGTTGTGTGTTAATATAAAAAACATTGATTATGATAACACAACGACGACGACGACGACGATGATGATGATGATGATGGGCACACAGAAACAATTAATTTAGCTATTCGCGATTAAAAATATAAAAGAAAAATAAAAATACAATACGAATGCCATCTCGTTTTAAATAGATTTATAATGAAAAGCTTTTTTTTTTTTTTTTTTCGATTTCTCGCGGTTTTTTAAAAGAAAAAAAAAATAATAAATAATTTTTTAAAATAATTAATTAGAGAAAAAATACAAAAAATTATATTTTTACTTGTCAAAAACAATATTACAAATTATTTACAACATCATCAGGTTTTCGCTTATAACAAAAATAACCTGTGTGTGTTTCTTTAATTATTTGTTTCGCTAATTTTAAAGCGATTTGTTGTTTGCCCAGTGTATTTTGTACAACGAATCTTTCTTTCTACTTACGTTATTTATTTATTTATAATTTTATTTTACTTGTTTTTTGCTTGTTTCTAACATTTATTTGTTTAAATATAACTTCAAACTAAAAATGAACAGAGAAGTGAAGGAACAACAAAAAAAAAAAAAAAATCATTGAAATAAAATTAAATAGAAGAGGAAAAAAAAAAAAAGTTAAAAATCATTAACTACACTTGGTAGTAGAGAATTGATTTGAAGCAAAACAACAGAATTAGAAAAAAAAGAAAAAAAATTCGTTGGCCTTCAAAAATTGATAAATTTTTACATCACAAACAATTCAAACTGGTCCTGTTGAAGTTTTTTTTTTTTTTCTTATTTTATTTTGCATCTTTGATCTAGGTTTTAAAAACAGTCGTCATCGTCATCATCAATAATACTACAACAGTGAATTATTTAAATTATTTTTATTTTAACGCTTGATCCGCTTTAAATATGTTAATGGGTGTAACACAATGCACAGCAGTAATACTGATTAATTTCACCATTAATTGTTTGCGAAAATTGTCTGCAAAAAAATAATAATAATGTGAAAAAGGTGCTAATTATC
Organism: Ptychoptera albimana; assembly: GCA_961205885.1. Classification (NCBI taxonomy): domain Eukaryota; kingdom Metazoa; phylum Arthropoda; class Insecta; order Diptera; family Ptychopteridae; genus Ptychoptera; species Ptychoptera albimana. Next base: position 1,953,582 of record OY540804.1, read on the forward strand.
GGTGCTAACACTAGTTGTATCCAATTTGAACTAGTTTTATTAGTTTACCTTGTGTTAAAATCGTTAATTATTAATTTTCCATTCATAATACACGAGGGTTAATTAGATTTCATTGCAAAAACATTTAGTCGTCACTAATTACAGGATGAAACGGATTTCAGGTATTTCTTTTTTTTTTTTTTTTTTTTTTTTTTTAAACAAATATTGCAGTAAAGCAAATATTTTGCACCTTAACCAACGGTTTATGTAGTTTTAACCGGATTTATCATTACCACACAGTTAATTTCGTTTTCTTTTCTTTTCTTTTTCTTTTTGTTTTTGGTGTTTACGCCTCGTAACACACAGTCAGTCGTTAATTAAAGAAAAAATTAAATTCATTGTATTAATCTAATGTTTGAAACAAAAAAAAAAAAAGAAAAAAAATTGTTTTGATATTACTTGCCCTTTGGTCAAATAAATAAGAGAGAAAAAAAAATTTTTTTTTAATTAGTAATAATGTGGGTTATATTTTGTGTTAATTGTTGTATGGGTGGGTTAACCACATATAAACACATATGTGTGTGTAAACAAAAAAAAAATGTTTATTAAAAATTTGAGATATTTTGATTAATAAAATTTTATCATAATTTTTTTTTTTTATTGATTATAATGCAATAAATTTTTTATTTATTTATTTGTATCTTAATTAGGGTTTGGCTTTCAAGTACTCATATATCATTTGTCTGTGTGTGTGTGTGTGTGTGTTACTCATTTTGTAATTAATATTTTTAAATTATTATAAATAAAACTTTACGCCAAGGAATGCCTTTTTTTTGTTACTTAAATATCCTGAATAACAGTTTTTTTTTTTTGTTTTTACAAAGATAGCGAATAATAAATTAACTTTTAGTACCAAAGATTTTCATTCTTTTTTTTTTTTTTTTTTTTTTTAATTACTTTTAGTTTTGTTTGCCAAATAATATTATTATTAAATGATTTATTTGTTTTTTTTTTTAATTTTTTAATTTGTAATTAACTAATAATTAATTAAGAGTTGTGTGTGTGTGTGTGTGTGTGGATGGATGGAATTTTTCTTTCGAAAATTCATGTCTACAGGATATCCAAGGCTATTTTAAATTATTTCTTCCGTGAAATTTAATATAGAAAAAAAAAAAAAAAATTTATTTACATAAACTGTGTGGTGTCAACAAATGTTTTATTAATCAAATACCATGCAGTTTTACTTTACCACCTGAAAAGCAAATATTTATTTTTACTTTGATTATAAAATAGAAAATTATTAGTTTATGATGATTTTAACAAACAGCAGATTTCTTTCTTGTCGTTGATAAGAGAAGATAGTACACACAAATGTCAGGTAATTAAATAATTTTTTATTTTTAATTTATTTTTTAAACTAATTAAAACCAATTTTTTTTATTATGATACAAAGAACGAAACAACAAAAAATTGATTTATGGACCGTGATGATGACATGTGATGAAAAGTTTTAATCAAGTAAATTATTTTCACTGTTCTAAGACAATTGTCGTAGCGCAATACTATAAAGTGTTTGTAATTTTGGTAATGCGGTAAATTCTAGTAAATTGTCGTCACCTCAAATTCGATAAGAAAGAAAAAATAAAATAAAAATTCCACACAACGCACAACAACGTCGAGACAATTTGATTAAATGCTGCTGCTGCTACTTTTTTTTTTTTTTTTTTATTTTTTTTTTTTGACAGTGATTAGAGGGTCGACACTGTTGTTATCTTCCATAGTTTTATACCAAAAAAAAAAATTAATTCGTTTTTAAACTAATAAGAAAAAAAGTTGTTTGTTTTCTTTGCATTTGAATTTATTCCGCTTTGTCGTCGTCATTATTACCATTTGCTAATAATGGATGACGTTAACAAGTTTTTTTTTTTTTTTTTTTTTTTTTATTGCGTTTATAAAAAACCTAGAAAGAAAAAAAATTTCGTTATCATTATAAAAATTTATGAAAAGTATGTGACTTATCATGTGATTGTGTTAATCCCCCTTTAGAATGAAAGTTATCTTTCTGTTTTTTTTTATTTTTATTGCAGTTTAGTGTTTTATAGAGAAAAAAAAAATGTTTTCTTTTTTTTTTGTAATAATCACAATCGATGATTTACGATTGGCTGTAAAAATGTTTTTTTGTTTGTTTGTAGGAAGAAGATAATTCTGATCTTAGCATAGTTATAAGTTCAAAAACATGATGATAATAATTATTTATTGAATTTTATTTTAATGAATGAGCAAAGATTGATTAACAGTAGCGTGTATTTCATAAAAATACGCACAAATGTAATTTTCGATGAGTTTTTTTTAAACTGTATTTTCGAGAGAAATATTTTTTTTTTTTTTTTATCGAAAAACTGTAAGCATTAATTCCTGCATCGTTTTCAGCTTGGTATGAATTTTTTTTAATTTTCCATTAATTCCACTATGGATTTTTGGTTGAAAAATGAGCTGAAAAGTGAAAAGTTTCGTATTGGATTTCGCTGTAAAAAATTTTTACCCAATTGAAATAAACAAAAAAAAACCGTCACATTCGTTTCATTTTAACAAACTTAAATTATTTAATTAAAAATCATCACAAATAATTTATAAATTTTAATCTCTCAATCAACAAATACATTTTTTTTTTTTTTTTTGTTATTATTAATTAAATATTATTTATATAAATCTGAATAAATATCGCACTATTAAAAACAATAAATATTTTAATAAGAAATGACTAAATATGAAGAAGCAGAGATGTTAAAGATTTTTTATAATGGTATGTGTTGGTCAATACGCAAACACACACATACACAGTATCAATCTATAATTTAGTTTTTTTTTTTTTTTTTTTTTTCTAAAACTATTTGCTATAAATAGAAACTTAATTAAACATGAAGAAATAAAATTAAAATTAAAAGGAAAGGAAAAAAAAAAAGAAGAATAGATGAAGGAAAAAAAAAGAAAAACAGAAAAAAGATAATTTATTAATAAATAAATTGACCTTGAATTATTCTGTATCAAAAACACATTTGTACACACACACACACGCTTTGAGAGAGACACACACAGAGAGCGATAAATGACAATAGTACCGCGGTTAATTATTAATCAATGTTTTTTTTTTTTTAATAGAAGAACAATAATAATAATAATAATAATAATAATAATAATAATAATAATAATCATTAATTTGCAGCAGTGAATGAATAAATTTATACAAAAAAAAAAAAAAACGCACACACACACACACACACATAGAGAGAGACAGAGAGAATTTAATTCTTTTTTTTTTTATTTGCTAAATTACTTAATTAAAATTTAAAATAATAAAAATATGATGAATAAATATTAATAAATAAAATTAAATAATATATAATATATATATATATTTTTTTTATAATATTAATACGACGACACAGGATGCATCAAAATTAATTAAAAGTTTTATTCATAGATTTTATGTTTCTTAATTAATTAATGCATTAATTATTGCTTTGATGTGTTGTTGTTTGTAAAATTATCTAGTACAGTAGCGATACGTTAATGTGCACGTTTTACACTTTTAACGTTAAGGAGTTTTTATAGAATATTGAAGATGGTAACCATCGATAACATGGGATGTGACTGTGTTTTGGGTCTTGAATTTAAAAAACCAAGTTGGTTTCACTAATTCAACGAATAGAACATCATCATCTCGTATTACACGAGTTTAATTTAATTAAAAATTTATTTCCTTGTTTTTTATTCTTTTTCTCCACTTTAATTTAGAAGTGGTTTTTTTTATTATTGACTTTTGTGACCTTTTATGCTGTCGTCACATTCACATCTGAAAACATCACTGAAACCGTGAACGTCATCATTCGTTTGATTAATTTTTCGCTTTACAAGAAAACATTATTAATTATTTATTTACATATAGATATAGATATGTTCTCTTTGAACCATTGTTATTATTGATGAAAACGTGTTAATTATTGTTCTATTTATATTTTTTTTTACGTTATTTTTGCCACAACCGATTAAAAATGTTATTTTTGTCCACTTTGTTATCATTATCATTATTATTATTATTATTATGGAAATTAAAACATTTCTAAAATTATAAAAATAAAAACCGAAAAGAAAACAACAAGTAGAATAAGTAGAAGAAGAAAAATACTTTTCTTTTCCTCGCTTTTTATTATAAATTTGTAATTTTAATTTCTAGACAATATGACGACGATTTATTTTCGTAATTAATAAAATATATATATATATATATATAAACGTTGTGTCGTTTTCTTTTCTCTTTAATTTTAACTAGGAAAAAAAGCTTTTTGTTTTATGATTTAATTATTAATTCCCTTATTTGTTGTTTATTTTTATATTAAAAATAATTTATTATTTATATATATATGTGTGTGTGTTTGCCTTTTGTATAATCACACTGAAAATAAAACATAATGATACTGTGTGTACATTACAACTCTTAAGAATTTATTTTTATAAATTATTTATTTATTTACTAATGAAAAATGAAAATCTTTATCACGAGGCCTTGCATCAGTTTTCTTTTTTTTTCTTTTTTTTTTTGGCATCACGTGGCTTATTCGTTTAAATTTGGCCTGTTGCCTGCCTGTCACCTTTCAGCAATATTTATTCTCTAAATTCTCTTTCTCTCGTTTCTCTCCCGCTTTACCCATAATATTAATAAATGTTTTCTTTAACAAAAAAAAAAAAAAAAAAAAAAAAAAAAAAAACCGAATAAAAATAAAAAACAAAGAAGAAATTAATTGATTAATTAAAAATCTCCTTTTTGTTGGTGCACTAATTACCTTTTACTTAATTATAATAAATACTTTATTATTTGTATAAAAATCAATTAAAATCCCTCAAAGGGGATTGATGTTGCATTGATTGTTTAAAAACGTAAAAAAATGTAAAAAGTTTTATTCTCTTTTTTTTTTAATCAAATTAATTTAATTGATAAATAAAATTTGGCAAAATAAAATTAAAATTAAAATATTTGCCAAATTGGCAATTAATCCATTGTTTCGGTATTTATTAATTTATTATCCTTATCGGTGTTGTATAAAATTTTATTTATCACTTTGCTAGTTGTATTAACTAAAGATTTGACAGTGAAAATTTTCCATTTGTATTGCATAGGGAGAGAAAATAAAATAATAAATAATAATAAAAAAAAAAAAATCAATTAATCAGCAATTATAGAGAAAATTTATTGTTTCATATGCAGAAACCACGTCATTACGCTCGTGTTGTTAGGTGTGTTTGCTTTTATAATAATATTTGTTACCTGCACTATCGCAACATATATCATCATCATCATCATCATCATCATCATCATCATCATAATCATCCTACAACAAATATTAACTTTTATAAAAGTCGCTGACAACAGGAGTAGTTAGAGTAATGAAACAGAGGCTAAAGCACATTTTTATTTATATAAATGTGTGTTGTGGATAAAGAATAAAGGGAAAAATATTTATAAATTACCGCTAGCACGTGAAGTTGTAACGTGAATTCTATAAAAATAAAATAATAATAATAATAATAATAGTAAAGTGTGATAAATATCGTATAAAAAATGATGGATTGTAAAAATTTATTTATTTTTCCAAGTGTATATGTGGGATAAATAATTAATTAATTAAATTAAATTAAATGAAAAATGAAAAATGTGTTGTTAATGAAAAAATCACAAGGAAATTTTTTCTTTTGGATAAAAATTACGGATAAGACGTTAAAGCAAAGATCTTTATCAATAATAATTTCTTATCAATTGATAAATATTTTTACATTTTATTTATTATTATTATTTTTTTTTGTGTGTGTCTTAAGTATACTTACTATGGGTATTAATTAGTTAATTAATTGAAATAAAATGTTTATTAGTGTTTATTATTATGCCGGCTTTACTTTCGTCATACACCTCCCACCATATTTTTTTTTTTTGTTGTTGTTGTTGTTGGTTTTTCTCTTCATTTCCTTAGAGAAAGGAAAAGAAAAGAAAATAAATATTCAAAAAGGAAAAAAAAAGGAAAAATATTTATAATAACGACAGAATGAAGAATATGAATGACGGTTACATTGGATGAGGGGTTATGAATATATATATAAATTTTTTTTTATTTTTTTTTTGCATTCATGGTATGCCACGTGCTGAAGGTACGTATCGTGGCCACAGTTTTCGGTCCACGTGACATTACTCGTCGAAAAAAAAAAAAATAAAATAAAAAAAACAGATCTGCTTCTGATTTTTTGTTTCACACAATATTTCCACTCATGTTCACAATTAATGGTAAATAAATCCAGCCAGTTTAAATCAAACCGTGTTATAAAGTGGTCGGAAAATAATTTGTGTTTGTTCTCAGTGAAAATTAAAAATAAAGTGAAAAAAAAAAAAAAAAATTCTTGTTCATCTCTTTTTTAATAAATTTCTTTGAAATTTCACTTAAGGAAATAAATAAATTTTGAATTAAAAATAAAAAGAATTTCTTTTTTGTTATTATCAAAGGTTAAAGTGATTTATATGCAATTATATGGAACAAAAAATAAAAGAAAAAAAATTTAATCAATATATTGCCAATACTAATCAACAGTTTTATTATTTAATTAATTGTTATTTTTTTGTTTTTTTTTTTTTTTTGATTTATTATTATCGTTTTGTATTTTGGACAAAGACGTCTGAATAATAATTTTCAGAAAAATCTCTTCCTACTACATAATCTCTGTATGTGATAACAATAAATATTTTATTCGTAGTTGTTAATCATAGTTTTATACTATCGATTTTAATTGTTTTTTTCTTTTTCATTTTAATTATTATTATTATTTAATTAAATATGCAAATTTTCATCACATACAAAACAAACAAAAAATTCAAAAATTATCTATTGGGAAAAAAAAAAATCTCCTATATTTATTAATTTTTTTTTGCTTTTTTTTCCAATTAATTAATTAATTATTACGTTAATTAATTAATTCGAAAATAAGAAAAATGGAAATTGTATGCAATGAAACTGTATATGTTTTGGCAAATATTATTTTTTTTGGTACATCGTTTTGTTTCTTGTTTTCGGTTTTTTTTTTTTTCTCTCTTTTCTATTTTATCCAATAAGGTTTTCTACAGATTAATAATTAATTAATTAAATTAATTAAATCAAAATTCTTCTAACGCAAAAAAAAAAAAAAAAAAAAAAAAAAAAACAAAAATTACGGTGAGATTGGCGATAAAGAAGAAAATGTGTAAAACAATTAACGATATAAATCCAAATTTTTATAAAATAATTAATAAGTGTATTACGATATATATATTATCATTAATAAATCGTTAATTTTGTTATAAGAAATATATAACGACGGTGTATTTGTGTAAACGAAAAGAGAAATATTTTTTTGTAATTATTATGGAGTCAGAAACGGAACGTAATCTATATTATAATGATCAACAAAATAATAAATTAATAAGTAATTATTATTCAATCGTTGATAACAATATAAAAAATGTGAATAATAATAAAAATAATAGTGAAAATATAAATGAATATAGTTCTTGGCAAACTGGATTATTAACAAATAATCGTTGTCGATCACCATCGCATAGAAATTGCCAAAATATCTACGATCATGATGATGAAGAAAATAATAACAACAATATTAACAATAATAATAACAACAACGGCAACAATAATATACGTCGTCAAAATCAATGTTTATATGAAATTCAACATAAAAATTTATGGCATTATAATAACGTATTATCAGCACCATTTTATATACAAAATAATAATAATAATAACAATAATAATGAGAATAATCAACTAAGACAACATCAGTTGCAACAATTGCAACAACAGCAACAACATCATACACGTTATGTTGATAATCAATATAATTTAAATTTACCAGCAATTAAATTGTCTAATGATAATAATAATGATAATAATAATAATAATAATAATAATAATAATAATAATAATAATAATAATCAAAACTCAAATATAAATAAAAATAGTAAATATAATACTAAAAATAATAGTAAAAATAATAATAATAATAATGTTACCAAAAATAATAATAATAATAATAATAATAATAATAATAATGATACTAATACACAAAATAATAATGATAATGATAATGATAATTATATTAGTAATAAATGTAATTTAAATATTAATACAAATAATACTACCTCACGTAATAATCATCAGGCGAAACGTTACTACCAAAGAACAGGTTAGTTATTCATATAAATTAATTAATAATTAACTACCATAAGGGTTTAAACATATAGAAATTAATTAAAATTTACTACTAAAAATTTAATAATTTTTAATTAAATTGTTAATAGATGTCAGTAATAACATTAAAGAGAAGATAGAAATGGAAAACAAATTTGTGTAAAATTATAAATTTTTTAACAAATTTTTTTTCTCTGTTGTTTGTTAATTAATTAAACTTAAGTCGTCCAGTGAAACAAAATTTTCTATTTGTAAAAAAAAAAAAAACTTTTATTGATTATTGTTTATTTATTTTTATTTTTTTTTCTCGGATGTGTGCAACATGCAAATCTATTGGGGAAAAGCAATGTTAAGATTTTAAAGTGGTCTCTTAAGGAAATAAAAATGTTTTTTATTTTTTTTATTATCCGAATATAAACGTTTTGTTTTAATTAATTAATAAAAGTATGTTTTTTTTTTTTTTTTTGTATTTAATTTAATAATATATTCTCCCCGGTGTATATATTTTACGCTATAAAACCGGTCCAACCGATATGATTGATTTAATTTATTACCGTTTAAATAAATTGAATAAACGAAAAGAAAAAAAAATCTTAATAAACATAAATTTATGTTGTTTATTTATGATACAAATATGTATGTATTTGTGTGTGGCAGCATAGGGTTTGGTTGATAATAAAACTATTATGTCCCTTGGTTTATTTTTTTTTTTTTTTATTTGAGTAAATCACTTAACATAAATTGTCTTTGTCACATAAAAATTATAATAAAGATTCAACATGCTAATATTGTTGTCGTCGTTGTCATCGTCATCGTCGTCGTCGTCGTTGTTTTTCCTTTTTTTTTTTTATATAAAATTTAAATACAAAAAAAAAAATTCATTTAAAATCTGCAGGAAAATTTATTTATTATTTATAAATAAGAAATGAATTTAGAATTATCATAAAAACAGCGATAAATTGTAGAAATTCACTCAGGTAAATTAAATTTTTCTGTATATTTCCGCAAACGTTATTTATGCATAACTATTTAAAATTCTGTATTATAGAAAATATATGATTATCTATTACTAGCATAATTAGATTATTGTGTTCACCGTTTTACTATTTTTCTTTTCTTTTAATTCGTTAACATATTAATGGAATGGCGCTGGCACATGTATACCACGTATATCGTTACCTGTAACAACGAATACATGTGAAACATTTAAATCAATTATCATTTCCTATATTTAGCAGAACAGAATAATGATAATTATTTTGATTATTTTTATTATTAAAATCCTTAAATATTACTGTATCGAGATTTTTATTCTTAAAAAAGAAAGTGAAATTACCACCAAAAAATTTAATTCATTAAATAATAATGGAAAAACAGAGAAAATTTGATTTCCTGATTTATGTTTTTTAAAATAATTAATGCCTTTAAATATCAAAAAAAAAAAAAAAAACAAACAAATATTATATAAAAAGAAAAATTAATTAAATAAAATTACCGAAAAAAAAAAATAAGTAAATGATGAGCGAAATTAATTAATTAAATTGAATTTAATTTTAATTTTAATTTTCCAACCTTAATTACAGCGAATACATAATTTATTAAAGTTAACAAAAAGAAAAAAGAAAAAAAGCTCTTTTTTACTAAGCTTACACGAAAAAAAAAAAAAGTTTAAAACAGACAGACAAAAAATAAAAAAACTTTCGATTTCATCTGATTTTTTTTTCGTTACATTTTACTTTGCTTTGGGTAAAAGTGAAATTTTTTTTTAATTTTTCAGCTTTATTTCATTTCGATATAAATCTTTTTTTTTTTCGGTTTTTTGCTTAAATTAATTAATTTATTTATTTGGTGATACATAACTGTTAAAATAAGTAAAATTTGTTAAATCTATTTGATTTTATTTCCTTGTTTTTAAAAATTAAATTTTATGGTAGAGTAAGGACTTTTATAACCTGGCGCCTCCACTGGTTATTTATTTATTCTTTGCTAAATATTTTATATTCAAAATTTTGGTGATAAATAAAGAAATAAATCGTAAACGCAGTGATGTTTTTTTTTTTTTTTTTTTTTTTTAATATAAATTCGCTTGTAAAAATATAAACGACATGCGCGTCTTATGAAAAAACGAGCGAGGAACCTAATTTTATTTTCTTTTTTTTTTCTTCGAATCCACACGATATACGTTAGAGAATTCCTAAATATTTGCTTTGGGGGATACATATGTATGTGATTATTATTATTATTATTACTAGATAAACTACTTTTCTGATTTTACAATTTAGTTAGTTACAAGCAAGTGACCACCGTTGTACGTTTATTAACAAAAAAACAGGAAAGAAAGAATAAAAATTAAATCCGGAAGATTATTCGACATAATTTTATTCCACTAAAAATTAATCAAAAAAAAAAAAAAATAATAATAATTATAATTTTGTTAATTAAATTCAAAAATCATTGTTGGTTAAAAAAAATAATATAAAAGCTACTTTGTGGTATTGCATAAACATAATAATTGAACACGCACAATTATTATTATTATTACTTTTGCTTTTTGCTTTTCGTTACTTTTATTTTCTCTTAACCCACTTTTGAAATTTCCTTACACAAAACTTTTTAAATTATTTTTTGTCTTTGTTTTTGGTTAACTCTTTCTTTTCGTTGGATTTTTATTTCTTTTCTTTATTTTCTTAATATTGTTGTGTGCTTTGGTTTATACGGTAAATATAACTGTGTGGTAGTGGTAATCGTGATGGTTGTTTAATAACTGTAAATACTGTGTATATGTGTCGAATCTGTTTTTACTAATGAGTTTTTTTTTTTAAAGACTTAAAAAATGAATGAATAAAGCAGGGGAAGGAAGATAATTCCGTGTCCAAAATAAGCGAATTCCTCATACTTTATTTATTTTTTTTTTAAGTAGTTAATTAAATGAAATACATAAAAAGCTTTTAATTATTATTCAAAAAAAAAAAAAAAAATAAATAAAAATACAATGAAAGCTAACACAGTGCATTTGTGTATAAAGCTCTCACTCTCATTTCACATGTTTTAAACAAAATCATTTGTATTTTCTATGTATGATTTTAAAAAACATAAACAAGTTATTCTTCCACTTTTATTTTATTTTTTTGCGAACAAACACATTAAATAGTTTTTTTGTTTGTTTGTTTGTATATTTAATAAAAAAAAAAAAAAAAAAAACGAAGAAAAATATGTAAATTAACACACAAAAATAAAAAAAATAAAAAAAAATAAAACAAAAAACATCAACAATCAGCGTTTTATATAAAAAAAATAAATAAATAATCTCACTCTCTCTTTGCAAATAAACGATGTAGTTTATGCCCCGGACCCGGCATTAATAAAAAAAAAAAAAAAAAAAATTATTTTTTCATAGAGGAGGAATAATATCGCTTTTTTGTATTTTGTTGTTTTACTTCAACGCTAAAGCTTGACTGTGCTTGCTGTTTGTTGTGTGCCGCTGTTTGTTTAGAGGCTAGGCTTTTTTCGCTTATAGTCAGAGTCTCACTGTCCAGTTTATCAAAACTTGTGCAAACAGCAGTTTTTTTTTTTTTTTTTTGTGTGCGTACTTTAAATAAAACAATTCAACATTATCTTCAACAAGTGATGGACAAGAAAACGATTTTACCTTATGTTGTGTGCTTTTTCGCGTATTTTATTTAATTAAAAATCGACAAAAAACGACAACAACAAACAAAAAACACTTTCAAATAAAATAAATTTTCCTGCTTCATTTGATATTTGTTGATCGATGAACAGGTTGTTTGTTAAATTATTACTGTTGTGCTATTATTATTGTGCTTTTTTTTCTTTTTTTTTTTTTGTTACTGTGCTTTCAAGTATCAATCCCCGTCCTTAATAATAATTGTTGTGTTGTTCAATCATTTATTTTTGTATTTTCTTATTAAGTGAGAATTTGCTTTAAATAATTAAAAATATTATTTCTTCTTAATTATTAAACAATAATCAAAGATCTAAGATCAGAGATCAGATGCTATTTTTTTTGTTTTTTTTTTTTTTTTTTTTTATATTTAAGAGGATATAATCTGTTACTGTGCTTTTAGCAAAAGAAAAAAAAAAGTTTATTCTGTTTATTCAGTTTATTCAGTTTTTTTGTGAATAGAGTTGTGCTGTGTGTGCGTTCTGTGTTTTGTTTGTTACTTTATACGTGAGATTCATTTATCATCATCTATCGGGTTTTTCGTATTTTAATGAAGATTTATACAAATATTATTTATTAATAAATAAATTCTATGTGATGTTGTGTGTTGTTATTTAGTACTGAGTGTTGTTGATTTTTTTTTTTTTATTTTATTTCTATCATAAAATAATAATTTGAAACGCATGGGATAACATTTACAAGGTCGAACTTTGATGTTCTTTTTATATAAAAAAAAAGCAACAACGAGATCTGTGTTAGTTAGACAAACATTAGAATATATATATATATATATATATATATATTTTATATTTATTATATACTTCGCGAATTATTGTTATTTAAAACGACAACAATAATAAAATTGCAGTGCTGTGCAAGTGAATAAATTTATTATTATTTTTTAATGCAAATGACGGATTTTTTCTTCTTTACCTATTTATTGCTATTATTATAATTGTTTTATAAATAAAGGAAAACAGAAAAAAAAAATAGTTAATTAATATATTAACGTATTAAAAGTTGAGAATTATTCACGTTTTTTTTTTATTTCTTCTATTTAGCAAATGGTAGTTTTTTTTTTTTTTTTTCATTTAAATCATTAAAGAATTACTAAATGTTTGTGTTAATCAAGGATATAATGTTATGTTCTGTTTATGATGTATATGGGCGACAATGTCGCCATTTAAGTACCTGTTAAGTATTGAAGTATACTAAAGGAATTTATTATTATTATTATTATTATTATTATTAAATTTCAAACAAGTTTCAAACACTTGAAAAAGGAAAGAAAGAAACGAATTGAAAAGAATTCAAAGAGAATTTGTTTTGGTAACGAAAATTTCGATAAAAAAAAAAATCTTTTTTTTTTGTAAAATTCTAAGAGAATTAATGGATTATCAACAGTTACCACCGGCACCATCATTACCACTTGGTCCACCAACACCATCACCATCACCGCATATACAAATAATGCAAAATAGTACAACTGGCAGTGGACAATTATTAGCAGGAATGCATCCACCATCTAATTTACCTCTAAATACACCATTACAGGTGGTTAACAATTTACTTTTACATCAAAATACAAACAATACGATAGTACCTAATAATACAAATAATAATAATAATACAAATAGTAATAATAATAGCAATAGCAATAGTAATAGTAATAGCAATAGCAATAGTAATACAAATAATTTAACAACAGCGTCAACAACAACAACTGTTACCGCTAATAATACAACAAATAATAATCATTTAAATTCACAAAATTTACCACCGCCAACACAATTATTACAATTGCAACAGCAACAACAACAACAGCATCTCAACCAACATCATTTACATCATCATCACCATCAGCAACAGCAGCAGCAACAACAGCAACAGCAGCAGCATCCACAACAACACCTGGTCTCTAATAACAATAATAATAATAATAATAATAATAATAATAATAATAATAACAATAATACGACAAATAACAATAATAATACAATAAATGAGGAAGGAAATCGTTGGACACAATTTCAGGTGCAACAGCTTTGGCGACATCATGCATATATTAATGGTAATGTTGTTTAATTTTCAGATTTTCAGAGATAAAAATCTATAAAAGTTAATTATTCATGAATATATTTATTTATTTTTCATTTTTCATTTAATATGCCTTTAAAATTTGTTGATTCTGCAAGAAGATGTAGTCATGCCATGCACCAATACAATGGTACAGAAATGTAAAAAAAAAATTGACCAAACATTATTATTTGGTTGAGGTTTTTATTATTTTTTTTCTTTTCTTTAGTTTTGGGATTTTAAATTAAACTTTCACTTTCGAAATTAATGTTTTTATAATTTTTTTTTTCTTTGGCTGTTGTGTCATAAAGTTTTTTTTTTTTTTTTTTCGTTTTTTTTTATTGCTTGGTTATATTCGGAAATTGACAAGAATAAATTTAATTTTGGTTTTTTTTTTTTTTTTCTCTCCACTATTTCATCATGAAAAGCTTAATTACATTTTTTTTTTGTTTTGTTTTTATTAAATATTGAATTTCCGTAAAGTTTTTTTTTTTTTTTTATTTTTTTCGCTTGAACACTTGAAAATGTTTATTTGTTTGTTTGTTCGTTTTAATTAATAATTTTGTTCTAATCAATTTATTAAATGATTGAAAACACTTTCCGACAGTTTTTATTATTGTTATTATTATTTACTTGTTCAAGTAATGCTACTTTGTTAAGTTAAAAGAAGCAAAGCATAGTTGAAGCAACAGCGAATAAAAACAAATCGCGGAATAGAGGCTTAATTTAATTTATATTTATATTTAAATTAAAAAAAAAAAAAAAAAAACTACTCGGTACACACGCAATACACAGAAACAGATTTAATTTTTTTTTTTTATTTTTTTTGTGTTAACTTTCTCCAAGAAATCATCAGAGTTGTTTAACGGGTTTGTCTTGTTTATTTTATTATTTTTGCTCATTTCGTTAAATCTACACGGTGCTTTTTTTTTTTTTTTTTTTTTTTTTTAATGCTTATGTTTATTATTAACGTTTTTTGATGTCTACTGACTTAGTTTATGTTCTCTGTCATTTCTTTATTTTTTTTTTTATAGTACTACTTTGACTTGATTCACTGATTTTATTTGATAATGTCTTCCGCTATTTATTTCTGCTATTTTGCAAAAAAAAATTATACAAAATTGCTGCTTAACATGTTTCTGTGCTGTTGCTGGTGTGTGATTGTTGGTTGGTGTTTCTTCATTTATTATTCAAATAGAATGAATGCTTTTTGCTGTTTTAGATAGATTTTTTATTTATTTATTTATTTATTTATTGAATGCTGTAAAATTTATTTAAATCAATTAGCTAAATGCAAAAGTGCATCAAATACACGACAAATACAAGTCAATCCACAAAGTTAAATAGACAAGCAGCATCCAGAATAAATAAATCGACACACAAACTACTGTTATAACCGTTGCTGCTCATAAAAAAAAATTTCTTATTTCTTATTTAACAAAAAAAAAAAAAAATAATAATTAATTAAACGAAAGAAAGAAAACACATTTCCGCATTTTTAATTAAAAAAAAAAAAAACAATTTTATACACAGAGCACAGCCCGAATGAAAATTTGTAATAAATCACAGAAAAAAGAAAAAAATAATTAAAAATTCATTAATAGAAAAAAGGTTTTTATTATTATTATTATTATTAAAATTAAAAAGTGAAATTAATTTAATTTACAAACACAGACACACAGCAAGGTATATTTCTTAATCATAAAAAAAAAAAAAAAAGAAAAATTTAATTTAATTTAATTTAATTAAATTAAATTTCTTCATCGATGCGTTTTATTTTATTTTATTTATTTTTTTTTTTTTGTATAAAATTTCGCTTCGTTTTATTCTGCTTTGTTGATCGATCAATCCAATAAATTTTATGTATGATCAATAATTTATTTACCCATAGTACATGGTTTATTTTTTTTTTTTTTTGACTTAAATTAACGTAAAGAAAGCTTTTATTAGATTTATTATAAACAATAGAATTAAATTAAATTCTTAAATTAAAAAAAAAAAAAAACAAAAATAAATGGTGGTGGTGGAGGTGGTCGTGGTGGTGGTAGAAAAAAAAATGAAAAAAACTACTACCGCGTTTTGTTTCGTTTTTTTTTTTTTTTTATTTCTTTTCGTTGCTCAACTCTTTCTTTCTTTCAAATGAAATGTTGAAATTTTATTTTTTTTTTTTTTTTTTACCAAAAGAAAACCAAAACACACATAACCACAGACAATCAAGCTTTTTGTTATAAAAAAAAAAAAAAAAAAAAACATGCAGCAACAGCAAACAAACATAAAAACGACCGACAAACAAATTAGACGGAAGAAAGAAAGCGAGAGTTAAATTTCATATTAAAAGAAAAAAAAAAAAGCGAAAAGCACTGTTGCTGCTGTTGTTGTTGTTGTTGTGTGGTGAATAGTAATTTGATTACATTTAGTGTTAATTGATTGCATAATGTTTCAAAACAAAATGCAATAATAAATTGCAATAATCATTTTGTAGAAAGAAAGAAATTAAGAAAGAAAGTAAACGTTTATCGTGCTATAATAATTCACAAAATTCATCTAGCCCCGATGTTGATGATGATGATGATGATGAAACGCAATCAATACAATAAAATTTCACCTCTAAAAAGTTATTAATTATTATTTTTTTTGATAATTTTTTTTTATTTTTTTTTAATTGATTTACCATCTCCAAGTACCATAAAAAAAAAACGAAGAAAAAAAAAGCAAAAAGTCCAAACAGCATCTGCATCTTCATTACGCAACTAAAGAAGATTTTCTAATAAAAAGAAGAAATTTAAATTATTTCCTTATTATGCTTTTTTTTTTTTCTTTTCTTTTTGTAAAGCTTTTTAATTGTACTACGAGATTTTTTTTTTTTTTTTTTTTTTTTTGTTACCCGGTGTGTTTCGATTGTACATTTTTCTCGTGGTTTTACGCAATGCTATTGTTTTGCCTTCTGTCTGACGATGAGTAAGAAATGATCACGTTGAACAAACAGTAAAAAAAAATACCGGAAGGCAATAAAAATAAAAGAAAAATGTTTTTCAAAGCTTTAATAAAATTGATTAATATTAAATTGAATAAACCTAGTGACTTAGTTAAGCTGTGTGTTCTAGTTATTCGCCTTTTTACTTTAATAGAATTTACATTCAGGATGTACAAATTTTTTTTTTTTATTTATTTATTTATTTATTTAAAGATTTATTTTTTCTGCTTTCAATGTCATTTCAACAGCGTTCAAAACTATTCATCGTATTTAATACAGTTATAAAAGGATAATTAATTAATTATTCTAGTTAAAAATTGTTTTCATAATTGATGCCTAGTTAGGTGTTCCTCTCTCTGCACATCTTATTAAATAATTAAATATTATAAAACTTGAATATCTTTCCGTCACATACTAACATAGTTTTGTATGCAGAGTTAAATGCTGCAAAGCATAAAAAATTTATTACGTAGAAAGAATGAAAGAAAAACACATTTTTTTTTTTTTTCATCAATTTTGCTTTGCCTTTGCTTTGCTTTACGTTTCTCGTTCATATCGGAAGAAAGTGAAACGCGTTTGTATGTGGTTTTTGCATGTAATGAGGTAACCAACACAATTTACTCTTTTTTTTTTGTTCCTTTATCATTCGGTTGTTGTTTCTCGTCGCTTTATCTGTTTTTGTTTTTTATGCTGATGTTGTGTTTCGTCGTGATAATTGTGTGAACGAGAATTAAATGAAAACGAAACGTAACGAATAATTATAATTAATAATGATGTGAATTGTATAATTATTTATTATTTTTCCAGTGTTGATGGATGTTAACTAGGTTTAACGATGCTTTAAAGTGACAGTAAATTCGGAAATATCATCTTAAACAACAAAGAAATGAAATGAAAAGCGATTCCAACTTGTTTTTTTTTTTTGTTTTTATATTATTTATTTCGCTTGACGAGAAAACTTTAAACTTATGCACGCATTGTGTGTATGAAATTCGGAGATTTTATTATCTTTTTAAAGTCGCACATCAACATTATAACCAAAATAACAACAAAAAACGAATAAAATTAAAAAACGAAAAACTTTCACCTTCAAGCAATCAATTTTTCGTCTCTTATAATTTAATTTAAGCAACATTAAACCAGCAAGCCGCTGTTATAACGAAATTAAATGGTAAAGGGGTGTATGCGTTGTGCTTTTTTTTTTGTTTCTTGATTTGATTGAAAAAAAAAAAAAAAATTATTTAACTCTGATTAGACCGGAGAATGTTGTTAATTGAAAGTTGTTTTAGGGTTGATATAGATACATGAATAAATAAATGAAACAAAAAAAAAAGAAATAAAAAGCTCATAGCTTGTAGCTGGATTAAGTAGCTTTTTCTTCTCAAAAAATTAAATAAAATAAACATAGTACAACATAAGTCGACCCACTTCATATAAAATTCGTGATTGTGTTCCTTTCCTTTCCATTTGTTTCATTTGAAAATTTATAAAAAAAAAAAAAAAAACGTACCATTTGCATTCCAATTGATTAAGAAAAACGGTTTTGCGGTTTTAAGCATTTAAGCAAAACGATTTAAGCAAAAAGTGAATGGTAATGCTGTGGTCTGTCTTGTCAGTTAATTATTTTCTTTGGTCAGAATCCAGAGGAATTAAATTTGGGTTAAAGATGCGGATTTTTCTTCTTTTTTTTTTTTTTTGTTATTAAATGTTAAAAGGGCAGACAGATTTATTCAAAAATCCCATTGTCGTCTCACTGTTGGCGCACGGATTTTTATCACATCAATTAAAATGAAAGTAATTTCTATTTGTTTGTTCTTTTTAGTATTTGTTCTCTCTTTTAAACACTAATAAATATTTAATTGTATTATAATTATTATTTGCAATCAAAAAAAAAAAAAACAAACAAAGGGTAAATAAAAAACCACGGAATCACGTTTTTCATGTTACCAAATAAATTTCTTTGTATATTCGTTTTGTGTTTTGTACGAATTTATTTTTTTGGTTAATTTGTCACACATAAAAAATCTGTGAATAATAATTTTAATTTTATTATTTAAAAGCGAAAGTAGTTTGTTGTAAATTTATTTATTTATTTATTTTTTTTTTTTGTGGTTTTGTCTGCGCTACAACTGCTACTGCTTTGCTGATTTATTTTTAGTTAAACTTTTTATCAAAAATGATTTGTGGCTTAAATAAACTAACCGACTTCAATCACAATAATTATCGTTTATTATTGAACGAAAAGACACAAAAAAACCGTTTAAAAATACATTCAAAGTGTGATTTTTCTGTGTTTGTTTGTTCTATTTTCTAACTGAGTACTTACTGCCTGTGCTATTAAGGATGTATCAGTGGTTCAGTAAGTGATTGATTGATTAATTAATTACCGTGTTAAAGATACAATCTAACTTAAAAATTATTAAATAATTATTCGAAGAGACGAAAAGAAAACAGAATAAAAAAAAAAAAATTAAAATTAAAACAGCGGAAATTTATCTTCCGTATAGGAAAAAAAAAAATTATTAACGTGAGAAATTTAATCTAAAATTGAATTTTTTCTTTTTTATTTAAAATAATCTCTGTTATGTAATTCGGTAAAGTAAAATCTTTTTTACTTTTTTTTTTTTAATTGTATTTTCATTAAAATTAATTAATTTTCTTTATAGGAAATTGTTATGAAATTTTTTTTTGTTTTTGTTTGTAGGTAAATTGATATAATTAATTTGTAATTAAATTAAATTTTATTTTATTTATTTTAAATTTAAATTTAAATTATTGTTTTGTTAATTGTTTTGTTGGTAAAACAAAAATTTCAACACTCATACACTCGTTAGTGAATTATTGTGACATAGTTTTTTATTCCAAAGAAAGTGAAATTAAATAATTTCTCTCTTTCTTAACACATTTATTTATTTTTTGTTTTTGTTTTTATTCAAACTATAAATTAAATTAATTAATTTCTTAAAAATTAAAAATAAAAACAACGCGTTGTTAAAAATCACGCATTTTAAATCGACACTTAAAATAAAAAAAAATAAAAAAAATTTTTTTTAC
Source organism: Ptychoptera albimana (assembly GCA_961205885.1). NCBI lineage: Eukaryota > Metazoa > Arthropoda > Insecta > Diptera > Ptychopteridae > Ptychoptera > Ptychoptera albimana. Next base: position 1,973,623 of record OY540804.1, read on the forward strand.
TACTAAATGGCGTGTGCGAAATTTAAATGATGAATTTTTAAAATAATAAAAAATTAAAAAAAAATATTTTATTTTCTATTTGTATGCCAAAAAAAAAAACTACAAACTATAATGCGGTTTATGATGTTTTGCAATAAAAGAAAAAACAAAAAAAAATGTTTCATGTTGTTTGTACGATTTTTCGGTAGGAATGCTGATGTATTTTGAATATTGAAAAATAATTTTGTAAACTCTGTTATGTCTCTGACTCAGAAATGCGCTTGCAAATTTCGTTGATTAAACGAAAAAAAAAAAAAAAAATGTTAAATCGATAAAAATTGTTTAAAAAAAAAAAAAGGTAAATAAATTGGCAGCATTTAGTCGCGTCGTTTTGTCTCTATAAACGGTGTACGAATCAATAATCAAATCAAAATAAACTTTTTGCTGTTTGTTGTTTGTTTGTTGTTATCATGCTAATACACGGTAAATGCTGCGTTTTTATCTATAATCAAGAGAAGAAAAAAAAGAAAAAAAAACCCCTACGACTTGTTTTCTGTATAAATATTAATCGCGCACAGTTCAACAATTTTTCTATGCAAAAAAAAAGTAACATAGAGCCGTCATTCTGGATAGACAATTAAATTTTTTTTTTTTTTTCTTTTATTTCTTTTCACAAAATGAAAACGAAAAAACGAATAAAAAATGTTGAATTGCTAACTTGTGAGGACCACTTTCACCAAATTAACAAAACAAAAAAATTGATTTGTGTTTGTTTGCTGCTAATCGTGATGTTGTTGCTGACTTTGTAACATTTAAAGTAACTTTTAAGTATGATTTCGTGTTGGTAAATTATACGGAAGTAAAATTATTATTTTGTCTATTGATTTTATTTTATGAAATTTTAAATTGTTTAATTTTTCTTGTTTGTGTTAAGATGCGTCTGTAGCATAAACACAGATTTTTTTCGTTTTTTTTTTCTTTTTTTTTTTTGCGAATATTCTACAACATAAAAATGTGTACATAAAACAATTTATTGATAATAATGTAATGGAACATTAATTGTTTGTAACGATGTGGAAAATTTACAAAGAAATTATTGCCAAATAATTAATTACTGATTAATTACAAAATGCAGTACAAAAACATGTTGATAAAATCAAATACCGTACAAACCTGAATCTTTAATTATTTGGAAATCAAAAAAAAAAGAAAAATTTGTTTGCGACCCTGATCGACTAAAAACCCTGTTGGTATTTTTTTTTTCTTTTTCTTTTTTCTTTCATTACGTTTAATTACCTTTTTGCAAGTTTGTTAATGTTTTTTCTTTTTTTTTTTTTTTTTCAAACAATATTAATTTTGTTAATTGCAAAACAATTAAAACAAACAAAAAATTTTTTTTTAGAAAGTGATTGCATTTTACATTTTAGTTAATTATTTATTTGCAAAGTGTTAATTTAGTTTTATGACACTTTTAATGTTTTATTGTTGTTGCTACGCTTATATAAATGTTTGCTGGTTACGTTTGCGTTTTGGTTTTTGTGTTTTAAATTGCTTAGAACAAAAAACATTTTGATGGGAATTTGTGTTATCTTTTCTCTTCTTTATTTATTTATTATTTTTTAATTTTTAATTAACTATTTAATAATTAATGTAATGAATAATTAAATATAAACATGTATTGTATTTGTTATGCTTTGTTATAATTCTGTAAACTACGGAAATTAAAAAAAAAATCAATATGCAAATTTGAATTTTTTTTTTTTTTTATTGCTTTTCATTTCCTGATTTTTCTTACAAAATTTAACCAAAAAGAAAAAAAAAATTGTTTTATTATTTTTGAATATTAAAGGACGTATGTACGTACATAATTAGATTTTTTTATATATATGATTTGTGTGCTGCTATTATTTCTTGTTTTTTTTTTTTCTGAATAATTACAATCATCTGTCTTCATTTTTAGTTTAAAGTGTTGTCACGTTGATACAGATAACTGATTTTGATTGACATTTTTTGCTCACAGCTTAAAAATGTTTAAGAATAAATAAAAAAAAAAAAAAATAATAAAATAATTAAATATAATTGTTCTGATTTTATTAAATTGTGTAAAACATGTGTTACGGATTTTTCATTTTAAATTAATTCTATTTATAAAACTAATGCATAGTGCGAAGTGTGATTAGTTTTCTTTACTTTGTTTTATTTATATGAAAAATACACAAAGTCATTTTTCACAGCAGATGAACATTATTTTTTTTGTTTTTATTTTTAAGAATTGCATATTTTGGCGTCCGTTTAATGCACACAGTAATGCAATAATTTTAATTCATTCAAGTAATATTTTTGGTTAATTAATCTTTCATTCTTGTTTGTTTGTTTGTTTGTTTGTTTAATTAAGAAAATCTGTTACTTGAGGGGAATTTAACGTTATTATTCACATTATTCACTTGAAAAAAAAAATTTTTTAATTATTGCTTAAAATGTAATAAAAAAAAATTTTTTTTTTTAATATAAATGACAAATTTATAGTCATTTCCGTTTATTTATTTAATTTTATTTATTTATTTATTATTATATTTTGATTAATTATATTTAAATAAAAAAAATAAAATAAATTATCTAACTGAGTAACAAATAAAAGAAAAAAAATTTAGTTCAAGGGTGTGTATCGGAATCGTTTATACATTTCTAACAATAGTTTTGTTTTGTTATTAGAATTTTCTTTATATGTCAATTTTGGCTTTTAAACAAGCTTTTAATGCAAAAATAAATAAATAAATTGCACATCCGATTGCGTTGTGTTGTTGTGTTAATTCATTAATTCGTTTTACTTTTTTAAAGTAATAAATTTTCACGTTTTATTGATTTTAAATCGGATTTTGGTGGGTTTTACGTTTTCCGTTTTCCGTATACAAAAGGGCAGTAATTCCCAATTTTAATTAAGATTAAAATTTGATAAAAAGATCAACAAACAGTAAAAGGTTTGTCGATTTATAAGAATAAAATCTCTACGCTACTCTACTTGTCTAAATTTGTATTTGGTTTTGTTAATCCTTTTCTCTGTTATTCTAAACATCCGAGTAACCATCCCAAGGATTATTTATTTTGAATAATAGATTTTAAATAAATAAATAATAGTTTTTCTCTTCTTCTTCTTCTTCTTCTTCTTTTGTGTAAATAAAAAGTATTTAAAGACATTAAATGGTGGTATGATTGATATATTTAGTGAACATTAGAGTGAGTGTTGCTTCGAAAAAAAAAAATAAAAAATAATAAAATAATAAAAAAAAAAAACCTTTAACTTGTTGAAAATTTTTTATTTTTTATTTTTTTTAAAAAATAGACATGTGAGATGAACATCTTATTGACAAATATAATTATTTATTTATTTTTATATATGTAAATATCTACAGATAAAACAATTTTAACTAGTTTTGTTTTTTTATTTCTACTGTAAGTAAAACTATAAATAGTTTTTGTTGTTCGCATTAATAAAAACGATCGAAAATGTGATGAGAAGCGAATGCACATTTAAAATAATGCAAACAAATTAAATTTTACTGAGTCTGTACAGCAACATTTAATTGCCATATAATTAATAATAATTATGTTAATTTGCCAATTTTTCTTTTTCAATAAATTTTTTCCCATTTTGACTTTTATTGAATAAAAAAAAAAAAAAAAAAATTCTTTTTTGAATGATCTGTAAAAATCTGCTTCGTTTTACATGATGTAACCACGAAGATAGATGTTATGTAAACATAATGCCACCACTTTACATTAAATTTGAATTTTTTTTTTTTTTTTTTTTTTTAGTAATAATAATAAAACTTGCGAATCATTGATAAATCATAATTCATAAGAAATAAAGAAATTCTTCAACTGTGAAATTTTAATTGATTTTTTGTGATTTTACTTGATTTTTCTTGAGGGATTGCTTAAGTTTTTTTTTTTTTTTTTTTTTTTTACGTAAAAGCTACTCTAGAAAGAATGAAAAAAAAGTATTTTCCACCGTTTCTAGTCAGGTAGCAAAAATTTTAATTCAATTATCCGTGAAATAGCGTAAACATTTTTTACAAATAATTTCCAGTATTTATTAGTAACACACAGAAAAAAAAATTTTCAATTTTAAATTCACTTAAGAGATTTCTACTTTCATATTAATTGTGAAAAATTCGTTTTTTTTTTTTATAAGAATAAATCGTTAAGTGATTTTTCTCTACACAAATACCGGCATAGATAAATGTTTTATCCTCGAAAACATTTAGTAAAATTAATTTTTTTTTTATATTTGCACAACAAAATTGTGTTAAACGACAAGAAAAAAAAAAAAAAAACTTTCTTTTTAAAATGTTAAAAATGTGTCCTAGTAACAGACAATTTATGTTAATTCGTCATTTCTTTAATAGATTTATTGTTTTTTTTTTTTTGTGTATAAAATTTATTAATTTTAGATAAAAACTATCCATGGATAAATAATAATAAAAAAAATTTGTTTCTTTTTGGTTAATTTCATTTCTTGTGTTTCCTATACTCTTTCTCTACCACCTCCTTGTGTGTACAACGTTTATAATTCTCTGTTAATTTATATTAAAAAGAAAAATAAATTTATCGTCATCGTTATAAAGCAGAACCGAATCAAATAGCAACAAAACTGAACCAGACACAAAAGCAGGAAGCAAAACAACAAACACAAAAAGACGTGATGCGGTGAAATTTCACTTTCGTTTTCTTGTTACTTTAATTTTTTTTTATTTTATTTTCCTCATTTTTTTTAAGTGGCTAGAGGTGCGGCCTACGTCAAAAAACTACTTTTTATTCAAAATTCATTTTATCTTATTTTATCTCAATTTAATTTTGTTGTTTTTTTTTTTTTTTTCCATAAATAATTTTAAGTGGGAAAGAAAGAAATAAAAATAAATATTTGTTTGTAAAACGGTGGAAAAATGAGTAATTTATTAAAAGCAGAAAAATATCCATAATTTTATTTGTGTTAATTTTGTGAATTCATGAGATATGAATATTTGTTTCCCCATACAGAAGGAGAAAAATGAAAGTTTTTCGTTTGGTAACATTTTTTGTCGATTGTGTATTAAAAACAGACGAGATATAACATAGAAATTAAAATTTATTAATGGGAACATTATAGATGATTAAGAAGACTTCATATATCTATAACTAATTCACAGTATTTCTTTATCCAGGTAAATCAGGCAACAGCAAAGACATATGCGGTGACGATAAACACAAAGAGGATGGCGATCCATGGAATGTTGAAGCACAAGCAGCCTTCCTTGGACCAAATCTATGGGATAAAACCCTGCCCTATGATACCGACCTCAAGGTACATCAAGTTAGTAACCTTCCAATTTACTTATTATGACAAGTTTAAATTAAAGGATATTAACGGTGTTTAGAAAGTGAATAATAAAAATAATAATTGAGTAATTTCATTCTTAAAACATTCATTCTCTAACTGTGTACTGTGTAGTATCCTTTTTTTTTTTTTTTCTTTTCTTTTTAATGCATGCATGCAAATTCGTTTATATTCTCTTAATAATAATAAATTTGTTTAATTAATTCTATGACACTGCGCTGCTCTGGCATATTAATTTTAACAAATCACATTAAGAATTTAATTAATTCACATGAATTCGTTTTTTTTTTAATTTAATTAATAATTTTGTTACATTGTGTCATAGAAGAATTAAATTAAGTTAAATTAAATTTAGACAAAAAAAAAGAAAAAAAAAATGAGAAATTTTAATTTTAATTTTTTTTTTTCAGTTAATTAATTAATTTTCTACGTGACAAACAGTATTTGCAGTATTTAATCTATTTTAATCGTTTATTTCTTTTTTGCTCTAATGCATTTAAATAAAATTCTTTAAGCCACTACCACTACCACGATTACTATTACTACGTATTTTTATTATCTACCCACATCTTCATCAAACAGTGAAAAAACAAAATTCATTGTTAAAAAAAAAGAAAAAAAAAAAAAAAAAAGAAAAGAAAGAAGAATGAAAAAATTCGTTTTGTTTGCAAGAAGCGCTACATTGTCATAATTTAGCGAATAAAATTCAACACGTGACGGATGACACGTCATTGAAAGAAATATTTTCTTTAAATGACGTGGGATTTGATTTTCTGTATGGTTTCTCACCTGTTTTTTTTTTTGTTTTTTTTTTTGTTTTTATTTGGTTTCTTCATTTAAAAATATTCTATGTTGTGCTGGGTGCATCCGACACTTTATTTGTAACAGAATTTTCTTTTTTTTTTTACTTTACTCTACTTTGCAAATAACCTTTCTGTTGGTTGTAATCAATTAAGACAAACATTTGTTTATTATTATTATTATTATTATTATTATTCTTATGCATAGAAAATTTACATAAAGATTTTCATTTTCTATGCACTGTGCCTGCTTTTTTTTAAAACGGAAAATTTCTTTGTAAAAGACCAAAAATTTTTTTTTTCTTTCTTATAATGAAAGAAACGGCAGATTGAATTACGCTTTGTTACAATATCCGTTATTAAAGCACAGTCATTACACACTGTATACCCCGTACTATCTGTAGCAGATGAGAGAAGACAATGGCACACATACACAAGTTAATATTTTGTGCTAATGCTTAAGTGATTTATCGCTGATTAATATTTTGACAAGTGTTTTTTAGACAAGAGAAATAAATTTTCTTTACTTTAAAATAGATTTTTTAACTGACGTCAGATTTTTTGTTATTCTTGACAAACAAAACTATTTTCTGTTTTGTTTTAGATTTTTTTGTTTTTTTTTTTTCTTGAAACCGAAATTCCTGTATGCACGGAATTTTTCCTTGAAATAATTTTTTTTTTTCGTTTCTTTGTTTTGTAACGTAGTATGTCGATTTGGATGAATTTCTGTCGGAAAATGGAATCCCTGTTGATGGATTACCGAGCAGTCATTTGGGACACTCGACAGGTTTGGGACATCGTTCAGACTCTATGGGCCATTCAACGGGATTGTCATTGGGCCTTGGACAGGTGACGACCAAACGTGAACGTTCACCATCACCATCAGATTGTATGAGTCCTGATACAATAAATCCTGCGTCACCGGCTGATTCTAGTGAGTATAAATCACGGTTTTTTTTTTTTTTTTGTGAAATAAGAATCTCATTGAAAAGTATGTGGATGAATCAAAAATCAAAAAGTAAAAAATATTTAATAAATACAAAACGACGAAAATACAAATGAATTTTCTTCCCCCCTCTTTATGTTTATGTTTTTTCTTTTTTTATTTCAAAATGTTCTCTCACATTTTTTCGTTGTATCTGTTCTGAGTTCTAAGTCTTGAAACTTGGAACATTTCTTATTTCGTTTAGAAAAAAAAAACTCTCACTCACTATTTTGAAATAATTTTTTTAGTTTCATAAATTCAGCATCAATTTGAAAATGGGACAATCGTTTCACTAATCGAATTATTCTATCGAAAAATAACCAAATAAAGTTTAAAAATCGAAAATGTTGAGGAATAAGAGAGCGAAAAGAGCTTTTAACAAACAAAAATAATAATTTTTTTTTTTTTTTTGAAAATAAAACCAAAATCCGTTTCGCTAAATGAACTTTTTTTTAACAAATCTAAATGCGCAATGATAACAATTAAAGAATGCGTAAATCCGTACATATTACTTAAAAACAGGACTTAAAATAAAAGCGAAAAGTCCCCCAAACATAGTTAACTTTAGTTTTTGATGTTGCAGCCTTTTCAATGGCATCGTCTGGTAGAGATTTTGACCCACGTACACGCGCGTTTTCAGATGAAGAATTAAAACCTCAGCCAATGATTAAAAAGTCACGAAAACAATTTGTTCCAGAAGAACTCAAAGATGATAAATATTGGGCGAGGCGAAGAAAGAACAACATGGCAGCAAAGAGGTCAAGAGATGCACGCAGAATGAAGGAAAATCAAATAGCGATGCGGGCTGGATATTTGGAAAAGGAGGTTCGTAATAAAAATTTTAAAAAATAAAAACTTTTCTATTTCTCTATTTTCAAAAATATTAATTTTTCTTTCTTTCTTTCTTTCTATCTTCTTTGTCTTCTTCTTCTTCTTCTTCTTCTATTCATCACCAATCCTCATTATTTTTATTTTTATTTTTATTTATTTATTTTCTCTAAAACAGAACATGACTTTGCATCGAGAGTTAGAACAATTAAAACAAGAAAATATGGAGCTTCGAGCTCGATTATCAAAATATCAAGAAGTCTAAAGAAAACTAAAAAAAACAGCAAAAAAACAAAAATAATTTTAATTAATTTAAAGAAAATAAAAAACAAGAAACAAGAATTAATTAAATATTATATATCATCACACACACACACATATACACACATATTACATATATAAAAAGCATCCATCCTAAACACATGCAAACAATTAAATTAACAGAAAGAAAGAAAAATCGTAGAGACGACGCAACACACATACTCATTCAGAATAGTGGAAGATGCCAGATGAAGAAGAAGAAGAAGAAGAAAAAAAGTGTTACTTACCATCGTCATCGTTATTTAAGTTAAAAAAATTGGATAAAAATTGAATAAAATGGAAAAATGGGAAAATGTTTAATAAATGTTCTTCCTCGCCACCCAACCCCCACTTTCACAATGCTTTAAATTTTCTCTGTCTTCTTGTTGATGTTGTTGTTGTTGTTGATTTTCCTTTCGCTAAAGATTCGATTTTTAATTACACACTGCCCACATTGGAGTTTTTCATCTTTTTATTAATTAAATAAATAATAATTTTTTTTATTAATTTTCATCATTTAAATCGATGTGTGTGTGTGTGTGTGTCTGTGTTTTACTGACTAATGCAAAAATGTAATACAAAAAAAAGAAATTAATTATAATTAATTAATGCATTGGTTTAAAATAACAAACACACCACCACCACCACTACCACAATCACAACAATTGCCAAATATAAAAATTCCATCGTTGAAAAAGTTGGTTTATTAAACTGTTTGTCATACGAGTAACAATAAATAACCACCTGCTGCATATTAATTTGTCAACTTTATGTAAGAAAAATAAAAAAGCAAAAAAAAATGTTTAATTAAAATGAAAAAAAAAAAACAAAAAAAAGAGAAGAAATGCGACGTGCAAAAATTACAAAACATTGATGACAAGGAAAACAAAAAGAAGCGAAGACAGCACAACACAACAACACACAAAAAGGAAAAGCGGAAAAATTTAAATAGAAAAATGCATTGCATTGCGGGGGGATAATTAAACAAAAAAAAAAAAAATTTAATTAAATAACATTAGTAACTGATGAATTTGCCTTGTTTGTTTTATTTTCATATGAAAATGATGATTTACTTGTTTTGTAAATAAATAAATAAATAAAAAATTAATTAACTAATTAATTAATTAATTAATAATATAAATAAGTGTAAAAATGGCTATAAAAAAAAAAAAAAAAAAAAAAAATTAACGAAAAATTTGTAAAAAAAAATTAAAAAAGTTAAAAAAAAAAAAAGAAAAAAATTCTTAATTAGAAATTAAAAAAAAAAAATAAGAGGAGAGATAGGAGAAGAAATAATTTAATTAATTAAAAGAAATACGTTTATTGTATTAATTGTTACAAAAATATAAATAATTTTAAAAAAAATGTGTTGATTGCGTGATTGCACTTAAATAATTAATTAAATATATACAAAGGTAGCTAATATTTGATGATAAGATGTAAAATTAAAAATAAAAGCGTGTTAAACAAATTAATTAATTTAAAAAAAAAAATGAACAAACAGCAACATAAAACATCACAAAAAAATTTAAATAAAATTATGAATTTATTGTTTAATGAATTAAATTAAAAATTAAAAATTAAATTAGTAGCTGAATAATAATAAAAAAAAAATGCCTACAAACAAAAACAAAAACAAAAGAAAAAAAAAAATAATTAAATTAAGAGAAAAATTAAAGTGTAGTTGCCGCTTGCCGAAATTAGATATAAAAAAAAACAAAAAAACAAAAGAAAGAAAGTAATTAACTAATTAATTAATTAAAATTAAATTTTTTATTTTTTTGGTGTTTTTCTTTGATAAAAAGAAAAAAGTTTTTAACATAGCAGGTGTGTGTAAGAGAGAGAGAGAATATTAAAGAGAGAGATTTATTCGAATTTTTGTAGTTAAATTAGAGTACATTTAGGCGTTAAAGAAATTTAAGATAAATTTTTTTTTTTGTTCGAAATTATATATCGAAAATTTTGTCTTGTTTATTATTAAAGCGGTTATTATAGCGGCTGTATTTCGCTAATTAAATTTTTTTTAAATAATTAAACTAAAACAAGATAAATTTAACATGAATACGTAATTAAAAAAATATCGAAGAAGATGAATAATTTTTTGTTCAGTAAATTTAGCGTTTTGAAAATAGTTGTTAGCAAAGAAGAACACCGTTTATATTAAAAAATAAAAATAATTATTTAGTTAATTAAATTAACATAGAAATTATTAAAAAAAAAAACAAAAAATGTTTGGCTATTTATAATTTTAATATAAAAAAAAAAAAAGTGAATAGTAGAGAGAATCATTTTCATTAATTAATTAATTAATTAATTTTATCGTTTTGTTTTTGTTATGTAGTTTCATGTTCATGTAACATTTCAATAAATAATTTAATTAAAACAAAAAAGAAAATTAAAGTAAAGTAAAGAAAAGAACAGCAACCAACACTTGAGGTTAATTAATTAGTAAAAAATTTAGTTGTTTAATTTGTTTTTAGTTTATTAATTATTAAATATTGTTAAAGAAAAGAAAATAAAAATTGTTTTTCTTTTTTTCTTAAATAATCGTTAATCCGTTGACCGTTAATGATGAAGATAAGGATGATAATATATAAACTATAAACTTAGTTATAAAAAAAAAAAAAAAAAAAAAGAATTATATAATTATAAATTAAAATTAATGAAAAAACGCGCTAATAGAATAAATAAAGAAAAAAAGAAAATAAAATAAAATTTAGTAGTAAACAAGAAAAAAAAAAAAAATGAATTAAATTAAAATTTAATTAGTTTGTAGTTTTATAATAGAATAAAAAAAAATCACAATTTTTAATTAATTAATTAATTAATTAATTAAACTGTTTGTTTTTGTTTTTGTTATAATAATTAAGTTTTTATTTTATTAAAAGAAAAACAATTTATTTTTCCGATAGTTATTATTTTTTTTTTTTTAGTTACAAACAAATAAAATATTAACATAAAAAAAAATTCAATTAAGTAACACACGGTTACCGCTAATTACTTTAGTTCCATAGGGTGTAAAAAAAAAAAATTAAAAAAAAAAGAAGCAAAATTTTATATAAAAATATAATTAAAAAAAAAAAAGAAAAGAAATAATAATGTTATTAATTAATTAATTAATTAAATAATTAATTAAATAATTTAAAAAAAAAAAATAATAATAAAAAAATTCTTAATTTGTTGTCTGTTTTTATTTAAAGAAAATGCCTCGTCAACATCAGGAGGATTTAATTGTATTACTTGTTAAAAAACCATCATACAAAATTAAATTAATTAATTCAATAATTAATTAATTAATTAATGCAAACCTGATTTAATAATAAAATTTAAGAAAAATTAAAAAAAAAAAAAAAATACTGTAAACACATTTGTATGCTCATTAATTAATTGTTAGTTAAATTAATTAATTAATTAATAAAATTCATAAATAACAACAACAACAACAATAAAAAGAAGAAAAATAAAAAGAAAAAGAAAACTTTCTAATTAAATAAAAAAAAAAAAAAAAATTAATTTACCATTTTTAAAACAACGTTTATTATTATTATAATATTAACCGGGTAGGTGTAATGTACAATTTTTAATTAATATATACATATATATTTAATTAATTAATTAATTAAAATAAAAATAAAAATAAAAAAGAAGTTTAAACAAATTAGGAATAAAAGTAATAAAAAAAATTGATTTTCCCATTCGTTTTTTTTTTTTTTTTTTTTTTTTTTTCCTTCTTCTTTTTTTAATAGGGTGATTCTTATTGTTTCTATCTCATATTCTATCTTATTTTTAAATATTTAGATATATCCTGAATTATTATTTTCTTTTGTACATAAGTGACATTATATTTGGTTAATTCTTTCCTGCGTATTTTATTATCAACCAGTTATATGAATTGAAGGTGTAAAAATTTATTATTTATCATAAATAAATGCTCTCTTGTTATGATTAATGAAAAAAAAAAAATAATAAAATTATTTAGGTGGTTGACACAAAATTAATTAATTAATAAATGTACTGAGAATTATTTATGCCTTTTATAACAAATTAAGTAATTGAAATAATTTTAAAAGGCTTGTCTTGTAGTGAAATGCTTTTAACTAACCCTGAATCACCCTATTAATCCTAACAAAAATAATTTTTCTTTCATCTTTTTCTTTTTTATTATAACAACACCTTAGTAATTTTTTAATTTAATTTTAATTTACTAAAAAATTATTACGCTTTGTAAAAAAAAAAAAATTATAAATGAAGAGGAAAAACGTTAATAATATTATACAAAAAAAAAAAACAAAAAAAAAAAAAAAAATGCATTATAATAACCTATGTAGCCTTAATTAAAAGTAAAAATTAAATTATTAAGAAATGTTTTAAAAGAATTGGTTAAAGAAATTAATTAATTAATTAATCAATTAATTAATTATCAAAAATAAATTAAAATAATCGGGTGAATTATTTGACCTATTCTCACAAAATAAGAAAAATGTAATAAAAAAAATTCTGCATCATTATCGTCCGCCCTTCAAAGCAGCAAAGGCAACTAAATAAAAAAATGTGCAATTAAACCTGCGATATTTATCATGTTATCGTCACGTCACTGTTATCGTCATTGTTATTAATTAATTAATTAATTAATTAAAAAAAAAAAAAGAACGTAAAAGTGTTGGTGTGTTCTTTCTCCTCTATTATCATTCAGAAAAAAAAATTATCATCAAACTCCGTGTTAGTGAATAAATGTAATTTTTAAAAACGAACAACAAGTGAGAAATCTGTCAATTAACAAAAAAAAAAAAAATAATTTATAATTTTCTTAGTGTTTTAGCTAAAACAAAAAATGAAAATGAATTTTTTTATTCTTTCCTTCATTTACCAAACCGTTATGAATCGTACTGCTTCGATATTTTGCTGTTTTTACTTTATTAGCATTTTACTAACACACCAAAAAGAAAAACCTAAATGGAGAAAACTTATAAAAAGATACCCCAGCCCCACCCCATCAACACTCATCAATTAATTAATTAATTAAAATAAAAAAAATAAAAAATTAAATTAAATAACAAACGACATGTATAAAAAAAAAAATTAATTATTATAAAAAGTTTGCCTTTTCAAACTTAATTAAAAATTAAAAAATTAAAAAAAAAATTGATAATAATAAAAAATTAATTATTTAATTAACGTAAAAAAACGTATTTTACAGTTGTTATTATTGTTATACAAAAAATAAATTAAATTAAATTAATTAAATCCATAAAAAAATTTAAATTAATTATTTGTATAAAAATAATTAAAAAATTGAAAAAAAAATTATATACACGACTAATTAATTAACTAAATAAAATATAAATATTTTGGCTACATGAAATTATATTTTAACATTATAAATACATAAGTAACTATGTATGTATCTGTTATACATATATACATAGGTATGTATATACAATATAAATAAATAATTGTTGCTCGACTCTTTTCTTTTTTCTTTTTTTTTTTTTGTTATTCATTTATTTTTTGTGGTTGATTTGATTTTATAAGAATTAAAAGTTTTAATTGCATATTTGCGCTAAAAATATAATTAAAATTAAAGAGTAAACAAAACAAAATTAAATTAAATAAAAATTTTTTCAAATAATCGCATTTTAGATGACTTTTTTGGATGAACTTTATAAAAGTGCCTGATAATGGAATTTTTTTTATTTTTTTTCTATTTTCTTTTCTTTTCTTTTCTTTTTTTGTGTTAGCACGAAAATGCTGCTAAATGGCCAATTATTCTTTATTATTTTTTTTTTTTTTATATATATATTTTAAAACGATAAGTAAAGTTAAAAGAGGATTTCGTTTGATTGCTTAATTAATTTAAAAACAAAAAAAAGAAAACTAATTTGCAAAAAATAACTTGTTCAAAATTAGTACAGAATTGACAATAAAATTTTTGTTCGAAAATTCAGCAAAATAAATGGTTTGTGTAGTTGCTAAAGAGTATTAAGAAAAAATCATTTAATTCTTTTCATTTTTGCTTTTAAAAACTTTATATTGTACCTGTTAATTATTAATTTGTTTATTATCAATTATTTAATTATAATTAATATTTTTCATCCTTTCACCATACGGTGTGTTGATGGTTAATTTGTAATTAAAGCAAGAATAACATGTTTGTACTAAAAAATTTCAATTTACATCAAAATGTCTGCCATCAACGGAATTTTTTCTTTAAATTTAATTAAATAAACTTACAATACCTCTTACCGCTAATAACTTTAACTTATTGTTAATTAAAAAAAAAAAAAAAAAAACCAAATAAATATTATTATTAAATAAATAAATAAATAAAAAATGATTGGATTACAGCATTGATTGCTGCGTGCAAAAAAAGGAAAAAAGAAATTAAAAATGAAAGACAATAAGTTTCTTCATTGTGTTATTTTATTAATTAAATTTAAATTAATTAATCGGGTGATAGAAAATGTTTATTAAATTTTAAGTAATTTCGTTTTTTTTTTTTTTTTTTTTTATTTTATTTTGGTTGGCCAATTTATTTGTTTTCGTTGAATATTAAATAATAAATAAAAACGCAAAAACATTACATTTTTTTGGCATTAAAATGAATTATGGATTAAATAAAGCTACAAATAAATAAATAAATAAAATAATGTTAATTAATTATATAAAAAAAAAAAAAAAAAAATGAAAACAAAATTAATTAGTGGATAAAAAAATAATAAACCGATTAGTAGAAATAATTAAAAAAACAGAATAAAACAGCAAACAAATAAATTAGTTGATTAGTAGAATTTAGTAGTAAAAAAAAAGTAATTAAGAATAATTAACAATAAAGGAATAGTTAAATAAAAAAAAAAAAAACAAAAAACATCGATAATTATGTTGGCTTTAGAAATATTTCAGTTATGTTACCGTAAATAAATAAATAAATAATTAATTAATTATAAATTAAGAGCAGAAATGTTTTTTTTTTTTGTTTTTTTAATTTAATTTTTTTTTTTGTTTCTTTTGTTCATGAACTTTTATTTTAAACAGAAAAAAAAGATAAGATAAATTATAAATAAACGTTCAACTTAAATATAGAGAATAAAAAACCAAGTACTGTCTTTTATTACGATTAATAAATTAATTAAATAAATAATTAAAGTTTTGATTGATTACAGCAAGTGAATATTTATCCAAGACTCAGTTTTTCTTTTCTTTTTTTTTTTTTAGTACAGTTTTCTTTGTTGTATTACAACGCCGCATATTCAAATACGTTTAAAACATAAAGTGATAAAAATAATGTTTTTTATTTATACCGTTTAGCAGCACTATGCTATTTACTAAACACATGCGTTATAGACATTTTATTATTCGTCGCATATATAGAATTAGTTACGAAACAATTAATTAAATAATATTTTATTTATTTTGTTTTTTTTATTTTATCTTTTCTTTTATATACAAAATGACAACAAATACATTTTTAAAGTTTATGTAAAAAAAAAAAAATACCAATGCAGTATTTTACTTGTTATAAGTGTGTTCACCTAGGTTTTGATTTATTATTACATTAATCTTGTAAATCCATATTCAATACGATCGTGTCATTTTTTTTTTTTTTTGTGTAATCATTTCATTATGACGTAACATATGTGTTGATTTTTTTCTTTTTTTTTTTTACCTTTTTATTGTTTAAAAGAAGAGAATATTATGCTGACTGCGGGTTGATGGGAAATAATAAAAAAATGTTGACCGGTTTGTGATCAAAACAGCCAACGTGCTTTTTTTTTTGCGTTAATATGATTATACAATTTAGCTTTTGTTCATAAAAAAAAAAAAAAAAAACAAATTTTCAATTTATATTCAATCATGTTTAATAAGAATGAAAAACTAATACGTTTTAGTCATGATCCAATAATGATGAACTTATTCCGTTTTTTTCATTAAAATTTTCGCTGTTCATCATTTCGGACGAAACAGATTCGTTTTGTTGTTTTTCATTACTAGAAAAAAGTAACAGATAAATTAGTAAAATATTTCAATACAGTTTGAAATTTTTAGTTTACCTCAAGTCATATTCTTCGATAGCTTCGTTAACTAGTTTTTTCGAAGTTCGTATCTCGAAACGTTTTGTCCTCTCATTTAAGGATATATCGGTGTTTGCATGAACTAATTGAGTTGGGACAGCATTTGCATCAAGAAATCGTTTTTCTACGGGGAGATTTAGTAATCTATCTCTGAGGCGCCAGTCGTTTTCTGTGAAATGCATTGAACAAATGGTGCCACTTGCCGTATTCACATTTTCTCTACCACATGCTAAAATCCATTTTTTTTAATAATTGGATTTTTTGGGAAGCGAAAGAATTTCAGTTTATTTTTTTTTGCTTCTTTCCAGCTCCAACAATCTTTCACAACACAATACCGCATTTTAAACAGCAAAAAAAAAAACAGTGTCAATATCACTAATACACTAAATTCACGTCAATTGCACTTTAAATAAAATAATGCAGAAATTTACTTAGCCTAAAAACAGTGTCTATTTCACTTCACTTCAAAACCAATCTTTTTTTTCAATTTAAATTAATTATAATTATAAATTTGCCAAAAAAAACGCGTCCGAATTCTAAAACAATAAAAAAATATCATTCCATCTACGTCACAACAAAATTAAATGGCAGCTGTCATTTTATTTCCAGCAGACCTTGTTATTATTGGATCATGGTTTTAGTGATTTTTTGTTTTGTTATAATCGGACCGTGTTCAGTACACTGTCTAGGAAAAACAGATGAAATAAAATATATAGTCGGATTGGGAGTGAGAAAATAGCATAGTTTTTTTTTTCTTTTTGTATGTTACGTGGTGAAAATTACGTATTATTACTTTTGACTTTTTGACGGTGACGGCTCAAGCTTGAGGACGCATGTCAATGTATTACATATATCTATTATAAATTATAATTATTTATTTATTTACTATTTAATAATAATAATAATAATTTGTGCATTTTCTTCATTGTTCAAAATTAAATAAAAAGTTTATTCTGTGTATAAGTGTGGGTGAATTGAATTGAAACAAGACCAAGTTAAAGTGTTTTAAAACCGTGTTAAATAAAGTATGGATTGTGTAGTGTAATAAAATGATTACCTAATAGTACGCATGTTATGTATTAAATAATTATTTATATAAAACAAAAGCGAACATATAATTTTTATTTATGTGTCAGAAAAGTAGAAAAAAGAAAAAAAAAAGAAAAATAAAGAAATAATTTTTTTTTCTTTTCTTCTTTGTTTAGAATTTAATTAAAAATAAAATATTTTTTTCTTTTATTGGTGATAATTTTGTTGTTGTTGTTGTTGTTGTTGTTTTCGGTAAGTTTAATTTTGTTATGTTTTGCTCATCTATCTGTGTGTTACATAAAGTTTAATTGTGTCAAGTTGAAAACTGTTGAAAAAAATATATTTTATTTTTTTTTTTAATTATATGCTGCGTTTACTACTTTACTGTGCGTATTTTTATGTTGCATATTGTAACGAGATTTTTTTTTTTTTGTGTTTTGATTCTTTGATTTAATTCAAATTTTGTATTTTTTTCTTTTTCTTGGTTTTTAATTGATTTTAATTGAAATGAAAATGATTATGTCACTTTAATGAATAATGACGTAATCGTTTATTCTGTTATCACGTAACGATTTTTATTTTATTTTTTTTTTTTTTATATTTAAATGGACATGAACTGATATTAAATAAATAAAACGACTAATTAATAATAATAGCAATTAAGTTTTTTTAACAAACAAAAAAAAAAAAAAAAAAAAACCTTAAAATTCTGTGTGATTTTCCCGCCTTGGCTTAATGGTTATCAGTTTTTTTTTTTTTGATTCATTTTTTACACTTTTAGAATTCTTTACTTTCTTTATAAAAATAAATCATGATGATGATGATGCAACGTCTTTTAATAACTTTTGTGTAATAATAATAAAAATAAATTTAATTAACTAATTAACACAAAAAGTATTTAATGTGTCGTAGAGTATCAACAGCAGTGAAATAAAATGTCTCGCAAATGTACACAGAAAAAATCCAGCATAGTTTTGAGAATTTCCAGAAGTGTGCTATAGAAGTGAGAATCACACATTGAAAATATAAAAATAAAAAAAAAAAAAAATTCTTACGTAACATTGGAAAATTATGTAATTATTATTTATTTTTTTAATTTTTATTAGAGAAATAAGCTACGCATTGAAGTGAACAATTTAGCCAGAGATAGATTTATTTTGTTAATAAAAATAATTTATGACAAAAGTATGTATCTATGGTTCTAGATTATAGAAAATAATTTCTATTTCTCACATGTGTACAGAGGACATTTTTGTTTTTTTTTTTTTTTTTTTGTTTTTTGATTGCGATCTCGTTGTTACTTCACTTAATTTGGCTTAACATGAATATGTGTGCTCAGTGGAAAATTAATTCTGTTAATTTTTACTTGTTGTGAACTTAACATAAAATAATCATAAATGATTTTGTGTCATAATAATTAAAAATAACGACAAATGTGGTATCTGCGGATAGTAAAGAAAAAAAAACAAAAATACGTAAATGTATGTGGCGAAGGCATTTACCCATTTATTCCTAAACATAATTTATGTACGTTTGATTATTATGTAATTATTAATGATTTCTAGTTTCTATATCCATGTATAGCCTTATTATTAGCACAGTTATAAACGTTTATTTACTTTAAATTTATCTTTATTAAGTATTTGTAAATATTAAAAATTGGTGAACATACATAACACAACGGTAGATTACATAATTTATTAAATTTGTTAAACATTAAAAATATTGAAAATTATAAATTTTTATTTTTTTTTTTTTTATTAAAAAAATCAGCGACATGTATTGAAATCGGCCCATGGTTTAATAAATGAATAAAAATTCTTTCTTTCTTTTTTATTTATCTTTAATATATATTATTATTAATAATAATTAAAATTCTTATCATAAATATATAATTTTTTTTAATTAACTTAATTAATTTGTAATTTTCTGTATTCTCTACTGTTTTCTGTTCAGTTCTGTTCTGTTCTGTTCTGTTTATTATATAATAATGATAGCGAATTTATGTGCTTTATAAATAAATAAATTATTATTTTTTAATTTTTTTTTTTTTAATTATTAATTAAGTTTATAAAAAAAAGAAGAAAATTCTGATAATTATGCGAATAAAAATGTTGATAAACAAAGAAAATGAAAAACGAAAAAATTCTTTAATCAAAACAGCAGTGCGCCGCGTTGTATTAAAAATATAAAAAAAAAATCCTTGCAGCATCTTACATAATAATAAATTTTCTTATATCACAACAAAAGTATATAAATGTGTGTTTTGTAAATGTTTTATAAATAAAAAGAATTTTATAAGGTGGAAAAGAAGAAAAAGAAGAAGCAGAAGCAGAAGAAGAAACAAAAATTCTATCAACACTTTAATCGAATTCACGTGTATATTTGTTTTATGTTACGAGTGAACATAAAATATATAGGAAAAAAAATTGTAAATAAATAAACTTTTAGTTATTAACAGTGTGTTTGGGTTTCTTCTTTTTTTTTATGTAATTTCGATGAGTTTTTCTACGTTTTTTTTTTACGTTAAAGACGTTGAATAGAATTTTTTAACGTTTTTTATTTTTTATTTTGTTGATTAATGTTTGTTTGCGATAAATAAAAAAAATAAATTTATTACCCTGTATGATACACACCCTGTTAATATAAAAAAAAAAAAAACAAAAATAATTGTTTAATATAAAAATAAAGTAAATAATTTTTCTATCCACCCTTTTACTAGCAACAATATGAAAAATTCTGACTAAACTATAATAGACATCAAACAGATGTGTTAAGTAAAATCAATAAAATTTATTAAAAATAATTATTTATTTTCAATAAATATAAAATAAAGAAAATGCGTCTCCCAAAAACCCAAAACCAAACCCAAACCCAAACCCAAACAAAACAAAAAGCGGAAAAAAATTCTGTTAATATCGGACTGCTGCTGCTGCTGCTGCTGTTGCTATTATCGAAATTTCTGCATGTTTTATGATTAGAATAAACAGACATAGTTATTATGTTTGTCCTTCTAAAATACACAATAAATGATTACATAAGTAGTAATAAAATTTTTAATTATTCCATGTGTCTTTTATTATTATTTTTTTTTTTTTTAAGCGAATAAATTAAGCGAATTTTGATTATCAATAATTTAGAAAAAAAAAAAAAAAAAAATTATTATTCACTGGTGTGTTTGGTAATCGTAATGTAAATATTATTTAATTTTTTCCATCATTATATGTTTGTATTAATTATGTTTATATTGGCATAATATTTATTTGTCTGCTGTTTATTTTTTTTTTTTTTGGTTTATAGGAAATAATTAATTAAGTTAGTTATGAAGGGATTTTTGTGCGTGTTAATCCGTACAGCAGGTGTATGGCTTTTTTTTTTTTTTTTAATTAATTAATAATAATAAACAAATAAACATTATTGTTGCCTTTGTTTTTTGATAAGAATTAATTTTCGTTAATTTTTGACTGTGGATTTTACAAACAAAGTTTATTGCCATTAAAATGTTTTTTTTTTTTTTTTTTTTTTTTAATAACGACGCTAATGTTGCATGAAGTTTATTGTTGTTAGTAAAGGTCGTTAGAACTTAAAAAAAAAAAAATTGATTTTAGTTCAAAGAAACGAATTTACAAGAGAATGTGTCATTAAAAAAAAAAAAAAAAAATTTGTTTATACCCAGACTGGGCAATGATCCAACTAGATTTTGGAAAAAAAAAAAAAAAAAAAAAAAAAAACAAAACGTTTTATAGTTCGTTTCAAGTAAAATTAAAATCAATTGATATTTCGTTTTGTTGTTTTACTGTGAAAATACTTTTCTACGTTTTTTGTCATTAAACCAAACATTGATTTTTCTATCGTTGATCCTGAGGTGATGTATCTAAGAGACATGATAAGTATAAAACTGTGTCTTGTTCATTTTTTTTTAATTAATTCCGTTTTAATAGCAATCGTTTTAAAAAAGAATGAAAAAGTAAATAAAATACATTGTGCTTGTTACAAAAAAAAAATTTATTGAATAATTAATTAATTCTTAATTATCTAATAAATTTAATTAAATCTATTTGTTATTTTTTGCACAATGTATTTTATTATAATATTCTGCTTATATGCTGATTTGTGTCAACCGAGAAGTTTAATTGAGAAATTAAATGCTTTAGGTTGTTGACGATGAAATCGTTTTTTCCTTTCTAAAGTAGTTTTAATTGAAATGAATTGTGTAAATGATGTAATATATAAATAGTAGTTAAAATAAAAAAAACTTTAATAAGATTTATTTACTATTTTGTGTATCTACTAAAGCCAATAATAATGAAATCAAGATTCGGTGACATTGAAATTTATGTAAATAAATGATACACAGTTGTGTGAGAGATTTGTAATGTATTTGTGTTTATTAATTAAATTCAGTTGTTATAAATTTTTGTTTTATTTGTTTAAATGACGTTGATACTGATTACATTATAATCAATAAATAAAAAAATAAAAAAATATCATTAATAATTGTATAATATTAATTTTATATTCACATCTCATCGAAAAATCATTTATTTTTTATTTTTAATTCTTAAAACAATTTATTACATAATCATCAAATAGTGATTAAATTGTGTTTAAAAGTTGTTTAGTTATAATTGCGTTGTTGTTAGATCATCAGATCAAGCTTTTAGTTAATAAATGATAAATAAAATTCCTATATGATGATATGCAAAATTTAAATGAAGCAACAACGCACATTCTTTTGATTGTTACACCTGTCGCCTATGAAAATGTTTTTTTTTTTTTTTTATTTTTAATTTTTAATCACGAAATAATTAGAACTGTGTTGATATTAATCAAGGATTTTAAATTCATGATTGAATCAGTTTTTTCTATCTATTTTTGATATTTAAATTGTTGTATCATTGAAAAGTTAAGAACAGAAGCGAAAGCGAGGAACAATTAAATGTAGCAGCAACAGCAACAAACAATAAATTGAGACATAACTAAAATATGTATTTCTATTGAATTAAATTGAATTTCATTTACTTTTATATAGAATCACGCAATCAATTAAGGAAACAGAAATGATTATAATAAAATTATTTGTATATTTGTGTATAAAAATATATATATTTTGTTGTATTTAGAACAATCACTTACCGTCGTCGACTAGTTACTACATTTTCATTATAAATAATTTTTTTTTTCTTGTATATAATTTTCAGTAAAATTTTTTCGTTATTTTTAATTTTATTATTCTGGTTGGCAAAAGATCATATAATTTGTATTATGTAACAATTTTTGATCTAAGAGTTATAAAGTCGATTTATATGTATTTTTATTTTTTTATTTTATGTGTATTATACAATAACTGAATAATAACAGGCAGGCAGGCAGGCAGGCAGTCGACAATGTTTTGTATTTTTCTTTATTATTAAAGATTTTTGTTGCGTTTAATTATTGGTGAATGGTGTATGTTATTGTTGTTGTGGTGGCTATTGGTAAAGTAAAATGACTTAAAGGTTTAGCGCCACATACATTATTTATTACATATATATTTATTTATTTATTATACGTAATAGACTAAGTAATGTATTTTACATTTTATTTATTAACACAAAAGATAATTTATTATTTAAAGAAAATTACAACGGATATTGTTTCTTAATTAATATTAAAAAAAAAAAAAAAAAATTATGATGATGAAAATTATAAACAAGACGATTTATGTTGATTATTTATACGTAATTAATTAATTTAAGTAAGTATAACATAAAATTACCATTCACGTGTTTGGGTTATCATTTATTTGCGTCATTTACTTAAGGTAAAATAACGCTGAAAGCACACACACACATAATTTACATGAAAATATTTTTTTTTTTTATTTAATCTCTAGAACACGTGTAGATATTATTACAAAGGCATTATGCAGTGGTAAAGCGAAGGTTCTTATATAAAAGTGTATTACGAGCATGGGCGTAAAATATTATTTATTTTTATAAATAGGAATCTATAGATATATAAATGTTATTTAATTTATAAAATGCACATTTTCGATAAGATGGAGAAAAAAAATCTATGAAAATTGTGACAATTTCAGTGTTACATAGAATACCCATACCACTTGATTTCTACTTCTCGGGTAATATCTACTGTCTTAATAATGCCTGTAGAAAATATATATTTTTTTTTAGACCTTAAACCCTTAGAACAAAGTCAATTGAGCTGAAACTCATGCAGGAATCACTTTAGAACGTCTGAAAGAAATTGTCTTTGTTTTACGGGTTAGTCCGAAAAAAAAAAAAGAAAAAAAGTGAATCAGTTCTAGCCATGGATTAAAGCAAAACAAAAAAAAAAAAAAAAAAAAAAAGTACAAAAATTCCTTGGCAGTTTTATAACGACACAAAATTGATGATCAATTAAATGAAAATCATGAGTGAATGGTGACATACGAATTTTATTTGAAACAATTTGACCGAAAGGTTAAAAGTTTTATTTCCTAAAGAATTACTCGTGGTATGTACACATGTAAAATAAAAACAATTTTAACTATTTTAATTTATTATCATTAATGTTTTGTTTCCCTTTACATAATTTTTTTTTTTTTTTTTATAACACGACGTATTGGAGGAGACGTATTAAATAAAAAAAAAAAACTAAATTTCCTATTGATGAAACAAAGCAACGTGGAAAATGATTCCTTGCTTGTTTGAGATAAAAAAAAAAAAATAATAATAATTATTATTTTTTTTTCTTCTTTAATATTTATATTACACTGGTGAGGTTTAAAAATGTAAGGAAAAACTCTGCTATATGAAAATAATATATAATGTTTTGCCAAAAATAATAAAAATAAAGTCATGCACACGCACACACACGCACACACACACTATTTTTGTCATAATGCCAAAATAATTGAATTTCGATACATTATTAGCGCGTGTCAGTTTAAAGAGATGTCGACTTGTCGTGAAATGAAAAGATTTTTCTTTTTCCTTTTTTTTTTCTCTTCCTCTTCTTTGATTTTGTCTTGTACATAAAATTGTAATAATAAATACGAAGTGGATATTATTACACACGCGTATAATTTATTTTTATCTTTTATTAGACTTTTTTTATTATAATTTTTTAAAATATTTAGAAAAAAAAAGAAGAAAATCTTAATCGCACAATATCAGCGTTATGCTGTTATCAGATGTAAAATGTATATCGAGAGTTAATTTTATGATAATGAAAGCAACAAATGCGTGTCAATTGGTGTAATAATTAATTTTTAATTATAATATTAATTTATGATGCTTTGAATGCAGTAACAGCAGCAGCAACAGAAGCAGCGTTTTTGCTAATCTTTAGTTATTTTAATTTTTCTATGGGTGGGTAATGTCATTGGTTTTTTTGCACTTATATAATTTTATTACCATAAATAGAAGAAGGTTAGTTTAGTGATAAAAAAAACCCGATCGTTATAAATATACACTGATAACAGTTGCGGCAGGCAACGCACGCCAAAAAAAAAAAAAATTATTTATTTATTTATTTAATTACCCAGCAATACAAAGAACATAAACATTTTTTTCTTTTTTTTTTTTTTTTTGCACTCAATATCAAAATGATTATGTAATGAAATGAAAAAAAGGCGACACTAATAACAGTGATAAGTTTATGTCATCTCAATAAATATGTATGTGACCATGAAATTCAATTATATCTTTTATTCAAAAATTTAAATATTATTTCATATATCTTCTTCGTTCTTCTCTTATGAGATTAGTTTGGATTGATTACAGCATC
Organism: Ptychoptera albimana; assembly: GCA_961205885.1. Lineage (NCBI taxonomy): Eukaryota > Metazoa > Arthropoda > Insecta > Diptera > Ptychopteridae > Ptychoptera > Ptychoptera albimana. The sequence continues at coordinate 1,998,757 of OY540804.1, forward strand.
ATCCTTTTATTTATTAATTTGTATAAAGTTTAATTTAATTACATAACAAAAATAGCAACAATAATTGCATTTATCTCTCACACATTACTATACGGTGTGGATTGTTGTAATAAAAATGTTTGATCATCAAAATGATTATCATATCGCGTAAATTTTTCTTCTATGAATTTTAGTTAGCATGTGCTGTTTTAAACTATAAACTATCTAAGCACGTGGACTTATTACTTAAATAAAAATGCAAAAATAAATAAAAGAATTACGTAAATAATTCTAATCTTTCGCTTGCACGTTATGTTTACTAAATAATTAAATATTATTCTTAGTATTATGTAAACAATAATTATATAATAGTTAATGATTAAAAATAAAAATTATTATTATTATTTTGACAATTATTTTTTTTTTTTTATTCACTGATAACAATAAACACAAGTTTTCCTTTTTAATTTAATTTACACTGTTTTCAATACAAAAGACAACACAACATATACTAAGAAAGATTTAATTTAATCAACACACATCGTTGTATAGAAGAAGGAAAATAAAAACAGTCACTAATAATAATAATAATAATAATGAGAAAATATAAGTAGAAAAGAAAAGAAAAATGATTAAATAATAATTATTACATAATTAATTAAACAATGTTTGTATATTTGGGTCATAAAAAAAAATTTTATTGAATAAAAAATGGCAGTAAAAATGTGTTTAAATAAATTTTGTTTTTTTTTTTTATGATTAATTATGATTAAAAATGTTGTTTTAATTATCTGTCTTAAATTTTGTGTAAATTAACCATAATAGATATATTTATTTTGATATAAAAACTGAAACACCCTATCATAATATTATTAATAGGGGCGGTGGGTTAAATTATGAATGAAAGAAATGGAAAAAAAAATTCTGTAGTCAATTCTATAGACGAAAGTAATAAATTTTCATAAAATAAAAATCAAAAGCTATTTGAGTATAAAATGTTTTGAAATGTGTCCCCGTCCTATGTCTGTGAGTGTTGCAAAGCTCTATAAGCTAACGTTTTTTTTTTTTTTTTTTGGTTATTTACCTCAACTAACAACAAACCAACCACCCACCTTATTTACTAAACACTTTTCTGGTAAAATTAACAACAAGCAACGCATGCTCTGTCTATGATGGTTTTTTTTTGTCTACATCATAAACACCCTATAACGTAATATTTGTTTAGTCACCCCCCCATAATAGAAAATTATTTGAATTTTATTTCTTTGTAAAAAATTTTCTACCTTTTTTTGCTTCCATTTCATCGTAATGCAAAATTAAATTTTTATTTAATTTAAATTATGAAAAAAAAAGAAAAAAAATAATTTACGTAATTACGTAAAGTATTTCATGTGTGTTTTGTGTACACCCAAATGGGTGTTAAATACATTTATGGTAAAGTAGAAATAAAAAAAAAAATTGTGTGTAAGATTTTTATGTTTATACATTTTTTGTTGTTGGTATATTTGATGTATTCAAACATTTCTCACATCAAAAATTAAAATCATTTGTCCCTACCGTGGGTATTATTAAATACTTTACTCGTTGCTTTAACACATTTTTTTTTTCAATTTACTTTACTTTGCTTTGCATTGCTTTTATATTATTGTTATTAAAACCAATGTTGGTACAACTATTATATATTATATAATAAAATCATATATATATATATATATATATATATATAAATTATGTAATCAAAGTATTTATTTATTTATTTATATTTTTGTGTATATATACGTTTTAATGTGCTTTGTTGTTATTGTTGTTTTTAATTTTTAAATTAAATATTTAATAAAAATTGTACAATAAATTTTCGTGTAAACATTTATTACAATGAATTTCTTATTTTTCTTAATTTTCAAAACTTTATTTTATCAATTTTTATTTTTATGTAATATTTGTGTTAATTAAATAATTATGTGACAATTTAATTATTATTATTATTTTTTTTTTTTGTTTTTTTTTTTTGCAATTTTCTTGCTATTTATTGCTGTTGCGGTTTTTTTTTTTTTTTTTTTATCACTAAAATAAATATAATGGGTTAGTAGATGGTGTTGATAAATGATTAATCTGTGATCTAAAAGTGTATTTAGAAAAATAAAACCTTAGCTGGGTTTTTAAAAATTATTTGTGTAGGAAAAAAAAAACGTGAATTTGATGAGTTTTTGTGTGCTGTTTTGTTTAAACAATTAAAATGAATTTGTTTTGTTTATTAAATAAAATTGGGAAAATATTGCAGAGAAGAAAAGGAAACCGAATAAAAGACCCCTCGGAATGTCTTCATTAATTATTTGTTTATTGTATTGAAATATAATTTCATTTACGTAAGCAAATACAAGAATAATTTTCTTTTATTTTACTTTTTTTCGTTTATTATTATATGCAAAAAAAAAAAAAAAATTTTTTTTGATTTAAATTACGTATTATATTTTACCTTACCTACGCATTGTATTCTCATCTCCATCATAGAATTATCATAAAGAAATAAAATAAAAATAAAAAAAAAGCGAAAATAAATTAACAAACAAACAAGGGCAAACTCTGGGATACAAATTGTTGATAGGGGGAAACATTTTTTTTTTTTTTTTTTTTAGTAAAAACGTGTACACTTCTCACGTGTTGGATTGATTTTTATTTTTTTATAATTTTAATCGATCATGTAACTGTTTTTAATATATGCTTTAATAAAAAAAAAAAAAATCATTAACTGACATCACGTTTTGTTTATTATAACAAATGTTCTACGTTTTAACATTTACGTAATAAAATGAATTTTTTGAATAAATTCGGTTTCAAAAATTTACTGCTGTTTTAAAGCAATAGACACAATGAAAGATACAACGACTAAATACAACGTCTGTCAAATTAGAATATACGGAAATTCTGAGCTGCAAACAGTACGATGGCGTTGTTGTCGACGACAGAATCTATTTCTAATTTTGTAGTTACGCCAGACTTAGGCGTACAATACAATATTTTTACATATTTGACAATATAAAATTGGTCGCTGAACATTTGAAGTTCTGGGTTCTGTTTACTAGCGAGCGTATTTGCTTAGAAACTATTGAATTTTTTACATGTATTTTGGAGTTGTATCGTACGTTCTGTTTACTGCTTAACAGATTCTTAGTTTTGTGTTAAAATAATATTTTAATTTTACCTATTTACCTACCACCTGCCTACACGAAGAGAATTTTAGTTTCTACGCTAATCCATTTCGTTTCTTGAGACATGAAAATCTATCTAAAAATTTATTTTGTACGAGAATCATGTAAAAAAATTTCTTGATTCAATTCATAATTTTGGTGGATTTAGAAAATAATTCTTTTCGTGTACTCACCAACCACCAATCTCACACCAATTTTCTTTTTCTTTTTTTTTTTTTTGTATATATATAATTATTATGAATTGATTTTGTTTTTGTACTTTTAATTATATAATTGTTTGTTATTAACATTAACGCTATTCTTACCTATTTTAAGATCAAAGATAGAATACAGAAACCATACTAGCGTACGTACGTAACAACACAAAACAACATAAAACAAACGCAAACATTTATGCATTGGAAATGAGATTTTTTTTTCTTTTTCTTTACACAATATTTTAATTAATTTATTACAAATATTTTTTGTTGCTTCTTTCATAAATCTTTTATTTAATTTGTGTGTTGAATTGAATATTTCTAAGATGTGTTGTTTACATCAATTATTATTATTATTATTATTATAAGAGGGGCACCAAAGAATTGTTAAAAACAATGGAGCAAAACAATGGAGAAAAAAAAAAATTGTTTGTTTGTTTGCTTAATTCACATTTAAAATTATTTTATTTTTAGCAATTAAATAAATAAATGTAATACCCCCAGTATTTTAATTATTAATTTCTCATCTATAATTAAAGAATTTTTTTTTTTTTTTTTTTTTTTTTTTGGTTTTCCTTCATTTTTACGGTAATTTAAATTTGATTAAATTTGATTCTCATAGCGAAAAATGTACCTCTGTGCCTTGCCTGGCGAATTGCTGTTAATTCGTTTCTACAATAAATTGATTTTTTCTGCTAAATAAAATAATTATTATTTTATGGTTGTTTATGGTTAATCAAATATTTAATTATTAATTTTATTTATTTATTTTTTTTTTTTGTTTCAAAAGTAATCTGATTTGGATTTTTTTTTCTTTATCGAAAATATATAAAATTGTTTGTGCAAAAAAAAAAATTTTTTTTATTTAAAATTAATTAACCTTTAAAAATGAATCGTAATTAAATATTACATAAATTGGTTTTAATATTTAAAATAATACAAATAAGTCAATCAGTTTAAAATTAAAAAAGAAAAATTATTTAATCTTCAAGGTTTTTTACTTTTATATAATTTTGTATAATCAATAAATTTACTTTTGTGAATTTAACTCTTTCTCTCTCTGTGTTCTTTAATTAATTAATTTATTTATTTATTCGCGTTGCGTTTATTGTACTGTCATTATTCTACTTTGTGTCTTTATTTCTTTAAATTATTAAAATTTATAGCAAATATCCTTGAAAAATTCGTTGTATAGTACCGCCGAGTGATTAAAATTCGAGTAGTGACTGTAAAAAAAAATTTCGTTTTGTTTTGATTTTTTTTTTTTAATTATTAATTGCTTAATATTCGTTGAACCTTTTTTCTTATGTTTTGTTAATTACATAATTTGTATATACATATATATATATATATATATATATTTTTGTAAAAAGACATTGTCAAAACATGCCACACCACCGGTGATACACATTTAAAACAAAACAAAACAAATAATTAACATAGAAATATTATTTTTGGCAGATTATTATTATTATTATTATTTTTACTATTTATTTCAACATGTAAGTTCAAGGCACTAGAATAAGAAAGAAATATAATAAACAGAATAAAACGAAGAAAAATTCATTCCTAAGTAGTAATCTTATAGTAAAATAGAAATTATTTGTATTATTGATAATAATTCGCTGAATTTTTTTTTTTTTTTTTTAATAATTAAAAATTGATACATACATTTTATATATTTATTATGTCGTTTTTGGTAATATAATTATAATAACTTGTATTACGTATTGTAATATATAGCGCGTACAAGACTATAGGCAATATAATTCCGAGTAATGAATGCAGCAACAGTAACAGCGACAGTGTACCACTTACAAACAAGCAAAACATTGTATACAAGAAATCTACTTAAAATGGCATTAATATTGTCTTTTATAATAATTTTTTTTTATTTTTGTACAAATATGTTGGTTATATAATAATTTATTAAATATAAACATTTCTACAAAATAGAGTAAAATAACTTTATTATATAAAAATGAAAAAAAAAATAACACACAGAATAAATATGACATTGAAATGATGTAATAATACTGTATGACCAATATTTACATAAATTAATTGAATAAGTTAATTTTTTTTTTTTTTATATAAACAAATATCAAAATCATCACACCTATGGTTAATTTTAATATTATTGTGTTATAGGAAAATAATTAATGTTTCGCATATATCGTGTTTATTGTTTATTAATTATTCATTGATTGAAATAAGATTAAGAAAGTACAGAAATTTTACAGAAATTTTACAGAAATTTTATTGAAATTTTACAGTAATTTTACTTTACCTTGTTTATTTAGTTTTACATAAAATTAACGAAATTATGTAATAAAAAATTGTTTTTTTTTTATTATTATAATTAAATTAATTGTCAATTACTATGTGATGGTGGTGGTGGTGGTTGGGCATCATCGACAGATCGTTTAGTTTTTATTAAATACTCCACAATTATTATTATTTGTTTAATTAATTTATAATTATTATTTTGTTCTTTAATTATGAATATTAAGTTCTTATAAACGATGCATAAATATTTAAATAAAATAAAATATAATTTGCTTAATTTTTATTTGTGAAAATTTTCAGTTTTATTACAAGTGAAGGGTTTAAAATTTTTGTTGTTGTTGTTGCTGTTGTTTTATGCAATAATTTTATACATTTCTATCATTATTTACGCTAATCTATAAATATATTTATTTAATCGTTTAAATCAACATTTTTTAGTTACAAGATTAAAATGTGATTTTTTTTTTGCCTTTTGCTTGATTATATAACGCGATTGAGTTTTATAATTGTTGTTAGTAAGTACCAGTACCATAAACTTTGTGTGTGTGTGTGTTTTTTTTTTGTAATTTAAAACACATATCGTATTTATATTATGTAAATCCTTATGCTGGTTTACTGGTTCGTTTGGTTATTCGTTCAGTCATACAATAATAATTCGTTTAAATAACATTTTTTTTTTTTTTAACTATATAATTAAATAAATGAGATTATAATTTTAGTTTATTTTTTTTTTTTCTTTATTATTCCTTGTTTATTATGAATACATAATAAATAAAAAAAAATTCTGCTGATGTTACATGTATGGAAATATACATAATGTGTTATGTAAAGTGATTTTGCTCTTTGTGCCATCTTAAAACTCTTCTTGTTTTCTTGATAAACTTTTCTTTTTTTTTTTTAAGAATTTACTGCAGCCAAACATGAACAAATCTTTCTCGCTTTGTTACATAAAGTGTTTTTTTTTTCCAAACTTTTATTTAAGAGAAATCAGGTCATGGCCAATAATATTGAATATGCCAAAAATAGGCAATTTGCTTTTAACTATTAACTATTAACTGTTAACTGTGACCACCACAATGAAATTTATTATTAACAAAATTAAAAAAACTAATTTTTTAAATGACATAATAATGTTTATTCTTGTTTGTTCGCCGTTTTTTTTTTTTTTTTTTTATACAGCGATTTCTTAATTATTGCTTAAAAATCACAAATTGACATATTGCTGCATATAAATGTGTTTTTTTTTTCTTTTTCTTTTTCTTTCTTTATTTCGGTTTAAGGAGAGGAAAAAAAATGTTTAAAAAAAAAAAAATTACAAAATTTACAGGGTGGTTAGTTGATTTTTTAGTTTCTTCAAAAGAAAAAAAAAAAAAAAACTTAATTAATTAATATTCATAATAATTACTCAACCACACACTGTATAATATTATTTAATTTGTTTTATTATTATTTTTTTCTTTTTTTTGAAATTACACAGGTCAATTTATATATTTTATAATAAAAGTATAATGTTTGAATGATTACCAAATAAAATTATATAAGAAATATAAAAAAGAAAAAAATTCTCCTCTGCATGGCGATTTCCATGATAGCAGCAGCAGCAGCAACGCACACATTTAAACAAAAAAAATTAATTGAATAGAGAGAATAAAAAATTATGCAATGACGTAACTATTTTGAAGGTCTTATTACCAATGCATAATATAATTATTTTATTTTTTATTTTTTTTTTTTTCGCGTTTATTTATGATGATTTCGTTTTTTTTTTTTTTTAACACTCTTCAACACAGAAATGAAAGAAAAAACACAAATTTATTAAAAAGTTTTTTTTTTTAACTAGAATTTCCCAATATGTTTAATGTTACGTAGTTATACGTAAAACGTTACGTTTGATTTTTTTTTTTTTTTTTTCGGTTTCGTAGCATTGTTTAACCATATCGTGCGTCGCGATTGTATTATTATTATTTTATGTAATTTATAGTTATTCTATGAAATTAATAACCAATTATCTCTGTAATATATATATATGTAAAAAAAATAGTTAAACAGCAAACAAACATAAATATTTCACTATTTAATCTTATTTCTGTTTCTGTTATATATATATATTGGGTGTGGTATGCTGTTTCTTGTTTTATTTTCAACGATAAATAAATTTCACGTTTTATATATATTCTATGTGTACACAAAGAAAGTTAAATAATTCGCATTAAAAAAAAAATGTATTCAACGAAGTAGGAAAAAAAAAAAGAAGAAAAATCTTTGCAAAATGTGGTTGGATTGTTGGTTAAAAGATATAAAAAAAAATAAAAATAAATAAATAAATACAGAAAAAAAACTAAGGCGACCTAAACTCGAGTATATAACAATAAAAAAAAAAAAATAAATAAAATTATTATGAAAGGCGTCTTATATATACATACATGTTTATATTGACGACACTGAATCTTATGAATACCAAAAATATACTTTGCAAAAAGAAGGAAAATTACATATAGTTGACGACATATCGCATCATATTATATCGCGTATCGTTTATGCTAAGTATGTAATTGAATTTAATTCTTTAATTTTATTTCTGTTTTTTTTTTTTTTTTGTATTAAGTTGTCGGTTGAAATAGTTTTTATTTTTTTTTTTTTTTTGGGGGTTTTTAATTAAATAACTGTGGTGTTGCGGATTTTTTCCTTCGATTAGAAAACAATCAGAACATTTCAATGACACCCAAATGGGAAGTTACACTAAGATGTTAGAAAAATAATTATTTAAAGCATTTTATTGTTATCCCGGTTGTAGTTGAAAAGAAAATTAAAGAAAAGATGGAAAATTTTTAAGGGAACTCGTTGAATGAAGTGGGTGACAATTTTATTTTTGGGTTTTTTTTTTTTTTTATTTATTTTTGTTATGTAATTGTTTTTTTTTTCTTGTGTTTAATTCAATTGTGATTAAACAAGACGTTTCTTAGTAATAAAATTCACTTTTGTATAATTATGAATCTGTATTATATGATCCATTATCCATTATTAAATATTTATTCTATTCTTATAAAAAAAAAAAAATTATGTAATTTTCTTTATTATTATTATTTTTTTTTTTTTGTTATATTTTCACTTGTGTTGTGTTATATCTTTATGTTTATATATAAATACATATTTTTTTATGCAATTGATTGATAGAAAAATGTAGAGAATCGTTCTTTTACATTTATTATAGAAATTAATTATGAATAATTGTGTAATCATTAATTATTACATTTGCTACCTTTACAGATGATAATATATTTTTATTTTTAAAGAATTTCTTCGTTAGTCAATTATATAATAAAAAAAAAATGAATAATAATTAATTAAATTAGTGTCATTTTTTGATTTATTGGTTTTAAATAGAATTTAGAATTATTTTGTTAAAATATTTTTAGCACAATCGTGTTACACAAATAATGTTAATTAATTTAATTCGCTTACTTGCGTAGTTTTAAAAATTTTTGATTATGTAATATTACGCATAATAAACTAATAAACGTTTTAGAAATAAAAATGTGTTAGAATATTTGAATTAAATGAAAACCAACCACCGTCAACTAAATATCAATAATAATACATTGATTCGTTTTTTTTTTTTTTTTTTTTTTTTGTCTCAAGGTCACTTAAAAAATAGTTAATTAACATTTTTTTTTTTTTGTTTTATTATCATTGGTATAAACATTTTTATTTTATTTTATTTTTTTGTAATATTATATAATATTTAATATTTGTGTGTTGGTGTAATTTAAATATATATATATATATATATATATATAAAAAAAAATTTTGTGTGCTGCTGCTGCTGTTGTAAGAGAGAAAATTTATGATTTTTGTCATAAAAGTCAGTCAATTGACTTATATAATTCCGTGATATGATGTATGGATATAGCGATTTTTGTTTTGGCTTGTTTGTTTGTTTGTTTGTTTGTTTGCTTGTTACTCTGTTTGACAAAGTTTTTGTTAACAACGATTATTGTTGGCTAAATACTATAATTATGATTATGATTGTGAATTTTTTTTTTTTTTTAATTTATTTATCAACTCTTATATAATCAATCGATTATATACATATATATAAATTTTCTTGGGTTTTTTCTTTTTTCTTTTTATTTTAATTTTGTTGCATTTTGACAAAATAATAGCAAATAATTGATTGTAGTAAAATGGTAATAAATTTATTTTTTTTTTAATTAAATAATTAGTGTAATAAACAGCGAATTATTACTGCATTAATGTAATGTGGGTTTAGGAATTATTTTTATTTTTATTTTTTTCTGAAATTTTTGATGTAAAATGTGTAACCACAATACTGTTTAAGATTAAGTGTTAAAAGATAATAATTAGAAGTGTTAAGTGTTAACGACTTTCTGTAATTTCGTTAGATTTTTAACTATAAAATGCGAAATAATTTTTTTTTAAGAGATTTACTACCTTTAAATGGATCGTTCAAAATTTCACCGTAAAATTATAGCTAAAAAATTTCATCGAAAAATTATAGCTAAATTATTTCATTAAAATTTTCTCCAAGTTGGTCAAAAGTTTTTTTTATTAATTTCCTAAATCCACTGTACAAATGAAAACATTTCTCTGAAAAAATGTTAATCAAAAGTTGTAGTCATTTCAGTTTCAAATGGTCTATCTGGAAATTTCTCAGCATTTGTCTTGTGTGTAGGACAACATCCGCTGTCAGGATTTAATTCACCTAAAAAGCGTTCAAACAGTTTATAATAAATGTTGCTAAAAATTCTATTCAGAATGAATTTTCGATTTTCTGTAAATTTATTATTGAATTTTCTTGAATGGAGTAATAAAGTGTAAAAAGTTTTTTTCTTTTTCTATTATTTTTGTTATTGAAATGGCAGAATTTGTAGGAGTTCATAACTCGTAATTGTCACAATTAATTGTGTTGCGGTAATTATATAATTACAGGCAAAAATCTGCTTAAAACCATTGAAGAAAATCTAATTAAGAACAAAGAATTGTAGAAGGAATAAAAAACGTAAAAAATTCAATTTGTTATATAAAACAAATTCTTAAGCAATCTTACGTCATATCCGTTTCAATAATAATAATAATTTTAATACAAAGAACAATAATAATAATAATAATAAAAAAATATTTTAATTTATTTTCTTAATTTAATTAGTTTCTTTCATTATAATTTTATGAAATAATAATATTTTTTTTTTTTTTATTGTATATAACAGAGTGGAAATATATGTGCTTGGTTGGTTGGTACATATAAGTTAAATATAATAACTGAAGCCCATTATAGATTCTAAGAAGAATTCTTATTTTATACATTTTTATACTTAATTTTGCCTTAACAAATTGCTAATGATTACGCAACAGTGTATATAAAATCTGATCATTGACCTGGACGTGTAGAAAAAATTTTATATTTATATGAAAAACAAAAAAAAAAACAAAAAAAAAAGAAGCAGAATGAGAGACGCAAAAATTTATTTAAACAGCGAAAAGAACAAATATATAAAATTAAAATTAAAAAAATAATGTTATATAAATGATGATCATATAATAAATTTATTTATTTATTTATTTTTGCCTTTTTTTATATTAATATTAATAAAGAAATGAATAAAAAAAAGAATTCGCAAAACAAACACAATCAATATGTGACTTTTTTTTTATTTTTTGCATAACATTCTTATAAATTACGACTCATTTAGATCATGGAACTCGCGAAAAATAGAGAAGAAGAAAAATTGTGGTTATTTTTTTTTTTTTTTTTTTTGTTACTGAATAATAAGCAGAATAATAAATAGCACTGACTATGTATTTGTGACTGAGTATTGATGTTTGAAACGTGCACAATTGCAGGTATATAAACCAACCATAGATGTACTATGTGTGACGTCCTTTCTTTATTTTCTTTATTTTGTTTGTTAATAATAATAATAATAATAATTTTTTTTTTCTTTTCTAGTAAAATAGAATAAATGCAACGATGCATTTTTTTTTTTTATAAATACGTCGCACGCGTTATTATTTTCATTAACACAGAAATTGTTGTAGCAGCAACAGCATAAATCGTTTATTATTCTGATTTTGATTAAATAAAAAATAAAATTTAATGTTGGGGGAGTTTTTCGGTTTTTTTTTTTTTTTTTTTATTGTATAATGATAAAAACATTGAAAAAAGCTCTCGCACACAAACACACCTATTTTTAATTCTAAAAATAAAAAAATAATTAAATTAGCATTTGTTGAATATTTACTACCCATGGCATATGTTTTTTGTTTTTTCTTTTTTTTAAATTTAATTTAATTTAATTAATTTTTGTTTACTTGTTTTATTTGTAATTAGTAATCAAGACAATGTAACGTATATTATCATAATTCTTTTACGTTTATATATTGACCTTTATGTAACGTATTATTGTTTTAATGTTCATAATACATTTCGTTGTTGTTGCTTGTTTTTTTCTTTCTTTCTTTCTTTCTTTTTTAAATTTAAATACAATGAATAAATAATTTTTTTTTGGTTTTAAATAAATAAACCGATAAATGATCGCCGAAATAAACCGCAACCACATTTTATATAATGATAAAACATATAACGTATTACGATTATGATGTATTCATCTACTACCAGATTGTAGTATGTACTACTACCAACTATCCAGCTAGACATACAATAGAGGTGTTACGCGATTTTTATTATTTAATTTCTAACAAAAAAAAAAAAAACGAGTCAATATCTCATTTATTTTGTGTACTGTACCATGTAATTTTTATGTAATTTATTTGACAGTTGATTCAATTTAAATTTTTTATTTATTTTTTTTTTATGTAATAATTTTTACTCATTACTCATTTATTAATCTCTGTGCGCTCAAATAATTATTTTTGTGTTATTTTTCTTATGTAAAATAAATGAAAAATACACATGGTAGATTTTTTGCATAAGTAAATTAACTTCGTATGTAAAACGAGAAGAGAGAAATGCTGTTTGTTTTATTGTGATAAATCACATAATCTTTAGTGCATAATAAATAATACAAAGAAAAACATTTTTTTTATTATTATTATAATAATATTTGTGTAAATAAAAAAAGAAGTAATTTCTGTGCTTTACAATACATAAGCTTCTTTTATAAATATTGTGTTTCGTTACGATTACAATACGATACTCGATACAATACGATATGATACACATAAAGTAATATAACCGAATTTAACTGAATCATTTATTTTTAATTTTCATTCCGTTGAACAACGGTGTAGTGAACAGTTTATTATTTATTTTATAAAAAAGTTTTGTGTTTGTTTGTTTGTTTGGTTGTGTTCACATAAAACAGTTTTTTTTTTTTTTTTTAGTTTTGTCACACAGATTTTTTATATAATAATTTAATTATTATTTATTTTTTTTTTTTTTTTTGTTTCGCTAATAATAATTTATTGTGAAATTATAAATCGATAACAGTTCATAATCAAAAGAAAAAAAAAAAACACTTAGTTATTAATAAAAGGATTAATACGTAAATTTTATTCTAATTACATTTCTATATACATATATAAAAAAAAAAAAATTATTTAAATATTGTGAAAAGATTTAATTTTTGTTTTTTTGTGATTATTCTTAATTAATTTTTATCTTTTATAGATTTCTATTGTATAATAAGAATCAACTACAACTAATACATATATAGAAAAAAATAAATAAAATTATTACATAATTTGTGGTGCTGTAATGTGAATTATATATATATATATTTGTTCATTCTTAATTATGGATTATGTGCGTTAATGATGATCTCTTAAAAAAAGTTTAACCGGCACAAATATAATATTTAAAGTTTTTTTTTGTTATTAAAAAAAAAAAAAAAATTAAATAAATAAATAAGGTGACACCGCAAATATAAATGTGACCTATTTTGCAAAAAAAGAAAAAGTTTATAAGTGTTTGTTTCTCTATCTAGAAAATCTATTTGTGTTTTTCATTAAAAAAAAAAATTAAATTTTGTGTATATAACCCACCTGGATATGTGTTTTTTTTTTTTTTTTTGAGAAAAAAGAAAATTTAATTAAATAATAATAATAATAATAAAATTAATTGAATTAATCAATGTGGATATAAAAAAAAGAAAAAAAGAAAATGTATAATAAATGTAGTGAAAAATATATTTCTTAAGTGAAAAGCCTCGGTTTAAATTGTGTAAATTTGTGTTTAATTGGGATTTAATTATTTATTTATTTATTTAAAAAAAAAACAAATAATAATAAACGTGTGCTGTGCGCCTCTAATTCTTCATTACATTACTCTGTTGTTACATAATTATATCATACGATAATAATAATAATAATAATAATTTTATTTAAACCAACGAAAAATAATTTATTGTTATCGTTCATAACCGAATAACTAGAAAAATAATAATAATAAAAAAAATAAATAAACGTCACAATAGGACAAATAATAATAATAATAATAATAATAATATTTTGATGAAAAATCCGGATGACGAAGCAACGATGAATTGATAAAAAGAAGAAAAAAGAAAAAAAAAAATTAAAAGTGTTGTGTTAAAAAAAAAGAAAGAAAAGTGATTCATCAAGTCATAATTTTTTTTTCTTTTATATAACAGATATATATAATTCAAGTGGTATAATAATAATAATAATAATAAGTGTGTTTGTGTGTGTACGGCATTTTTATTTATTAAGTCAAGTTTATAATTGTTTTTTTTTTTCTGTTTGAAAATTAATTTTTAAGTGACATCGATTAGTTAAAACATTATTTATTTAACACGAGAAATTTACTGTCTAATCTAATTTATTTTTTTCAATTTTTCATTGTTTCATTTTTTCATGAATAAAAATATTAAACAAATCGTGTATTAAAAAATTATAATTATTATTATTATTAATTTGACACCACACCACAACATCAACTAGTATTATGATTATATGTGTGTTGTGTGCACTATTTTTATACATCCTGTGTTTTAAAAAGTTTATTAAGTAAACGAATCAAGTGTATTATTTATTTCAATTATTTTTTTTTATATAACAGAATTAATGAATAAGTATAAAAAAATAAATAATTAGAAAGAAAGAAGAAAACAATTATTTAAAACGGATGTGTGACACAAGTGTTTTTATTAAATAATTATCGATCATCATCCACACAGTTATTAATTAATACAAATTAATTATTGTTAATTGTGTAATGCTTTATATAAAATGGCGACGATGACAGATTTAGCCAAAGATGCATTTGATAATCATAATTATATTGTTGCAGCTGAAATATTTGAGAGATGTTTAAAGAATGATGATGAAAATCCAACTGAATTGTATTTTTGTTATGGTGATTCGTTGGCACGTGCTGGCCGTTTACATGAGGCATTCGATGTTTACGCACATTTATGTAATATGTTGAGTATGACATTGCCATGTGAAAAATTAAAACATGTTGCATGTTCATTATTAGAGAGTGTAATGAAGGCATCACGTCGTTTATCGATAAATAATAATTGTAATACAGGAACATCAATAAGTAATAATATGGATATATTAGATCCATTATGTTGTCCAATATGTGAGGATGTGTTACGTTATCCAGTGACTTTTACCTGTGGCCATACATATTGTCGACAATGTTGTTTTGGACGGTCACAGTGTCGTGTTTGTGGTTTAAAATTAAATTCATCCGGATTTGAACAGGATGTATCGGTAAAACGTTTAGTTGAAAGATGGTGGGGACCCGAATTAAGGGCGGCTGATCTAAATGATGAGGCAATCCGTTATATAGAAACAAATGCATTTGATGATGCATTAAGATGTTGTAATCAAAGTTTAGAACAAGGTAAATACATTTTAATTTATATTTATTCTATGTATAAATAACCCCAAGGTCTATTTTGCGTATATTTTTATTTCCTATCTATAGTAAAATATAAATAATTAATTTATCTTTGTTTTATCTAAATGGATATGAAATTATTATTATTTTTATTATTTTTATTATTGATATATGCTATAGAAAATGTTGTGTCTCTAATTGAAGGTTTTCTTTTATAAATATAAATAACAACAGTAAAGTATGCTAACAAATATTTCCTCTTATTATTATTTCAAGTATTTATTAATTAATTAATAAAATAATAAATCATATTAATTCAATTTATTAACGTATTTTAATAAATTTTTGCATAAAAATTTGTGGTAACAAATTGTCGTGATTTAAAATAGAAAAACAGAAAAAAAAAAAAATGTACAAATCATCAATTTAATTAATGTTTTAAATAAAATAACATAAATTATGAAATAAATATTTATTTATTATTATTATATTTTGTAATAATTATATAAATTAGCCAATGTATTAAGAAAAGTACTTTCAATCGTGTTATATGTTTATGATATTATTATTATTATTATTATTATTATTATTATTATTATTATTACAGCATCCTTTCATTTCTTTGTACAATATTATTACTACTATGCTGAAAAAGTAACATAATTATGTATAAAAAATCATTTTTTATATCAAATTGTTTTATTAAATTATTGATTGAATAAAATTATGTTGCTGTTGCTGTGCTTTTATTTATGATTTGCAATTGTAGGAAAAATAAATAATTTTTTTTTCTCTCTGTTAGTCGCTGTCTCTCTCACTATATAAATGACATAATATTTCATAAGTGAGGCTGTACTGTACTAAAAGCACACTTAAGCTTTTTTTTTTGTTATTATTATTATTATTATTATTATTATTATTATTATAATTATTATTTCAAAATCACCTTAAAAACTGGTTATTATTATGTATGTTAAGTTAACTGTTCTCTTTCTTTCTTTTTTTCTTTTTACTTTATTTTACCTGTGCTCTGCTGTTGTTGCTTTAACTTTTGATTTTAAACATTTTTAACATTTTTTTTTTTTTTTCCGTTGCTTATTTATGTCTGTCTGTCTCTGCCAATATATGAAAAAAGCGATTTCATAACCGAAAATGGCAAAGTTTTGTTTAATAATAATAATAATAATAATAATAATAATAAAAACTATTTATTATATGATTATTATATTATAAGTAAAAAAAAAAAAAATCCTATTACAAAATTAGATTGATGATTATGAAATTTTATAATTTGAATGCAATTAAAATCATGATTTTAAATGTTGATAAAAAAAAAAGAAAAAAATTGCGTAAAATTTCTTACTAAGTATCCAAAATCATATTGTTGAATATCAATTGAATTAAATCAACCCACTGTGTAATGTAGCATAAATTGTATTGAAATATTTTATGTTTTTTTTTTTTTAGCTAGCTAACATAATGCAATTTTTAGAATTTCATCATTTTTCTTTTTTTTCTTTTTTTTTTATACACCGTTTTGGTGAATGGGATTTTTCATTTTGTTTTAATTATAAAATTAAGTAATATTCAAACTAGGTAAAATTATTTCAATTTCTACATATTTATTGTATAATTGTTATTTATTTCTATATATCTGTGTGTATGTAGACATAATAATATTTAGTTAATTGTGTTATAGATAGTATTTTAAATGTTAAAACAAAAAAAAAAAACAGTAAGAAAACTTCTATGATAATGACGTAAATCCGCGTTATAAAAATAATCTTTATGCAATAAAATATTTATTAAATAATATTTATTAGAGAAAATGTGTTATGTTTTCTATAATAATTATTGCAAGTGACTTTATTCACTCTTTTATTATTATTATTATTATTGTTGCTGCTGATGATGATGATGCTGCTGATGTTGGTTGGTTGGTTGGTTGGTTGGTTGTTTCGTTGATTGTTTCGTTGTCGATTATGTATTAAAAATAAAAAATTTTTTTAATAACTTTTATGGCCTTGTAATAGTTTAATTTCATCAAAAATTTTCTAATTTTCTATTTAAAAATAAATAAATAAAAAAAAACGTATTTTCATGTTTAATTGAACTTGAATAATAATAATAATTATTATTTTTTTTATTATTATTACTCGTATTGTGTTTTATCATATTTTTCGTTTTATATAATTTTTCGTTTTTTTTTGGTTCGGTTTGGTATGGTTTGCTTTACATAAATGAAAGCAAATATTTTTGCCACATCAATGGTTTTTATTTTTTATTATTATATGCTTGATTACTACATAATATTATTGTTTAATTTATGTTATGCCATTATTGCAGATGAACTTTTATGTAAATGAATAATAATAATAATAATGTTTATGTTGAAATAGAATTTTATTGTGTTGCATAGGAAAATGTTTATTATTTTATATTATTATCATAAAAGATTTGTTTTAGTAACGTTTTGTTTTATTTATTTAATTAATGCACAATCACACATTTTTTTAATGACAATAATTCCCTTATCTAATGATTTATTATGTAAATAAAATATATGTTCGCATTATGGTTAATTAATTAATTAATTTATAATGAAATAAAACAAAAATTAAATTAAATTACATTTTACTATAAATTGTGATGTGAAAAATTGGAGAAAATACATTTTTTTTTTCGTCATAAAACATATGTAAGCATGTTTTAAATAATAAATTCGTCATTTATTATTCGTATTAAAAGTTTATAAAGTCATCGAAATTTTAAAATAAATTTATTATTAGTTAATAACATATGTACATACATACATATGTCTGTATGTCTGTAAAAGAAAAATAATAATTTTGGCAAACTATGATAAATATAAATTAATTAAGTGAACAAAAAAGGAATCTGAAATAGTCAAAGTCAGGCAAACAGTCAGAGGCATATTGAAAGTGAAAACTTAAAAAATTTTTAATTCGATTTAATTAAATAATCGTTATAATCATTTTTTCTTTTTATATAATATAGAAATGTGTCATAAATAAATCATTTGTATTATGTAAATTAATAAAAAAAAAAAAAAATGTTTGATATCACAATTGATAAAGTCCCGCCCGTCCGTCCGACAAACACCGCGTTTTTTTTTTTTTAACAAGTAGAATATTTTTTTACTCTGTATGTTGTATAAGTTTATTAAATTTAAATTATCTAGATACATACATATATGTTTGAAAATTATTATTATTATAATAATAATAATAATAATAATAATAATAATAATAAAGTAAAAAGATAAGTTTAAAAAAAAATTTATTGTATAAAGGAGACGCCGCATTGTCTAGTTTTATTAAAAAAAATTATTTTTTATTTTCGGTGTTTTAAAATATTAAATTATTTCTTTTACATGTATGAAGTTAATTAATAAATAATTAATGTATATTTATGTTAATATTTTAATAAACAGCAATGCAGCAATGTTAATAAACGTTTTTATTGTGAATTTTTATTATAAATGGGACGATAGTAATGCGACCGACATATAGACTCAATGCGCCAAATGAATATTTTTTTTTTTCTTTCTTTCGTTTACTTACAAACGACGACGTCGACCTAATTTGTTAATTTTTAGTTAATGGTTTTATAGAAATTTATATATATATGATTAGATTATAATTTTTCTATTTTACCTTTGTTATGCCACAAGTCATAATACAACAATAAAATAATAATCACGGTTATATACAAAACAGCATAAAAATTGTGTAAAACATTCGTCAAATATTGCACAGTGTTTTTCATTTTTTTTTTGTATGTTTTTTGTGAGAGAATTTTATAATAATAATAATGTTATTACGATTGTATATAAATGTATATCCAAAACAGAAATAAATAATATTATATAATTTATTAAACCGATTACATTATATTTATTATAATTTCAATATAGATAAAAAATATTTTGCGTGAAATGTGTGAAAGAAAAGTGAACAAAAAAGTTGTCAATGATACAAAAATTATTAAACGTGAATTTCGATATGTAAGGTAATTTTAATTATTTTGCAATAAAATAAAATCTTTTACCTTAGAGTGTGTTGTTGCTGTTGTCTATAGTTGTTTTAGTTGTAATTATGTTGCAACATAATATTGCATTTATAATTTGTTTGCGTTGTGTTTTGTTGTGTGCTTGTTGTTTGTTTGTTTCATCATTATTTATATGAATTTTTTAGAAACAGATGTGATTTGTTGAGTCTATTTTACTTTTACTTTTAAGAAAATAATTTTTTTTTTTAATTTGGGTCGTTGTTAAGAAATTTAAGGGAAACAGTTGGTTTATTTTGAATGTTTATGAGTTTGAGCTGACCTTTAATTGGTGTTCATAGTCAACCCTTTTACACCTTACCAAAGCAGTAAACACAACGAAAGATACAATGACTAAATGCAACATCTGTCAAATTAGAATATACGGAAATTCCGAGCTGCTATCGACGACAGAATCTATTTCTAATTTTGTAGTTACGCCAGACTTAGTCAATACGAATGCACAAAACACTTTTTACATATTTGACAATTTAAAATTGGTCGCTGAACGTTTGAAGTTCTGGGTTTTGTTTACTAGCGAGCGTATTTGCTCAGAAACTATTATTTTTCGTTTTGGTTAGGCCTTTATTCCTCTTTAAAAAAGATCGCTGTAATAAGTTCGGAAATTTGTATAATAGATAGGATTCTTTATCCTTGTTTATTCATTAAAATGTCTTATGTGATTCATTCACCAATCACCACACAATTAATTTCTATTTAAAATGTTGTCTTGTCTTGTCTTGCTTTGTCGTGCTTTTATTATTGGAAAATAATAACAAATGGTTTTTTTTTTTTTTTTTTAATTTGATTATGAAAATACTTAGTATTGTGTTATGTAAATAATAAATAATAAATGTAAACATTTATATAATAATATTATTAATAATAAAAAATAAATTCTTTGTATATTAAAAATAAATAAATAAAAACAACAATAAGCTCCTTCCTTTCTCGCCTTACATATTTATTTATTTCGTTTATTTCTTTCTTGTTATTATTTTTTCTTTATTATTATTATGTATGAATATTATTATTATTAATAAATAATTTGCATATACACTTAAAAATAGATTAATTTGTCTGTTTTCTGTTTTGTCTTATATGTGTGTGTGTGTGTGTGTGTGGAGGCTTTTTTTTTGTTTTCTTTAAATAAATCAAAAAACATTTTTTTTGTGTTGTGTTGCGTTGTGTGCATTCATTAGTTTATTATTGTATTGGCTGTGCTTTTTTGTTTGTATTTTTGTTTGTTTGTTTGTTTGTGAATAAATAATTAATTAATAAACAAGAAATGGTTGTGTGTTATCAAAGGTGAGAGAAAGAAAACAAAGATAAAAATAATAATAATAATAATAATGCCGTTGTTTATTCATTATACCTGTTTTTTATTTATAACAAAATTGATAATAAAAAAAAAAAGAATTTTTTTTTTTCTTTGTTTTGTTTTTGTTTTGTTTGGATAAAGTTTCATTATCAAATTATTTTATTTTTTTTTTTTTTATATAATTAAATGCTTGCTATTGATTTACCTTATAAAACATAAATTAATGTATGATTAAAAAACATCGGCGTCTTATCTCTGCTCTAACTCTCTCTAAAATTTTTAATAATAAATCGACAATAACATAATTTAAGGTATTTTAATCGACATAATTTAATTAAAATTTTTTGCCCTGTCAAGCGTTCAACGTAGACGATAAATATTTTTTTTTTTTTTTTTTTTTTTTTGGTGTTATATAATCATGAAATTCGTATTGGTTTTTATTGTGCAATTTGTTGTAAAGAAAGATGGAGAAAAATCATTTTTTTTTTTGTGTTGTGACGAAATTATTTCTAATTAAATTTTAATGATAATGATAACGATGGAAAATGTGATAGAATTTTTTTTTATTTTTATTGTGGTTTGGGGAATACAAATTACCAAAGTAGAATTTTTCGTAATTGGTATAAAGGCCACAGTTGGCCGCTATGCAATGACCTTCAACTTGTAGAAAATGAATGAACTCTGATGAAAAAAGAAAAGAAAAAGAAAATAATAATCGGTAAGAGAGAATAAAGAAAATACAAAATGAATTAACAAAAAAAAAAAGAAACGAAAAGAAAAGAAAAGAAAAAGAAATTTATATGAATGTGTGTGTGTGCGTCATAAAGTGTCGGCAATAAAATGAGTTCAACAGAATTTT
Organism: Ptychoptera albimana; assembly: GCA_961205885.1. Lineage (NCBI taxonomy): Eukaryota > Metazoa > Arthropoda > Insecta > Diptera > Ptychopteridae > Ptychoptera > Ptychoptera albimana. The sequence goes on from OY540804.1 coordinate 2,020,529, forward strand.
AAGTGTTTTGCAATGCATATGAATTTTGCTTTTTGTTTTGTTTGTTGTTTCAATGAAATAAATAATTAAAAATTGTGAAGACACAACGACACCATACATACTAACACACACGAATAGAAATATAAAGGTTTTATGAACTTTATTATGTGCTGGTTTTGCGTGCTTTGTGTTGCTTTCCTATCACCCAATGCATTTTCCGTGGTTTTATTTTTGTGTGTCGCTTGTTTTTGTTTTTCGTTTTCTGTTTTCTTTTTTCTTTATCATCAAAAAGAGATAATTTTTTGTTATTGTCATTGTTGTTGATGCATTTTATTTATTTATTTATTTATTTATATTATTAATTATAATGATTATTCAATTATTTTGAAGGTGATAAGTACAATTATGTATGTATGCACCGACGACCACCTATCTCCATTATTTTTACATTTGATAACACAATAAATAAATGAATAACAAAACAATTAAAGAAAATTTGTTTACTTGTTGACAAACTTTTTATTATTATTATTTATTAATTATTAATTATTACGTTGCATTGCGTAATAATAATTAATAATTTTTATTTTTATTCTTACTTTGTTTAGAATTATTTTGTGTTTTTTTTTTTTTTTTTTTTTTTTTAGGACATTCTAAGCAAAATTACGCTTTTAACAAAATTCACACAGAAAGTTCAACAGCCTTAATAAGAAAAAATTTTTTTTTTTAATTTAATTTAATTTAATTTAATTTATTTTTATTTCGTTAGCTTAGTTGTTTTTGTGTGGTTGGTGGAAAGTAATAAGTTTAAACAAAGTTAATTAAATTGTTTAAATTAGACACAGTAATAATAACGACGGATTTTATTTGTTTGTATTTTTTATTTTGTGTGCGCTTATCACAATATATTTGGATACAATTTTAAACGTAGAAAAGCGTCGTGTTATCATCATTTGCGTTGTTTTTGGTTTTTTTTTTTTTTTTTTTAAATTCTTTTCTATGTATAGAAACGTTAATTGCATAAATAAAAATAAAAAAGAAAAAATATTATTACTGTGCATTATTATTATTATTATTTATTTACTTGATTTATTAGCAAGCAGAAATAAATCAAACAACCAACCACCAATCAAATCTATTTTTGGTAATTATTATTATTATTATTATTATTATTATCATGTTTCTGATGTCTATTATCGGCGAATTTATTTAATTATTATTATTTTTGTTCACTTTGACAAGTAGAAAAATAATTTTCTAATAAAAGACGCGCAATTTTTTTTTATTATTATTTTTATTATTTTTATTATTGTCATCGTGTCATGCTGTTTGTTTATTTATTTATTTATTTATTTGTTAAATTACATAAAGTGAGATTAAATCTAAATTAGTTTATACCGAGGTTATTGAACTTTCTCAAATTAATTTAATTTTATTTTATTTCCACTAAAACGTACACTATCCGTTTTTTAGTATAATTAGTTAATTAATTAATGATAATGTTTTTTAATTGTTTTTCTAAATGTGTCACGACACACAAAAATATGTCCTTTGTTCCTGGCGCACACCTTTTTTGTTTTTTTTTTTTACATTAAATAATTAATTAATTTCTAAGAGAAATGATGAAACCTAAAAAAGCTGCTTGGTTTTATTATGCTTGGTCGCCTTAAGGTCAATTTGTTCTGATTTGTTTTTTTTTTCTATAAACACACAACACCGGTTTATTTTATAAATTTTTTTTTTTATTATCTCTTAAGTAATTTTAGTTAATTATAGAATAAATCTAGTTTTTTTTTTTTGTTTTCTCGCTATAATAATAATAAAAATAAAAATAATAATATTTTTTTTTGTATGCTTTTTAATTCACAGCTCCTAATAGTTTTAAAGGTCTTCTGTTGCGTTCAGACGTTTTATATCGTTTGAATCACTTTCAAAGTTCTCTAGCTGATGCAGACAATGCACTTAAAAGTCGACCCACGTCATACAAGGTCAGTATTTAATTTTTTTTTTTTTTTCTTTTCTTTTTATTTTTGTTTTCGCTCTTCAACACACACACACATTATACAAACAAACAAAAAATATGTATGCTTTTTGTTTGTAGTTTTTTATAGACTTTTATGTTTTCAGTTTTCATTTTTATTTAATAATTCAATGAGTTCACCACCCCCGCCGCTGTAGTATTCACTAGAATAGTGTCTGGTTTTTTATTTTTATTTAATTTAATTTAATTTTTTTTTTTTTTTTTTTTACTTTTCTATTGTTTTTTGACGGTCGACTTATGGCGGCGACAGCGGTTCGCTACCCAGTTACCACAATTTCTGTATGCTAAGCCTTTGTTGTCATGCTCTATCGAAATTATTATTATTATTATTATTTTTTTTTTTTTCTTCACATTTATTTTGTATAATAAATGTACGTTTTGCATGATTTTCACTGATTGTAACAAAACATTGTGTCTGTGGTTGTAAGGTAGCATATTGTATTGTCGTTGACCGTATAACCGTATGTAATGTGTACGACGAATATGCATAATTTGTAACGAGTTTTCTTCTCTCTACTGAGTCAATTTTATTGCTTTTTTCATGTTTATTTAAATGCAATAAGAGAAACTTACATTATTATATGCAACAGAGTGGTTCACCCACCATAATTAATTTCAATTTTTTTTCAATCCCTATTCAAAAAGGAAATTTGTGTTGTGTGTGTGTCCTCCTTATCATTTAATTAATTGTTTTTGGGTGAATAGTATTTATAATTGTTTTTTTTTTTTTTTTTTTTTTTTATAGCCATATTATAGACGTGCGTTGGCCTTGTCTGGACTTGGTAGAACAGAGGAGGCATTAATTGCACATTGTATAGCTGTTAGCCTTGATAAATCATCACCAGGCATACCCAATGGATCTCATTTTGACGTAATCAGGGTAAGATAATTTTATTTATTATATAATCATTTTCGTTTTTGTTGTTTTTATTACGTAATCAATGATAATCAAAAAGCTAATTAAAAAATAAAAAAAAAACAGTTATTACAGAGATTGTTAACACCATCAATGCGTTCAAATACCCATCAAATGTCATCTGTGTTATCAACACCGTACAGTGTTGTTAGAAGAAAAAAGAGGCGACTCTTATCAGTTGTCCGTACAAATAAAATTGGTACAAGTGACTATGAAGAGGGTAATTCAAGTTGTGGTGAAGAGGAACACTTTGCACAAAATCGATTTGGATCTCGGCATTTTCGTAGAGCATTTAGTTTAAGGCCGGATGTGGCTATACCAAAACAAAATAATAAATTTAGAACATTATTAGATAGGATATATCAGGAAATTGGAAAAATAAAACGTAAGCAAGCAAAAACATTCAGTGCATGAATTAAATTAAATGAAATTAAAAATAAATGAATTGTATATTTTAGGTGTAGAAACAAAACAAACATTGCTACAGGTGAACCCGATTTTAATAGAACCATCAGATTTTGACTGTGTATTATGCTGTCGAACTCTGTGGCATCCTGTGGTTACACCATGCGGTCATACATACTGTTGGGTAAATATATGCTAAAAATAAAATAAAATAATATTCAAAAGTTTTGAAATCACATTATTTATTTATTTATTAATTGTTTTGTTTTGTTTTGTTTTGTTTACCCGTAGGTTTGTTTGGACCGTTGCTTAGATTATTCATCGTCATGTCCCTTGTGCATGGCACCGTTAATTGAACAGTATCGCAATCACCATCACTGCAATAATAATATTAATAATAATAATAATAATAATAATTTACACAATTCAACAACAATAACGATGGCTAAACGTAATGTGACTAGATTTTTAGAATTAGCAATGAAACGTTTTATACCGATGGCATATATGAAACGGCAGGGACAAGAAATGGAAAAAGAGCCATCAATTCCTGTTTTTATATGTACGACTGCATTTCCGACTGTTTCTTGTCCATTATTTGTTTATGAGCCACGTTATCGATTGATGGTACGACGTGCCATTGAGAGTGGTGAACGTAAATTCGGTATTGTTCAGCCGCAAATTGGTAGACAACGTTATGCTGAATATGGAACAGTACTTGATATACGAGACTGTGTTTTATTAGATGATGGACGATCTATTTTAAGTACGGTCGGTCACAAACGGTTTCGTGTAATTGGTCGCAGTGAAAAAGATGGTTATGATACAGCAAAAGTGGAGTATATCCACGATGAGCCAATAAATCACGATAAATTAGAAATAGTACAAAGTTTAAATGATAAGGTTTTACAAAAAGCTGTGGAATGGTATGAGAATCTACCAGAAACGATTAAAGCGGAGATTTTCAAGAGTTTTGGACAAATGCCAGAATTGGAAAGTAATTGGGAAACACTGCCAGATGGTCCTGCATGGTCATGGTGGATTATCGCTATCCTACCACTAAGTCAACAATTAAAAGTAAATTTTTTTTCTAAATTTCACATTGTTGATTCTTTGGTTTTTTATTAACGTTTTGTTTTTCTTTTTGTTTTTGTTTTTAGATAAGCATTTTAGCAACGACAAATCTAGAGAAACGTTTGCGTGCGATTGAGAAAACATTAACGCAATACATAGCAGAAGAACAACGACGTGCTATATCTCTTGTATCCAATGACAGTTTATCTGCATCACAATCAATTGATTGTTGTCAATATGCAACAACATCGGCACAGTTAAATGATCATCAACAGACTAGGGATCAAACATCTGAATATTTACTGTAGTTTATAGTATTCTTCCTCCTTTTAATTAATTTAAAATATAAAATCCTCTATTTACAAAACACAATCAAAAATAAATAAAATTAAAAAAAAAAAAAAAAACAATTAATAAAAACATATTTATATAATTAATTATACATAGATATTAATTTTAAATTAAAAAAAAAAAAAACAAAAGATAAATATTTTTACTAATTAAAAAAGAAAAAAATTAAAAAAAAAAAAAAAAACTTTTCTATTATATTTCCAATGAATCTTTAAGCTTTACTTGTTTATTCCGCCTATTTAAATTTAATATTTAATTAATTTAAAACGATAATGATGTGTAGGGGGGAGTCTTTTTTTTTTTTTGTATTTTAATTTTAATTTTTTTTTTTTGGTTAATTATTTGTGTTTTTAATTAAATTTTCTGTTTTACATTTTTGTAATCATGCCTTATGGGTGAATAAGGTGCGTTTGTATAAAAATATAAAAGAGTAAGAAATTAAAAAAAAAAAAAGTAACACAGAGAGCGGAATTTATTTTAAACTGAGAATATGTATAGCGTGTAGTAGATGGATAGGCGCTGTGAATTGACAATCTAAATTCAATTTTTATTTATTTTATTTTATTTTATTTAATTAATACTTATTAATACATTATTTTATCCAATTTCTAATTTTTATATTTTATAATATTAAGCAAGAAGACGAAGAAGAAGAATAAGAAAAAAAAAATATTTATACTTAAATTTAATAATAATAATAAACTTTTTAATAAATCATCATCTAATTAAATGTAATTATTTTGAACGTAATTAATTAAACGAAAGAAATGAAAAAAAAAAAAAAAAGATAAAGAATTTGCTGTGAAATAAAGTAAAAAAAAAAAAAAAAAAAACTTTAATTAATTTTTTTTTTTTAATTAGATAAATCAAATATCAAATGTTATAGTGAAAAATTTACAAACAAAAATAAAATAGAAGAAATTATATTTAATTTATTTTCGATGAAATTATTAAAGAAATTTAATTAAAAAAAAATTATTTAAATAAAACAAAATCGGACAGATGTGTCTGGAATTTTTTTTTTTTATTTAATTAATTAATTCATTAATTAAAAATTGTAAATCACAGAATTTTTATTTTTTCTTGTTTAACTACAAGACAACACAAATAACAACAAAATGAAAATTAATTAAAATAATTTTTATTTGTTATTTATAAGCATTTCTTTTTTCTTTTTATTTTAATTCATTAATTTATCTTTATTCTGATATTTATAAATGTATTTAAAATTATGATTATTATATATGAAAAAAAAAAAAAAACAAAAAAAACTTTTTTAATAATGAAACAAAGGAAAAAAAAAATTCTTTTTTATTAAATAATTAAATTATTTTACCTTTAAGTGATTTTTTTTTTTTTTTTTTTGTTATTAGTTAATTATCCTGATTAACCCTTTTTTATTTGTTTAATTAAAATTTTAGAGTTTTTTGTTTGTTGTGATAACGATGGGTGGGTAAACGATGGTAAGACACTCGATTCCTGTAGAATTCTAACTAGAAATCATCATGTAAGTAATCCACGATATTTTATTTATTTTATTTATTTATTTATTTACGGCACAGATGGTTTTTTTTTTAGATGAATATTTTATTCTGTTTTTACTTTAGGAATTAATAAGAATAAAAAGACAACACAGTAAACTATGCCATCAGGATAAAAACAGAAAAACAAATAACAGAATTAACATAAAAACAATAAAGCAGCAGCATTGATATCAATAGAATTTTATTCAATTTAAACAAAAAAAAAAAAATTATTTATTGATTTGTATACAGGGCACAAAGAAATAAACAATCGTCAGACAAAATACAAATAAACAATTTACAAAGGTGACAACAAGCAGCTTTATCCAGTTAAAAGATGTTTTAATTAAAGAAATTCACTCTTCATTATTATTATTATTATTATTTTTTTTTTGTTTATTGATTTCTGTGTAATTATTTACCTGTAAATTAACAAACAAAAAACTTTTAACGGTTAGTTAATTAAATTTCTGAATGTTCTGAATTTCATTAATTATTAAAGTGATTGATTGATTGATGAAACTTTAATTAAAATTTATTTTGAAAAAAAAAAAAAAACACAATCCAAGTATGTAATGATTTTAAAATCAAAGCACCTGTGATTGAATTTTTATAATAAAAACAAAAACCCTAACCATAACCAAAAAATTGGCGAAAAAATTTTATTTAAAAAAAGAAAACCGAAATAATGTCATATTTTGATAAAGATGAAGTAGAAGGGGATGATATTCCGACAAATACATCATCGAATCGTGAATTATTACACAATTTACCAGAAGTATTCCTCAGAAGATTAATTAATTACTTAAGCCTTAACGATTTATTACATTTATCCAGTTCGTGTAAATATTTTCAAAAGGTATTTCTGAAGTTTTTTTTGGTTTTTTTTTTTTTTTTTTGCAAAATATTTAATAAATGTTTAATTTTAAAGATTTATGGTTGCGATGAAATATGGAAAATAATATTTGAAAAGTTTTTCAAGGCGTTATGCTCGTACACGGATTATGATGATGTTTGTTCAAATGGTGGCTATAAAAAATTATGCAAACAATTATGGCAAGCGAATTGTCATTTAGAGAATATTCGGAATTTATTGAATAAAGGAATTCCGATAAATTGTTCACAGAGTAGTTTTTTTGTTAAAGCTTTTCCCAAGGATAAAGCGAGCTGTAAAATAAACGCAGAGGAAGCTGATGAAATAGCGAATTTAGGCAAATTTGATTTATTGTTTTAACGTACCGTCCGTATACATTTTTTTTTTTTATTAATTAATTCTAGATAACACTGAATTAAAGATGAAAAACCTTAGCATTTCGAATACCACATTATTCGAGAATAATTCAAATATTATAAAAACGTTAAACACGACATCGTATACAAAACTGGTTGCCACACCATCAACAATTAGTCTACCGAATAAAAATCTAATTCTCACCGAATCGATAATCAATTTAAAAAAGAGTAAATCCGATATTCTAGATAAAACACTACAGAATCCAGAACAATTGGCCACGACAAGCACAATAACATTATGTGAAAAGAAAATCATACCAAATATAAATATAAATCATATTGCTGATGAGGATATGGATATGCATTTTAATAAAGAATCATTAAAAAAACGTTTAAATTTATTATTGAAAAAATCAAAACCGCATAAAACCTCTGATGATGATCTTCCCGGTGATTACACAAAGAAATATGCACTGCGCTACATGTAATCATGGTAAAAACTAAAAAAAAAAAAAGAGGCAGTTCCATATAACATTAACTATATAAATAAATCACAAGTGTGTCTTCGCTAAGTACTGAACCATTTTTTTTTTCTTTTTTTTTTTGTCAACATTTCTGTTAATTTATTTAGAGATTTTAATTAATAATAATATAAAATCAAAATTAATATTAAATTAATTGTTTAAGAATTATTTATTATTATTAAAAAAAAATAATAATATTATTATTATTATTATTATTATTATTATTGAAAAATTGTTGAGAAACACAACGGTTTCAGCTAATCAAATTTATTTTATTCAATTTTTTTTGTTTTTCTTCGCGTTTTTTATTGCATTCGTGTTATTATTAACTTGCAATATGCAATTGTATGCACTTTTATGTATAAATTGTTTGTATTAGAAATGTAAGTAAAAATTAAATAATTTTTCCATATCAATATCACAATAATGTTTTCATTGTCGTATTTAATTTTGTAAAAACACTTCAAAAATGATTACAGAAATAAAAAAATAAAATAAAATTGTGATTAAAAGAAAAAAACATTAAAAAAAAACAGCGTATTATTGTGCTTTTTAAATGCGTTAATAAAAAACGGAAGAGAGAAAGAAAGAAAGAAAAAAGCATTAATATTACGCGCATGATTAATTGTTGTTTGGTTAGATGAAAATCAGGTGAAAAATCAAATGGAAATTATTTTAAAGTTATGGAATTTCATTAAAAACATTTGAATAATATGTGCATAAGTTTTCTTAATAAATTTTCCTTGATTTTATTGGTGTAAGAATACGTTTTATAAATAGTGTGTGCAATTTTTAAATAAAATGCAATTACTGGTGTTATGTCATCGCATTATAATAAGCATACAAGTTGTTGCCTATAAAATGTGATAAAAAAAAAAAAATGAACGTATTGTAACAATATTAGTTTTACTATTTTCTATATGAAATAGTATTGGTATACGTTGATAGAACCGCAACAATAACAGAACATTTTTTTTTTTTTTTTTTTTTTTTTACATACGTTAATTAAATTATGCATTTATTGTAATTTGTTTGTATGCGTTGTACCTACTGTTATTGTTTACTTTTAATAATAATAATAATAATAATAATAATAAAATTAATATTTTATTTTTTTTTTGCACTGTAATCATGGCTTGATAATAATAAAATAAAGGAGAGAAAAGTAAAAAAAAAAAAAGTTACCTTTTAATGTCTATAAACTAATCATAAACACCCGCCTGTTGCTTAATAAAATAATGTGCGAGATGTTTTAATAAAATTTCTGTGAATTAAATGAAGATTTTTCCCTTGTTGTGTGTGTTTCTGGTGATAATTAATTCAGTTGTAAAATATGGCGACATAAAATTATTTTGAATTTTTGACAAATAAAATCAATAATTATTAGTTAATAAAAATTTTCCCCTTTACCTTTTTATTAACCTTAATTAAATGTTTTTTTCTATTGTTTATAAATTTTTTAATTACGTTAATTAATTCTATCTGTGCCTTGATTGAATAATGTTTGTTATCGAAATTACATATAGATTTATTTAAACAATTTATAAGTAAATGCTTAAGTCAACTTTAAGTCATAATAAACATAATAATAATAAAGAAATAATATTCTTATTACATAATAATAAAATATTCTTTGATTATACATTTCGTATGTTTTCTGTTATAAAATAAAATAGAAATGTTAAAAAAGAGAAAATTTCTTATTAACCAGTGTACAATGGCAATCCATACAACAAGTAAAACCATAGAAAAGCTTATTATTTGTGTGTTTTTTTTTTTTAATGAAGGAGAAGAAGAAGAAAGAACGTACGAATGACGCGATTTATACAGTGCTTATATAGATGATTGGTTACATATAACGATAACGTTGTTGTCATGACAGTAATACATTGGAATGGAATTCACTGCCAAAATAACTGACGTACAGCCCACCTTATATTCCGTGATTGAATTTTCCTTGCTTCTTTCATATAAATAAATCGCAAACAAATAATAAAATTGTGTAGGAGAGGAGAAAAAAAAGAAAAAAAAAGAAAAACGAAAATTCAGAGAATATTTATTAATAATTATTATTACTTTATATGTATTTATACCTGTTGTTGAGTATTTTCGTTAGGGTTGATTTTGATTTTACATTTTATGTAATAAATCTCATCTACTGCATCATCATTTTGTGTTATCTCGTCATCGTTTCACAGTCAATCACTTTAAATTCTCCTCCTTTATTCCTTTAGTTTTTTAGTTTTTTACCTTGTTATTATTGATAAAAAGTTTTATTCAATTGAATTTCCATACATTTTTTTTTTACTTCTTCTTCTTCTTCTTCATTTTTATCTATCTGTAAATAAAAGGGGGGAAAATATAAAATAAATATCGGATAAAGAAAAGTTTTTTCTTTTCCCTTTCTTTTTTTTTTTGTTTTTTGTATTCAATTACAGACATAATAAAATTCAATAGAAATCTTTAGAAATTTTTTTTTACGAGTGTCGTACGTACTGAAGTTACTGAAAAAGGATTTTTTTTTTTAATTCAAGTGAAGTGAAGTTTTATTAGTTAAAGAAAAAGTTAATAAAATTTCTATGGCAAAAATGCAACTAATAAACCAGGTGATGAAATGTGATTTATGAATTAAAAAAAAAAAAAACGAAAAAAAAAAAGGAACAAACAGAAAAATTGTCATAAATAAAAAAAAAAGAAAACCCGCAAAAAAAAAAAATGTTTTATCTTATCGTGAATTATTTTTGTATTGTAAAATGTCATAAATTATGTTTATTCTTAAATACATAAAAAAATTAATTAATTAATTTAACATTAAAGTGTAATTAGTGCTAGACAGTGCATAAACAAAAGAAAACAAAACAAAACAAAAAGGAAAAAAGTTTTTCGAACAAGATTTTTATCAGAATGGATGAAGACACTGACGATAAAGATGATTCAAAGCGGTAAGTTTAATTATTATGAATAAAATTATTTAATTATTGAATTTTATTCATATAAATCTTGTAGGAAATCAAGAAATCTAAGTGAGAAAAAGCGTCGTGATCAATTTAATGTTTTAGTTAGTGAACTGAATACAATGGTATCGGCAAATAATCGTAAAATGGATAAATCAACGGTGCTTAAGTCAACGATTGTTTTTCTTAAAAATCACAATGGTAATCAAAGAGTATTTTTTTTTTTTATTATTTAGAAGTGACCGAAGTGACAGTGTGTTTTGTTAATATTTTAGAAATTGCTGTACGTTCGCGCGCCCATGAAATACAAGAAGATTGGAAACCGTCATATTTATCAAACGAAGAGTTTACACATTTAATTCTGGAAGCACTAGATGGTTTTATTATTGTGTTTTCATCAACTGGACGAATATTTTATGCATCTGAGAGTATAACATCGTTACTAGGACATTTGCCGGTAAGGAAAACTTTTATAACGAAAGCTTTAAACAATCCTTAAATGTATTTTTTTGTGTATAGAATGATTTACTGAATATGACAATTTATGATTTGGCGCATGAGGATGATCATTCAGAACTATATAATGTATTATTGAATCCAGTGACGATTGGAAGTCCTGTACAGAATGGTATAATTATGGCACAACTATAAAACTTAAAAAAAAAAAAAATTATTAAATCGTTAAATTCGTTACAGAGAATCAAATAATATTTTCTTGCCATTTAAAAAAAGGAGGATTAGAGAATCGTAATGAGCCATCCTTTGATTTAGTGAATTTTGTTGGATATTTCAGTAAGCATAAACGTACCATACAATGTGAATAAAAGTTTTTAATGGAATTATTACACTGTTGCAGGAAGTAACGTCGATTTGGATAATGTGATTGGACACAATCATTCATTGAATTTTCCTAATGAAGCAGATACGAGGTATTTTGTTTAAGATTCTCTGAATATTCAATGATTTTGTTTTTGTTTTTTTTTTTTTCAAATAATTTTAGGTTGATTTTTATTGGAACTGGACGACTACAAACGGCACAATTAATTCGAGAGATGTCAATAGTTGAATCGGCTAAAAGTGAATTTACATCGCGACACAGTTTAGAATGGAAATTTTTATTTTTAGATCATCGAGCGCCTCCAATTATTGGTTATTTACCATTTGAAGTGCTTGGTACATCCGGTTATGATTATTACCATTTTGATGATTTGGAAAAAGTGATTTCTTGCCACGAAGCGCGTAAGTTTTTTACTTCTCGATCTTTAAAGTGAACCGAGATGTGATTTTTCCCCGTTTTTTTTTTATAGTGATTCAAAAAGGAGAAAGCACGTCCTGTTATTATCGGTTTTTAACAAAAGGGCAACAGTGGATTTGGCTCCAATCAAGATTTTTTATAACATATCACCAGTGGAACTCAAAGCCAGAATTCGTTGCATGTACGCATCGTGTTGTAAATTATGCAGATGTTATTCAGCACTCCAGAAATAATAGTGGCGGAGCGTTTGACAAGGATTTAGAAAACCCAAATAGTGTCACATCGGATTTAAATATACAGGCCGCATCCTCAATGATAATAAATTCACCGTGGAGCTCTAAAAGTTTACGAACGTCCAGGTTGTTAATAGATGAATTCACAAAATGAATAATTTTTTAATTATCAAGGAAATATTTTAGTTCAAGAATGGGCACGACTCCAGGTTCACCTAGTGTAAAAAGTAGGCAAAGGCATCATACGTACCATGGAACCGATTCAGACTCTACATCTATGTCTACAGATTCGAAAGCTAGTCGGCACTCGATGATGACACATTTTACATCTGTGTGGCCCCTTGTTTCTCAAATATATATAATAGACCTGGAATTAATTCGTTTTTTTTTTATAGCGACCAAGAATGCGACAAACGTCAAAGAGAGGAAGTCAACATCAGAAATCCGATGTGCAGAGCCATCATTCTGATCAAAATCCACAGATTCATATAACGCCATACCGATCGGTTCCACAAGGACAGACATTAGTACCTCCGTTACCGCCACCTCAACCCATCGGTACCGCATTTCTTGAACCACCTCAATATTTAGCCGCTATTCCTATGCAAACTGTACTAACGACTAGTGTTCCGAGTGCGACATCTGTTATATCACCCCTACAGGTAAACGATTATATTTCAATACATTCCAATACGTCATTTGATATAAAATCGTCATCGACGATGATTTAAATCTGCGATTGTCGTTTTTACGAGTTGATATCTACTGTCAAGAATTGCCCCTTTACATAACAATCATAAAACATATTTTATTTATTAGACATCAGCAATATTACATCATGGTGTTGTTATGACACCTTCGCGTACACAAGTGCATGATCACCTAGAGCGGCAACACGAGGAATTAGAGCATTTGATTTCCCAACAAAAGGAAGAGTTACGACGAATATCTGAGCAACTAGTAATGGCGCGATATGGCCTTCTGCCTTCGATAGTGAATGTGGCAGTGCCCTGTAGTCCCACTTCGTCTGGACCAACACATTTACAACCAAGTTCTCAACAACATTTAAATCCACATCACTGTGATCATAATCAAATATGCCATCCCACAGAACATCCTATGCAACAAAATCCAGAAGTACGAGATCATTCATTATCTCAACAAAATCAATCGGAAGTTAATACTAGTGAAGTAGGTGGTAATGAAATGATTTCTTATATGCAATTGACAACAGTAACTACTTCACATCTACAGCAACATTTGCAGCATTCACAAAATAGATTAAATATTGAACAGCAGCATCAACCGCAGCATCAGCCTCACCATCCCCATCATTCCCATCACCATCAACCGCATCATCAACAGCAGCAGCAGCAGCAGCAACAGCAACAGCAGCAACATCAACAACAACAGCAACAGCAGCAGCAACAAATTAGTGGTGAAAATGATGTAATGCCATTCCAAATGATACAAGAACAAGCCCAACTATTATTCGCATCGAATTTATCACCAAATTCATCCCAACAAAATCATTAATTAAATTTGTTACATTATGATGCCGCCTAGTGCTCTAAAAACGTTAAAAATATCATTTGAATACTTAAGCAATGCAACGAACAAAAAAAAAAAAAAAAGAAAAAACCAAACGAAAAATTATAATAAATAAATGTCAGTGCGTGGTTAATTACGTGGAAGATTTGTGTAAATAAATTAGACAGACACAACTCTGGCTAAGCACAGTGAGAACACATTTGTTTTATTTGTTCTTAAAATAATTTTTCTGTTTTTTATTTAATTTTCTTTTAACTGATAACGAATTTACTGTAACCTTCTGGTGATCTGGTGATTTGACAAAATTGAGCTTGAAAATAAAAAAATAATTTTTTTTTTTTTTTTTTTTTATTTAATGAATAAAACGCAAAAGAGATGAAAGAACTTTTTTTCTTTTTTGTTTGTTTATTTTTTATTTTGATAAAGGTTATCTAGACCTAACACTAGTTATCGAAATTAAAAATCAATTAATATGGGAAAATAAAAAAATACAAAATTGGGAACAGTGGTGTTAAATTTAATTTTAAGCTTAATTAGGGATTGTTGACATTTTCTTGGTTTTGTTTTTGTTTTCCCTTTATTGTATGTGTTTGTGTTGTAAGCTCGTTTGTGTTTTGTGTTTTGTTTTTATTGGAATTTTAAGTAACTTATTGGTGATGTGATGACAAAGATAATCGAATCCGTTTCAAGACATTTTTAATACGTACCGCGTACGTCTGTATGCTGTTTTTTGTTCTTTTTGTTTTTGGCATAATAATATTCTAAATTTAGCTGAATGATTAAAGTTCATTAAGAAAAGATAATTTGTGTTCAAGTAAATAACAAAAAAAAAAAAAATTAAATTAACAAAAATATGTATAATAATCGTAAAAGCTCAACACAATGAAACTTTAAAATAGAATAATTGTTTAAACTTTGTATAAAAAAAAAAAAAAAAAAAACAAAATTAAATTAAAAATTCTATTTTCTGTTTTTTATTTTTAATTAATTAAATATTATTTTGCAACATTTATAATAAATTAATTAATTACATCGATTTAAACACAAAAAAGAAAAAAAAAAAACAATAAATAAAAATAAAATCAAAAACAAAACAAAAAAATGTATATGGCTGACATTTTGTATTTAAATAAAATTTATGATAAAGACAAGAAAAAAGAATAATATAAAAAAAGACCGGAAGTAAATTAATTAATTAATCAATTAATAATAATATATGTATATTTGTAAGATATATAATAAGCATGTAAATAAGATATATATATATATATATATATATATATATGCAAAAAAATGCAAAAAAAAAATAAGAAAATGGTGAAACAAACTAAACTCGAAGCTTTTTAAATGCATTTTGCAATATCTCAAATTCCATATTAATGTTTGTCATTAAATTTTTAATTTGATGTTTTGAATCAAGCACCTCAATACTTTGTGTGTATGCGTTGTAACGTACACCAAACGGTCTTGGTATTGTGTTTGCGTATTTACTGGAAAAAACACATTTTTTTTTTTTAAATTAATTATTCTGTTGTAATTCTACTGTAATTTCTCGTCAAACTTACATCATTTTAATTTTTGCATCTTCAAAACTATCAGCAACATAATAAATTGGCTGATACTGTGTTATTGGATATTTCTGGATACCAGTTTTGGCCGGTTCAAATTCACGTAACTCTGGTTTATCAGATAAACAATATTCGAGTTCACCGAATGATGATAATAAACCAGCACCGAATGCCTTTAATTGTCCATCTTGGCGACACAGACCAAACTCAACAGTAAACCAGAAACACTAGAAACATGGGCAAAAATATTAAAAAACACGAATAAGGAAAAAAAAATTCATTGATTACTGTCGCTAATTTTTCAATAAAGTCATCAGGGGCGCCTAGTGATGCTAAGCCAATTTCCTGTGAAAATTGTGCAAATGCAGGATCAGCAAATAATGGAGCGTGACCTAATAATTCATGGCAAACATCTGGTTCTGGTGTGTACAGTGGTCGACTAGGATGACGAATATATTGTGTCGAGTGGAATACCCGAAATGCAAGACCTGCGAGAAAATCTCTTGATGATAAAAGACCAGCAACTGGGCGCAGTGTGAAACCAGTACAATCTGAGAATAATTAAGAAAATTAAAGCGTGTTTTTGCGGAGGGGTTTGCCAATGGAGAAAAACCTTTTAAGAAATTCGAAACATCCTCGAGCTGTGGAATATTATCAGCGCGATAACCACAATTATCAATGAGTAATGGGAACACATGATTATGTTCACGGCACGCATTCTTTGGATACAGATCCGTTAATTTATTAAAAATAATTCCCCACGTCTTTATTTCCTCTTCTGTGTAATCAACATGTGGCAAGGGTTGACCGTGCTTATAATTAAACGCTAAGTCAGCAAAGTATTTCCTTAAAAAAAAAAATCGTTCAACAAAAAATAAGAGACTTCCAGTTGAAAATGGAAATGTTTTTTTTGTTTTCCCAAATTACCTTCTTTCACGGTATGTTTGATCAGTAAAACCAGGATGATCAGCATCTAATTCTGCACCATACGATAGAATTTGATTTGCAAAACGATCTAAATCACGTATCCTAATAGGAAACCACGGTACAGCAGCTTTAAATAATTCAAGCAAGAGTTATTATTAATATTCACAAAGCACTAAACAAACATCACTTACCAGTGTTATCTTGATAATCTCTGGATATTATACTGAGATATCCACATCTGCTTTTCAGTTCCTCGATAGCTTTTCCTAATGATCCCGTTGTACTGTCGCATTCAACAAAAAATTCATAACCCGGACGTCTGGTCGATGAACGAGATTCAATATGGACCAGATTCACATTGTTATCCTCAAATATTTTCAACGTTTTCGCTAACGCACCAGTCTCCTCTGTTTTTGGTGAGTAAATCAAACACGTATTTCTTGCTTCCTTCGATTCCATTATATATGATCCGCCTTCCTTTAGTATTGGCTTTAAAATTTCAATTTAATAAGAAATTAATTAATTATTTAATGATCGCAATTCAAAGCCTGGTCCCGTACGACTAATTCATATTCAATTAAGGCAACAACTTTTTATGCTAAAAACTAATCAAGGTCAGGGGAAATTTTCAATTTCAATACGCATTTGAAATCATTTTATTATCATCGCTAATAAATCACACAAAAAAAAAAATTTAAGTAAAAAAACCAACCAAAAGAGCTTTGTTTGTTTACTGAAGCTTTTTTGTTAATTTTTTTTTTTTATTATTTGTTTGTATTTCGGTAGGAGGCAAAACCCCGTAAAACCCCGTAAAACATGTTTTTTTTTTTGTATTTTAACCGTAAAGGAATTGCAAATGCAAATTAATAACTTTTTTTTTTAGTGCTTTTTTACACAAGTGTTACATATATAATTTTTTTTTTTTTTTGCAAGGTTACCTCATAATTAATTTTTAATTATTCTTAAAGTTTTTACGCAATAAAAAAAAACAGACAAACAAAACCGTACTGACCTTTTCGAGTAATCCCTCCATTTTCCGATACATTATTCACGTTTTTTTCTTTTTTTCTTTCCTTAATTTCCTTGTTAGTAATAAATTTTCCTTAAACAAAAAAAACACAACACAACAAGTATTTTATTTATTAAATAAATTAATTAATTAACAGAATCTCTCTCGGTCTGTAATTTATTTAACGAACTATACGCTAACAAGTTGAATATAAAACTGAAGGCAAAATTCATATTTTTATAGAAAATTCAAGTTTAAAAAAATAAATAAATAAATAAATAATAAATAAAAATAAAACAGAAAGAAAGAAAAATAAATTTAATTATTTCAAAAACTAGTATCTCTAGATTATTTATTATTATAATTAAATAAAAGTGGATTATATAAGTGAATTAAAATTAATTAATTAAATAAGGAAAAGGAAAAATTTTAAACAAAATTGGCGTTAGTCGTTTTCAGTGTAGAAATTTTTTTTTTTTTTTTTGTTAATAATTATGTAACAGACGCGATTTTGATGATTTTTTTTTTTTTATCTGATTACGTAAGTTGGATAAATTTTTTTTTTTTTTTTTATTTTAAGCGAATATTGGGTTTTCTACGTTTGGTTTTACAAAGCAGATAAAAACCCAAAATTTTTAGTCTAATGATTTGGTTATTTAGTTGGTAAGAATCCTGTTTTGAATATTTGTTCAACGTTTTTCGATGAGTAAAAGGGCTAATTCATCGTGTAGAAGCCAAATTCAACGAGTAGATTACCTAATTCAATGAGTGAAAGCCTAATTCAACGAGTAAAAGCCTAATTCAACGAGTAAAAGCCTAATTCAATGAATAAAAGGGATAAAATAAGCTTCAACATTTATTTTGTATTAAAAAAAAAACCAAAATACTTCCAAAGCGCTTCTCTACTAATTCAGAATTACAATAACAAAAAAAAAAAATAAATAAATAAAATAAAACCACAATCACCTGATTTTTTGTTTACCACAATCAATAACATAGGAAACACAAAAATCATCTTTTTCTTCTTTATTTATTTAAATTTGTTTTTATTTTTTTTTATTTTTTTATTTACAATCAATTGCGCTTTTTTATTTATTAATAATTCTTTAACACTTCTGTTCTGTTAATAAACAGTTTATGGTAATGATATAAGTACACTTAGGAAAAAAAAAAACTTGATTAGTGGTTTTTGTATTTTTGTATTTTTGTTTATTAGAAAAATGACGAAGCATTTAGTGAATTATTATCGAGATTTATTTTGTAGCTTTTAAATAAAAAATATAATTATTTCATGAGCTTTGTCTTTGTTTATTTACTGAATTCACTGTGTTGTTTTTGAATGGAATAAACAAGACGTGACGTAGTTAACAATCCGATCCAAAACACACAATGAGCATTTGGTTGAAGACAACTGGATGGTAAATAAGTTCTTTAAAACTACTTTAATTAATAAATTGTTGTACATTTTCCGATAATTAATACAAGTACAATTTATTTATAAATTAATTAACACAAGACATGACAAAATAAACTTGTTTTTCGTGTTAATAATTATTTGACCAATACATTTACCTTTTATTTTTTGTTATTAAATTGAATTCAGTGAATTTTTTAATTTAAAATTTCTGTAAATTGTGCATTAAAATATTCCCTTTGTCTATAAATAAATTTATTTTTTTAGATTAATAAACAAGAAATAGGCATAGTATTCCTTTTTGTCTTCTCTCGCTTAATAATAATCGCTGATAAGACTTTTTTTTTTGAATAAACAAATTTCTTAACAAATATTTACATACAGAAAATGATTAATACTCGTTAGAGGCCTGCGACAAAACGTTTTTTTTTTTTTTTTTTTCGTTTTTGTAAATCGCAATTGATAAGATATGAGATTTTTTTTTTTTTTTCGTTTTGTTTTCTTTTACTTGACACCCGTAGAGATTTTTTGTTCGTTGGTTCCTTCTGTTTTTAAATCGCTGATAAGAGCGTATTCAAAATAAATAAGCTACGCATTTAGATCGTTTAACAAGGTTTTTATATACATATATTAGTTGGTTTTTAATAGTTGAATAGCAATTGAAAAACGATCTGAAACTATACCGGAAGGAAATCATAATTTAAAGAAAAGAAAGAAAGAATTTTCTGTTGTCTTTGTTTTTTACAAGAACCGATAGAAAAATAAATATTTATTTATTTTTAATTATTTGTTTATACCATAAAATATTTATACGATAATCTTGTATAACCTTTTTTTCATACACGAAGAATCATTTTATTTATAAATAATTAAATGTTTTTTTTCGTTTTTTTCGTTTTTTATCAATAACCTATGATTTACATACAAAATGCACTGGATGAAACTCTTTTATTTTGTCCGTTAATTGATTTCGCAAAGGCGAATTTATTAATAAAAATAACTTAACTATTAATTAAGTTAATTATTTAATGCACTAAAACCGTTTAATTTAATTAAAACAACTTTTAATTTTTACTTCCTATAAACAGTGAGAATAAAACTTTTTAAGCTTTAATTTTGATTCAACTAACTGACAACAACGCGATCTAGTGAAAATTTATCGAAAAAAAAGAAAAAAAAAAGCTGTATAAATGTTTTTATTACTAAAAACCAAACAACAGCGTTTTTGTATTAAATTATTAGAAATCGCTAATTGATTAATCGTCTCACCTCAACACACAGATTTAATTATTTAATTGAATAGATAATTAGCCAGGGTGTTTAATAATAAAAACAAAATGTACATTTTTTAATTCTATATACAAATTTTTATATTTTACAACAATTTAAACATTGCTGAATAATTTGATTATTGATCTAATAACAATGTTTTGTTTAATAAAATTAATTTTTAAATTAATTAAAAACAATTTTCAGGTAACCAGAAGAATAAACGTTATAAACTATTATCTAAACGGAATTATAAAATACATTTTTTTTCTCATTTAATATTATTTGATTAACAAAAAAAATTATAGAAAATGAAATTTCGTGTGCTATGGCCACAGAAAAAGGAAAAATAAAGATGTGATGAAAATTGTTTAAAACACAAAAATAATTGTTGTTCGTCCATTCTATATGGATGATGGTAATCTGTTGATTTATAATTTACCACCAACCGCTGTTGCTCCATCCAGCGTTGCTCCATCCCTTGTATTCTGGTACATGGACTGGCACATGAACTTCCTTTACAATTGGTACATGGACTTCCTTGTAGTATGGTACATGTTTAATAACTGGAATTTCTTTGTAAATTGGCACCTTTTCTATATGATGATGATGCACGGTATGCACTTTGTATGGAACATGCACGACAACGTGTTCACTACATAAAAGAAATAAAATCGATAATAAATAACGAATTAAACAAAGAGATGGTATGAAAAAAATGCTGCTGAATACTAATTACTTCTTTTCGTTTTATTTAGTGTTTTTATTTAAAAAGCAAAACAACAATGAGCTACTTTACACCTCTTTCTGTACAAATAATTAAAAAAATTAAAAAAATTTCAAACAAATTTCATTGACATAATACTATACGCGATAAGTAGTGACGTTAAACTCACTAAGCAGACAAAATTTTTATTCAACCAAATTAATTCTATTTAATTATTAATAATAAATCAATAATTTAATAACGCTTTATTTTTATCTATAAAATACGAGACATTGGCGCAAATTGTTTATTACATTAAAAAAAAAATGAAAAAATTAAAAAAAACTCTCGCTTTTCTTCGCCTTTTTATTTTTTTTAAATTATTTTTACTGAATTCAACAAAATTTCACTATCAATGTCAATTAATTATATTTTTTATGTATTGCTTGTGAAATTTTATATATTTTTTTTTTTAATTGGTTTTTTTTTTTTGGTATCAGAAGTTACTTTGTATAATTTTTTTTTTTTTTTTTTTGGGGTATAGATACTTGCGGAATATACACCTTTGTTTAATTTATTTTGCTATGACACAATATTATTTAATTAAATATATCTAAAAGTAATAAATTAATTAATAGTTTAATGTTAATAATTTTTTTGTTAATTAAAATTTTGTCCGTTTTAAAATGCGATCAACAGAAAACAAAAAAAAAAAAAAAAACGCAATCAGAGAATTATAATAATTATAATAATGGAATAAGTGCTACTTTCTCTGTCAAAACAAATATATTATTCTGCAGACAATAAAACGACAGAAATAAAAAAAGATATTTTTTTTATTTTAAATCAGTTCACGTCATTACAAGCATCGTATATCGGTAACGATCTTGAATTAATTCTTCAAAGTGAATGAATGTTAAAATAAAAATCAATTTCTTCTTACATTCTGTGTGCTTTAAATGACTAAATAATATTGTAAAAAAAAAACAAAAAATTAATTTTCTTAATTATTTCTTAGCCAAAAAACAAAACGTCTGCATGCACAATAAAGTGTCAATTTCCAAAAAAGCACACAAATCAAATTGTGATCGATGTGAAATTTGGTGAAATTAAGGAAATTTTTTATTTACCTTTTCTTTCCAAAGAATGGGGCTGGACTGCAAACGGCTAAAGCGACCATACAAGCGAATAAGACAATCTGTAAGTAAGAAAAATAATTTTTAATACAAAAACTTAATCACTGAACAGGATAAAAACGGATTAACACAACGGTTTAAACAATAAGAAAATTTCCGAATTTCTTTACAAATTTTAATTTATAGAAAATCCCCATTAAAGGTCTAAAGGTGTGTTTTGCACTTTTTTTTATTTATTTATGTTTTGGCGCGCACTTTACCAACAAGAAATGGTAAAAAAAAAAAAAACAAAAACAAATTAATCCTCGAAATATGCTCGATTTTTTTTTTTTTGATTATTCTTTATCGTTTTAAACAGAACGTTATGAATGAATTAATCCTTAAAAGCACAACTTACTGTTAGTTTTAAAGCAGCCATTGTAATTTTTTTTTTGCTTTATTATTAATTAAATAAAATCTCTTTAATAATTGTTATAATGTTAACACTAGAAACAACTAAATGTTTATGATGTCTTAGCTATCGTATGCTCTGGTTTATATAGGAAATATTTTTTTGTTTTTTAATTTTATTTTACCTTACCATATTTACAATACATATGTAGTCTCTATGACGTTTACGTTAACATTAACATTAACGTGGTAATGTTGACGTTTAATGTAACGAACTCAACTGATTGACTAATATTTTTGTATTTGCAATAAACTAAATAAATAAATAAATTTTCACCACTACTTTGTTATGGTATTTTGGGTAATTTGACAAGACAATCAAATCGATCATAATTCAGATGTAATACGAATTGCAACGTATTATTTCTAGTCTAGACAAAAATTAATAAAATAAATTAAATTAAATAAAATCAACCAGAATGGATCGGATCATCTTTTAACTGATTTATTCTCAAACATTATCACCAAAGTGAAATGAAAGTTAGATAATCTTTAAGAAAAATCAAGAAAACCAAAAGTATTTACAACAAACAACTTCATAAATAATCCGATCCATAAATATTTGTAATTCTGTAAAAAGTCACAATTTTTATTACATCACAACCATCGATGATTATGAAATAATTTTCAAGAAATATTCCTTTCATTATTTATGTTTTTCGCTTCTACGTTAAAAAAAAAAAAAAGTCAACAAATAAAACTCCTTTCGCATTTAATTATTAAATAATAACAAGTCGATTACATTACGATTTTTTTTTTTTTTTTTGGTTTAAACATTTAAACGGTCTTACACCAAAAATTGTCACAAAACTCATACAATTCATGCGTTTTTTTTTATTGTTTTAATGTAGAATTAATTAATCAATTTGTTGTTATAAAATGACTTCAATACACAAATTATGTAATTTTCTATATAAGTAAATGTAAATGATTAAAAAGAAAGAAAAAATAAAATATTTTTTGAGTTTGCTTGATTAAAACCAGTAATCAGTGGAGTAAAATGTATTTAATTTCATTTTTGTGTATTTATTAAATAACTTTTAAATACATTCGTTGATAGAAATTATAAATTAATTTTTTTTTTTATTTAAGACATTCATGTAATCTTAATACATAATCATGTAATATTTATTAACTAGTTTAGTTACCATGTTATTTGTGGAAAAGCCTATGGATAATTAAAGCAAACATAATACTAATTTATGAAAGAAAAAAAAAAAAAAATTATGACATTGTTTGGTTGAAAGGATCCACTAAATATTATGCAAATACAAATTTACTTTCGTTTTTTTTTTTAATTTCTTGTTTTATTTTAAACAATCACCAAACATTGTGTGAACATTCTCATGCCACCTTTTTTCTTTTTTTTTTTTTTTTAATATTTCATAATGTGCACAGTGAATCTTCAATTAAATTTATTCTCTCAGATATTATGACGGTTTAATGACAGTTTAAAGCTCTGATTAACACATCGAATAATAGATAATAGAATAAAAAAAGAAATAATAAAAACGCATTTCAAGGTGATAAATTAATCAGCATAAACGGAAAAACTCTGTCTGTTTGTTCATTTTATTTATAAAGGAAATAAATTATTTATATTATGTTAAATAAATTAAATGAAGTGAATTAAAAACATACAACAAACAAACCTATAAACTGCTGTGCATTTGTGTAATTAAAATAAGTCAGGTATCGTTGGATAAAGTAAAGGAAATCAATCGAATTGCACGCAATTAAAAGTGTTAAAATTATTAGCGATAGTGATGAGTTAATTAATTGTTTAATTAAATAATATATTAAATATTAAATACATTTCACTATTTTTAATTAATTCTTTGCCCATATTTTTTAATACGAATTGTTTTACTATAATATTTGA
Source organism: Ptychoptera albimana (assembly GCA_961205885.1). Classification (NCBI taxonomy): domain Eukaryota; kingdom Metazoa; phylum Arthropoda; class Insecta; order Diptera; family Ptychopteridae; genus Ptychoptera; species Ptychoptera albimana. The sequence continues at coordinate 2,044,929 of OY540804.1, forward strand.
ATAATTTTATTTATTTACATTTATTGCGTATTTAATAGTTTTTATTTTTATTTTTTTTATTGCACAAAAGTAATAATATCACCTGTATGCCAAACAAATATTTTGAATTGAAGACGACAAATACATAGTCAGTCCAGACAGTCCAGTACTTACTTTCACTGTGAAATTTGCGTCTTTTTTTTTTATGTTTTGTCTTTTAAACGCTAATCTGGTTTATTATAAAAAATAATACTTATTATTATTATTATTATTATTATGTTAATCGATTACTTAAGTGTAATTTTAATAATATTTATCTGAAAAAGCTTAAAAATTACAGTAAAAGGTTACTCATCAAATTATGTTACATAGTTGAGCGGATTTTATTCAATTTTGTAATACGATTAATACGTTTTAGTGTTTTCATTTCTTTTATTAATTATTTATTAATTCATTTTTAAATATTTATTATTATTATTATTAATGCAATGAATTTTCAAATTACATAACATATTGTGATATTTACTACTCAGTATCAGTGATGTCTGTCTAATTGAATTTGTGGACAAAAAATGTGTACAAATTTTACAGCTTAAGCTTTAGAGAATGTAAATGTTGCGTATGTTATCCAATGATGCTAATAATTAATAGCTTTATGTGTGGTTTATTTCGATAAATTCTTTTTCTTCTTTTTTTTAAACAACTTGGCTGCATTAAAATATTTTTTTGTAATTAATTACGCCAGGTTCGTCGTTTTTTTTTTTTTTTTTAATTTACTAAAATAAAAAAAAAAAAAAAAACGAAATCTTCTGTTATTCTAACCAATTGAATAATAAAAAAAATTGAATTTAATTACATTTAGAGCGTAATGATTGATGTTTATTACATAAAAAAAAAAAAAAAATAAAATTTTCTAATTATTACAAATCAAGATAAAAATTTATTTAGTTGATCAGGAAGGAAATTTCCCATTTTCACCACTTTCATTTTCATCTAGTTTATGCTTATTTTATTTTATTTTATTTTATTTATTTTTGCTAGGTATTTGATTGACATGCATGTTTGTTTTCTGAACAAACAGAAATAACGATGTAAAAACGTTGTAATAAATATTAATATGGAGCAAAAACGAGTTTTTCTTTCATTTCTGTTCTTTCGGTTTGATAATAAATAATTTTTTTTAGTGAATTTTATTATGTGATTTTTAAAGTTAATTCAATATATGCGGAACAATACGATACGAAACGATACGATAAATAAATATCTCCAGTTACATATGGTATATACATATAATTTTTAAATGGTAAAAAACTAATAAAATATTTCCTGTACTCTACTCTACTCTCTATCCAAGACAAATGTGTATTGCAGCTATGCCTTTTTGTAAAAACCAAAAAATATATCCAATTGTATAAACAATAAAAGCTTATATAAACAACTTGCATAAGCTTTTGTGTTTTTTTTATTTTTTTAAGTACATAAAATTTGCATTTTATGCAATTTACACAATATTTGTTTTGGTCAATTTTTTTTTTTATATTAAATTAAATTTGGCTTGATGAATCGAAAGTTTGAAGATAATTTTATTATTATTATTTTTTCTTTTTTTTTTTTTAAATTACTTTCAAAATAGTGCGTTGATAATAAGGTAAATAATATAAACAAAACGCTTAACACATTTCTCCTTAATCCATGTAATAATAATAATAATAATAATAATAATAGTAAAACGAATAAAATTAAAATTCACGAAACGTTTATACGCCTAAGCCTAAGCCTAATAAAATTACACAATTAAATTAATTTAAAATTAAAATTTGCATCTGATATTTTGACCGCCAATAACAAATAAAAAAAAATTAAATTTTGTAATCAAACATCGAAATAAAAATGCAAAAAGCAGATTTTCGTGTACGATTTTTAACGTTCGATTTATCATAAATGTTACAAATGAAATAATTTGTTAATTTTTTTTTATGTATTTAAATGAAAAGAAATTTATTTTATTTTGTTTTTTTTGTTAACGAACATATTCATTGCTTTTCAATCAATTGGTTTGTGAAACATGAAGTTTAATTGGTCATAACTTTTGATTTAGATTTTTAAGAGTTGAGCCCTTTACACAATATGTTAAGTGACTTAATACGTAACTTCTCACCAAATTTCAGCTTTTTAAAAAAAATGTTTTTTTTGTAGAAAAATGCATACAAAGCATCAGGAAAATTTTTCAATTTTGCAGGAATGTCTATTGTGTTCAATGTCAAGTTATAGCGATATAAAGTTCTGAATATTACACATTCATCTAATAAAATTAATAAATGAATACCGAAATTATTACTTAATTCACTTAAATCACTTTTACCTTAATAACAAAATCGTATTTTGTAATAAATTTTAGATTATACAGCACAAGCAACAATCCATTCTCTTTCACACATGTTAATGTTTTTCAATTATTTGGTATCAGTGTTTAAATGATATAAATTACCAATTAAAAAATTTAAAATTTTCAACAAAATACCAATCATCTTCTGTTTCAGAGCTATTGGTGTTAGAACAATTATAATAATTAACAAAAAAGCCTTTGAAATTAAATCTATTATTAGCGGAACCCAATAATAATAATAATAAAAATAATAATTCAAGAAACAAAACTCAAGGATTGGTATTTATTTAATAGGCACCTTGATATTTGATGGACTTATTAAAAATTGTTATTAATAATTTTTTTCATTAATAAATAAATAAATAAATAAAACACTCGATTACGATAACATTATAAAAAAAAAAAAAGAAAGTACGATAAGAATCAATATTTTTATTAGTTATTTGTTATCACATGAAAAATAATAAATTTAATGATCACAACACTTGTGACAAAGCAAAAAAAAAAATAAAATAAAATAAAAATAAACAAATATAAAAGCCCAAAAGCAAAAAAAAAAAAACACTTCAAACGGGTCAATGTTGCAATTTTATTAATTTTTTTTTGGTTTTAAAGACAGATGCCTTTCATTTTTTGGCTGTTTTTTTTTATGCTTTTTCACTCGTTGTTATTGTATGCATATAATTAATACTCAAAAAAACATTTTAATAAGCACATGGATCAATAAAACCAAGACACAGAGAGAGAGAAAGATAGAGACTGAGAAAACAATAAAAAAAAAGCTAAAAATAATTCATCTCATTATGAAACAATTAAGTAATAATAAATATTGAAAATGTTAATTTTCTAATAAATTTATGGTAAAATAAAGTTGATTCAATTCAATGATACAACAAAAATTTAAATTCTGTTGTGACCAATCGTCCTATGATCAATCCTCCGGCTACGGCATCATCATTCTGGTTTTTGTTTTCTGTGTTGTTGTTTTTATTATTGTTTAATAAAATAAACAAATACAAAAAGCATGAAATATTTCATAATTTAAAAAAAAAAATTTTTTTTTTTTATGTTTTTAATTAATATGTTAAAGATTATGTCGAACTTTCACTTTAATAATATTTTTTTTCTATAAAAACTATTATCTAAATAATCTATTTAATTGTAACGCTAGTGTTTATTAGAGCTTTTAAAATAAACAACGATGAAGAAGAAGAAGAAAATTAAAAAAATCACTCAGCGGTCGTACACTCTGTAATAGATGAAAATGAATGAATGAAAGAAAGAAAACAATTTTTAAATGTGACAAGCTTATGTAATATATGTAATTCCATTAATAACATTATTTAATTATATAATTTATTTATTTATTAATTAATTAAAACTTAAATTTTATCTAAAAAAAAAAATATATTTGCTATAAAACAAAAAAAGAAAAAAAAAAAAAATACAAAAACACTGTAGACCTTGAATTAAATAATTTTTTATTTATTTTTTTTTTGTTTTCAATGTGCTTTAAAGTGGAATTACAAATGGTTTTTGTTTTATAGCAAAAACCTTAAACAGAATTGTTTATTGGAAATTTTTGTTTAATTAATTAATTTTAAAAAAGGTAACAATGCGCACAATTTTTTTTATTATTTCTTTATTTCTTTAAAAATGTTTATTGTGAAAATTTGTTAATATTAGTCTGATTACATATTTACATACTTACGTATTAACATAAATTTTTTGTACATTATTTTTTAATTCTCGTTAATTATGAAATAGATTTTGCTGGTGGAGTGGCTTTGGAAATAATTTAATCCGTCACTTATATATATTTTTTTTTTTATTTTATTTCACAGCTGTGACTTTGTAATAATTTATGCAAAATTTACGCTATGTAGTAAATAAAAATTAATTTATTTTCAATTAATTAAAAATTACACAAAATTAAAATTAGTTAATTAATTAATTCATTAATAAAAAATAATTAAGTTTTTTGTTTACACCAAAAACAAAAAAAAAAAAAACAAACAAACAAATCTTATTAAATAATTAAATTTTTTTTTGTTTTATTAAGTTCATTGGCACAAAAAAGTGTAAATTACGTAAGCTTTTACAAACTTTTATTTCTTTGTATACAAAATTCATTCATAAAAAGTTTATTAAAAAAAAATAAAAAATGTGTTAATCTGATTGCTTACATTTCGGCGAATTGTAAAAATTGAAAAATGTTTTAATTTTATTTTTGGCGTTTTATTATTGTAACCACAATCGGTATTTAAATGATATAACACGAATTATCGCGTAAATAAACCACCCACAAGAATAGAAAGTTTCCAAGTGACATATGCTTATTAAACTTTAGAGGAATAAAAAAAAAATAAAAAAAACAAATCGTAAATCTTTTTTTGGCTATTTAAAAATGCGACTAAAAAAAAATTGCAGTAACTTTTGTTGTATTGTCTTTAACACTTTTTTTTTTTTTTTTTTTGGTAAACATTTTTCAATTATATAATATGTAAATACAGAAAACAATCATGTTTTTTCGTTGTCCAAAATACAGTTTTGAATACATAATTAGTGTGAATTAAATACGTTTAAATGTAACAAAGAGCTTTTATGTTAAAATTCCGTTTTTTTTTTTTGAGTTGTTTTAATTTTTGTAAAACATCTGGCTACGAATTATTGTTTGTTTTTATTTTTGGCAATCAGTCAATTGATTTATAATAACGGTTTAAACATAAGTTAAAAGAAAATTTCACCAAATTTTTTTTTTGTTCCATTGTGAACTGTGTAAGGTAATACTACGTTGTAACTCTTAAAGCATTAACTATTCAAATAATTTGTTGCCTCACTAATTGCATCTCTTTAAACTTTAATTTAAATGGATTGTTCCGATCTCACATTAGATATTACGTAGCATCTAATAACCAAAACAAAAAAAAAAAAACCATAAAGAACTAATTATCAGTAGGAAATGAAACCATTTCAAATTGTTATTTAAAAATAAAATGTAAAGAAAAAAAATTCAATTTCACTTATTAAAATAGGTAAAAGAAAGAAAGAAAGAAAGAAAGAAAGAAAGACACAAAGAAAGAAAAACATCAACAACATAGAGGCTAACGTAAACATCAAATCATCTCGTCTCAAACATAATTATTATTATTTTGTAATAAAATAAAGAAATTGAAAGTGAAAAATAAAACGAAATGAAATGAATTTTTTGTGTTTTCACTTTTTTTATGTAAAAAAAAAAAAAACGTTGAAATGTTGTTTAGAAGAATTTAGAAGAATTTCTTTACAAAAAAAAAAAAAAAAAAAAAAAAGGGAAGACAACGATGTGATAACGATAATGATTTATTTTCTTTTGCAAATGCTAATTTATAAGCAACTTTCATATCCAGTTATATTCAGTTTTTTTTTTTTTACCTTTAAACTTGCATAAGCAAGTTATGAAGCCACTTTTGCTAATTAATCGACAGAAGAAATAGACGAAGAGAATTAACATTCAATCAGTTTTCAGTTTTTTTTTTTATTTTTATTTATTTACTTATTTATAATAATTATAATAATAATAATACATATTTATTAACAATAACAATATAGCTAATGGATAACAATAATAATAAAAATTTAAATGAAACCATGGAATTTTTTCTTTTTTGGATATGACCAACTTTCCGCATGTACTTCTGGTTCTTTAACTGGTATACCGATGTGTACAGTTTTTAACAAAGTTTTCGTATGTACATGTGTATGATGTTTAACAGGTACATGTATTCTAATTCTGTAATTAATTAAAAGTGTTAAAACAAAAACAATAAAATTGTAATTCGAAAAAAAAAAAAATTCCATACTTTGCTGATCCACCGCCACCGCCTGGTAATGGATTTGATGTCACCATTCCCACCGACAGTACAATCATAATAATAACACATGCACAGTATATCTAGATATAAAAAAAAAAAAAAAAATTTAATTAATTAATTATTAATGCCACACGTAAACAAAAATTAATCCATCGCGCAAAATGAAATCACATAAAAAAAAAAAAAGAAAAAATTTCCATATCAAATTCACATACAATTTTATAAAACGATGTCATGTTTAATTAAATTAAATTAAATTATTTATCAAAACAAAAAACCAAAACACGATAGGAGATTTTTCTTCTTTTTTTTTACAAATTTTTTAAATTTTTAATTCACTTTATTGAACAAACAAACAAACAAACAAAACACACAAAAATGTTTTCACTTTGAGGTTCAGAGATGCTGTGTCGTTATTATTTTAAATCAGCGCCGTTTAATATGGTCAATTTATATTAATTTACCCATGATTCCAATACACCATACAATGATGTTACTTCTTTTATGTAGTAAAATAAACCAAAGAAAACATGATTTTGTGACTTAGGTTGGGTAAAGAAAATAAAAAGAAAGAAAGACAGAAAGAAATGAAATGAAATAAGAAAGATTTTATTTTTTTTTATTTTTTCGTATTTAAGTTAGTTAATATTATTTATTAATGGAAGATTGAATAGAAAATAAGTAGCGAAACGCAATAATAAATAAAAAAATAAATTAATTCATTACCATAATAGTCGAAGTTTTTTTTCATGTAACATTTTTGGTAGAATTTGCGTTTTAATGTTTTGATTTTTTTCTTTTTTCTTTTTTTTTTTGCAACCGAAGCAGCTATTGAGCAATAAGTGGTGGTCTGTTGCCAGTCTGTTATTGGACGCTTTTCTATTATTATTATTATTATTATTATTAATTATTGAAACCTATAAACAAAATATGAATATTATAACAAATAATAATAAAAAAACGGAAAGCAAAATCACTGATTATGATCATCAATAAACAGCAAAAGAAGTCGATTGGTGATGGTAAAAAAAAAAAAAAAACACAAAATTTATTTAAATTTATTAATAATAGGAAGTAAATTTTGGTTATGCTTCTTTCCTATAATAATTGCTTAATAAAATAAAATGAAAATTAAAAAACCATTGGAGGTCTGTCTGTACTTTAAATTAAAATTAATTAACTAATTAATTAAAAAAATATATTGCGTTGTTTGCGTTTTACACCAAAAATTTGTATCATTAAAAGCTAAGTTCAGACTGTAAAAGCTAATAAAAATAAAAAACATTAAAAAAAAACAGATTTATGCAAATCAAAGTTTATGCTAATGATATTAATTAAAAAATAAAAACACTTTTAATAACGCTTTTACCATATTAATTAAATTAAATTAAAAAAAAAAAAAAAAAATTTCATATAAAATTTTACATAATTCGCAAATATTTTCTCTTGATTTTCGTATATTAATCATACACCACATTTCATTTAATTCAGTTAATAATAATAATTTTCAGAACTAATTTACTGTAAACAATATAGAAAAATTAATTAATTATTATAATTAATTGTAATTAAAATGAATAATCATTGATTGTAGCTGAAATGCTGCAGAAATAAAATAAAGAAAAATAATAATGACAACGAAACAACAACAAGTAAACGCTTGATATACGTTACAAAAAAGCACACATTACCCCAATTAATTAATAAAATGAAATTAAATTAAATTAACAAAAGAATTCTCAAAAGCACCAATAACTATAAAAGTATGGCAAAAAAGCTTATCGTGTTCATTTATCGTACTTAGCTGACATTAACAATGAAACCAATAATGTTTCTGCAAAGTTAAGTTAGTTCTAATTAAATCGCTATATACCAACCAAAAAAAAATTAAATTAATTAATTAATTAAATTATCAGTTATTGAACTTTTACTTTATATTGAATTCAAGTCAAGTTTATTTATAGCAATGGAGCTACGTGCTGTAATCTAACTTTTACAAAAATGCAATAATTATTGCAACTGTGCTTTTTCAAATGCACTTTCTTTGTTTTGTTTTTAATCAATTATAAAACGTGTATTTGTTGAGTTTTTTGTTTTTTTTTTTTTTTCCTATAATTATAGCGAGAATTTTAATCATTCCGTTTATTTAATTGTGAATCACACTGCGAAATTTCACTTTTTTTTTTTTTTTTTAATTTTTATTACCTACAGAAAAATCATTCAGAACTTTAAACATTTGTTGGTAAATTATGGTAAAATCACTGTTGAACACCTGGTTTTAATATAAATAAATAATATAATAAATTAGATATTTATTATTTTCGCATAAAATCCGATTAAAATTTTAATTTGATAAATTTTTCATTTCAAAACAAAATTTTTGCGTACAAAAAAAGTGAAAAAAAAATCTTTTATCACCAAATTAGTTTAAATCATCAATTAAATAATGAATATTTATATTAATTATATTATATTAAACAAAAATGCACGTTTTCTAATAAAATTTGCATAATTTCTATTTTTTTTTTTTTCTATGCTTGTTTGTTTGTTTCAAACGAAATTTGATGATGATGATGATTTTTTTTTTTTTTTTGTTTTTTGCATAAAGCTTTCGTATTTATTAACAGTGTTTAGTTAGCTAATTTTTCTACATTAAACTTATTTAGTTAATTATCTCGATTTATTATTATTGATAACTTTATGAAACTAGATTATTGTGATTACATTAGATTTCACTTTGATTTAACTAAAAAACGTTTGCAAAAGTTTTTCCATCTCATTTTTTGCTGATTGAGTTTATCGCTGATTGAAAACAATAAATAAAATGAAACGAAAATTATTTTTCTTAATTAATTTAATTACAGAAATGTTTAAAGCTGCAATAATACGAGTAGAAGGTCAATGCTATGCAAGTTATTCAAGTTCATTAACCATTTCAAAGTGTTTTTCGTCTCGAACCACAATGCGACAAAAAAAAACTAAATTTTCACCTCAACTAACGAAAAAAAAAAAAAAAATAAAATAAATAAATGTTTCGTTAATTTATGCATGGTGACATCTCAGTGAAATTTTTTTTTTTTCTCTTTAATTAATTTGATCAATATTTTTTCTTTTGTCGATTAAAACTTTTCGGTATTTAGTTCAAGTTTTGAATAATTGATCTTGAAGCATCTTGAACTTTGATTCAGATTTTGTGTTTCAACTGTGGAAAAGAAATTTTTTTTATGTTAAATTCGTAGACGACAATTAGTGGGCAGTCGCGTTAAGGTAAATCAATCTTTGCATTTTAATTTCACAAGATAAAATTTTAATTTTATTAATTATTATGTAAAAAATGTTAAAAAATATTAAAAAGCAACCGCAAACTTATTTATTTCGTTAATATTTCATAAGTTTTTAGCATCGCAATATTAAAATTAAAATTTTCTTGTTGTTTATTGATTTAATTATACAATTTAATTAATTAGAAATGTGAGATTAAAATATTTTGATAATACATAGAAAAAAAAAAGTATTTTTAAATAGGAAATAACGAAAAAAAAAAAATATTAAAATAATTAACAAATCGGAAATAACTGAATTTGAATTTAAAATGATTTTGTAACTTGATACCTTTTTTTTTTTTTTTTTGATACACGCACAGGTAACACAAAGCGAGAAACAACAAAGCTAACGATGAGATGAAAGTTTCTTTATTGTTTTCTGTAATTAAACTTGGATTTAATAAATAATATTAATATTCGTTGCAACTGAATGTGATTATTAATGTTGATGATGTGCGTTTACCGTTGATTATAGCCACCGATTTATTGTTGTCACAAAGTAGTAACATCTGGTTTATTATTTATTAACATGAATATAAAAAAAAAAAATAAAATAAAAAGCTCACAACTTAAGAATAAGTGAAAGTAAATACAATAAAAACACTACACATAGCTAAATCACTACTCATACTAAACTGTTGTAACGAATAATTGAAGATTTTTTTCTTCACTACACTCGCTGCTTAAATTTCTCTAATTTTATTTAATTAACATAACAATAGGGGAAAGAAAATAAACATTTATTTTATTTTTTTTTTTTTTTCTATTTAATTGATTTTTATTACATTTGTTTGTAATTTTAATTGGCCGCTGTTTTACCTGTTTTGTTGTTGTTATTTATTTATTACATAATATTCGTCGATAGTTTTATGACATGCCATAAAAAAAATAAAAAAAAATAAATAAATAAAGTCACCCCCTTAACTAAAACTAAATTAAAGTTACCGATGTTATCAAAAAGATGTTTATTAATAAATTAATTGAAAAAAAAAAAAAAAAACAATGAAATTAAATTATGTGAAACAATAAATAGAGCAATGAAATGTATTTAGTTACGTTTTGGTGATTGTTTGGTGAAGTTATTGATACATAACACCGTGGTAAATGTATATTCGTGAGTGGCCATGCGGTGGGTGTGCCTTGCGTCCGATCAGATGGTTTGGTAGGCTTTTCGCCTTTGCCCCATTTAATGTACGTTGTGCTACTAAGGAGCAACAGTGTTACTTTGTAACATCGAAATTGTGGTTTTGTGTTGGTCTGCTATATCCGATACTGTTAATCGCGAATATCGCTATCGGAAGCACAAGTTTTGCAATTTTAAGCGATGAGGAAAAGAAAAATCGTCAAATTGTTATCCGATTAGTGATTGTATCAATGGATCAGGGTGGCGCCTTGTTGTTAACAATTTTCAATTTAATGCAAGCTGGAACTCAAGCACGAGCTCATAACTCAGTTTGCAAATTTATGCATGAGCCGACAAAGGGCATTGTCCGAGCTTTATCTAAAAAGGATGAACGGTACATTTTTATTTTAGGCTTGAGGCAAATCTTTGTAGCGGGTGTCATTCTAACAATCCAGACAATTTCATCCGTGGTATACGTAATGAATACGGACAATGGAATAATCAAGTGGAATATGGGTATCAGCATAGGAATTGATTTAATTTGTCGCGGAGTCTTACTGGTGACAATTTTATATTTTTGCATTCTGGCAAAAATGCTGGAAGCTATGATTGGTTCCGCATTTAGTCGTTTAAGAGAAGTTTTGACACAGGCGAGCAGTCGATTAAGGCCTATCGACGTTGGTAAATCTGCAGAATCACCAAAAAAACTTATTAACTCCGTTTCTGTGAAACCTCTATCATCGTCCAATGCTAATAAAATGCAAAAATTTTATGGAAACAAGGATGTTGCGTTATGTGACCAAATGGGAGAGACCCGCGTTGGCTATGAGGCAATTCTGAAATGTTTGAACTTACTCAACGGCGGCATGAATCCTCAACTAATTATTGTCATATCATGGTTGGCTTTTTTGATTGTCATCAACGCCTATCTAGCCCTTCAATCAGAATTAAAATTCGAGAATCTACCGGTTTTTTGTTTTGCATCGATAAACCTGTTCACATACGTTATTTTCGTTATTTATATGACCAGCACCGCTGAATCACTCTATAAAACGGTATTAACTGATCATCAAGTGACTAAGCTTTATTTATTTAATAAAATTAATTCCATAAATATTTAGCGGGAGCAGATATTGCAATACGTAGTGGCAACACGCGCTATGTATTTCACATTGCACGAAATGACACAAATGGAAATGTTACTACAGCAACTCAACATAAGTCCACCGCTGTTTACCGCATCGAATGTTTTTAATTATAACGCCGGAATGTTGTCGACGGTAAGTAAAAAAAAAAATGTTTGCTGTTTTTTTCTTTTTTAATTAACGGAATAGTTTCAGGTGTAACTAACGGTTTTTTTTTCTTTCTTTTTCTTTATTTAATTTTTTTAGATGCTCGGCACTATCATCACCTATGTACTGGTAGCGTTACAATTTCAATAGTACAAAACTGATGCGTGAAACTGTTGATGGTCTGATACCACCCACAACAATAACGATTTTAATCAGAATTAGCTTGTCACCATTTAATTTTTCGTTTTTTTTTTTTTTTGGTTGAGCTATTTTTATTTAATTTAAAGTAATTAAATTTTGTTGTTCTACATTTATTTATTACAATTATTAAATAATTAATATAACATTTGTATTTTTATTTTTTTTTATTTTATTAATTAATTATAAGCGTCTATTAAATATTGACTACTCCCTGGAGAATTTAATTAAATTTTATTGATTCGGTTTTCAGAAAATATAAAAAAAAAAAGTTTTTTCTTGTTCAATTTTGTTTGTTGTCACCACGGATGATCAGTACAGAGCAAACCAAGTGACTAAGTGACTTAACGATGCCGAAATCACAACGTATTTGTTTGTGTAGTGTGTTAAAAGTGATGATTTTTTCATGTCGGCTATTTGGATTAACCCCGATAACATGGAGCCATCCGAATGGTCATCAATTTATTCGCGAGGATGGACAATGCTTTTTTAAACTGTCGAAAGGATGGGTGATCTACTCAATTATACTTGTCTTGAGTTACAATTTCATATTTTACTACACGTACTTTGCTGGATTGTCGTCGCAGAATTTTATCATTGGATCAATTTATAATGCGTTCGCTACTCTGTCGACGTTGTGCGCAATTTTCCGTGGAAAAATTCTCGCTAGAAATTTAAACAGAATCAGTCTATTGTTACGTCGTGGTCTGATGTGTCAAAGTTCAAAGTTATCATTGCGCCGTGCAATCATCTGGGGTTTAATCATTTTAACAATTCAAACATTAATTCAGCTAGCAACCGTCCTGTACGTTTATGGAAGGAACGAAATTGATTTCTACACTTATTTAACCGCAATCTCAAGCCGAATCGTCCATAATGTTCCATTTGCATTTTATTATCTATTTTGTACAATTTGCACGATTTATGTATCGCTGTTTATGTGCTATGAGACAGCCATGTTACAGGCATTAACGAATAATATGATGCGGCCATCTAATCAGGATAAAATTGGCGCATTTAATTTTGCACGGTGTACCGGATCGCATACAGATGTCATTAAAAAGGATATGCATAACGGAACCTTAGTACAAGATTTAGATCGACTTCGTTTATTACATGAAGATGTCCGTCAGTCCTTAGTTAATGCGAATGGCGCTTTAAATCCTCATATTCCAATACACCTGCTAATAGAACTTCCCGTCATTATAATTCATTTGTATTCAACAATCAAGTATATAACCGATGAGCGGACTTCCTTGGAATCGGATACATCACACATTCTTGATTGGCTATTCATTATTGTTCATTTGATTGGTCTAATGATTTTTTTAACCTCATCCCAAGCAATCAGAGCTTCGGTAAGTGAATGAAATATTTTTTGTTGTAATTAAAAAAGAAAAAAAAAATTAATTTCATTTGTTTTTTTCTTTCATTTAATTGACAGCAAGATGGTCCATCGCAACAAGTAATGGAATGGTCAAGTAAACATTTAACACCTGAGGAATTTGCACAAATGCGTTTATTCTCATTAAAATTAATTCATGTCCCAGCTAAAATATCAGCTGGTCGACTTTTTGTCATCGATTTAACACTTCTAGCACCGGTGAGTTAATTTTTTTTTTTTTAATTTTTTATGTTTGTTGATTGTCACGCAATGCTTTAAATACATCAATTATTTATTTATTTATTTATTAACAAATATTACTTATGTAAGCATAAGTTGCATTAATTTTACATTAATATTCAATTTTCATAATAATTTTAATGAGTACACGGTACGCGGTACACAGTTCGTAAAACATTTAAATTTAATTCATCAACATTTCAGTACAAATGAAAACACTTTCTTCAACAACAATAATAATAAAAGCAAAGTACACAAAAAAGCAATTACATGTGATAGAAGTGACGTATCATAAACACCAAAAACAGATGTCAACAGCAAAACAATTAAAATAAATTAAATGCTCACATGAAGATCTTGCGCTATTTTCACTGACAAAGACGACTTTTTTTTTTTCTTCCTTTATTGTTTGTTGTCTTTAGTTAAATATGAAAGTTTTTCTTCTTTTTATATATATATATATATATATATATATAAAACAATAAAATTATATTAATCATATTGAGATGTCTAATCGGTGCTTTTTTTTTTTTTACCCGGTTAAATCCAAGCAAATTTTTTCTTTTCTTTTCTTTTAAATATTTCTCATTCCTATTGTTTGTTATTGGTGTGTTTGCGGGCTATGCATTATCATTATCATTATTATTCTTCATTTGTGACATTCACTTTCCTTTGGTTATTATTTATAATTTTTCCTTCCACTTAATATAATACTTGGGAATAAACTTTTCTTTATACTTTTTCGTTGAAATTTTGATACTGTGAACAAAAAAAAAAAAAAAAAAAAAAAAAAAAAGAGAAAAGTTTATTACACACAAAACATTTTTTTTTTTCGCGTTTTTCGCTTATTGTTCGTGACTAAAATTATTGTTTTTTTTTTTTTTATTTATTAATAAAATTAGATTGCTGCATCTGTTGTTACTTATCTACTTGTTGCAGTACAATTGAATGCAGGAAATCTTCAATAAACAAACAAAAAAACATCAAAGGAAATTACTTTATTTTTTTTTTTATTCAATATTCCATTAGTAATCAAATAGAAACGTGATTTGCAAATAATTAATTAAATTTTTTTTGTTTTTGTTTCACCTAAATTACAAAGCAGTAATTTATGGTAATAAAAAAAAAATGTTTTTTTATTTTCAATAAATTTCCAGTTGGTGTTTGCTTAAAAATTTCAAAACATGATTTCGATGTAATAGTTCGATATTGTAATGTGAATAAATATTTATGCTTTAATTGATTACATTTAATTATGTAATGTGGCAGTGTTTTAACAGTATAAACATAATAGTGAATTTTTCGGTATTTCATCGAAATTTTTTTAATTCGTTAATTGTTTTGGAAAATACAACAGAAAATCGTGTTTTAAATTTCCTTTAAGACAATTTTCCACACAAAAAATTGTTTTTTTTTTATTAAGAAAAAAATACCAAAAAAAAACCGGAAATAATTTAATTAATTAATTATTGCAAAGCACATGTTTCGTTAAACTTTCGTTTTTTTTTGTGTTAATATTTATTTATTCTTCAAAGAGCACTTTTAACAGATTCTTGTAACGACAACATTTAACAACGCAGTTAATCAGTAAACATGATAATAAAACCGCTGTATGCATCAAAAACCCGTTTTGTATCAATAAATATTTAATAAATTTTTTAATCAAATAAAAACATCAAGTGGCTTCTTTTAATAATAATAAAAATAATAAAAATATATTTTATATTTAAATTAAATTAATAACATTTATTTTAAAATAATTAATAATTATTCACTTATAAAAATAAAAAACAACAACAAAAAACAATGGTATATTATATATGTAGAAACAATTCATACTCAATGTGAAGAGATTTTAACAAAGAAGAAAAAGAAAAAGAAATAGGTAGTGGTGGTGGTGGTGGTGGTGAATAGAAAGGCAGATGACAAGTACAGTATGACAAGTACGTCGAAGTGAAGAAGTGAAGAGGAGTAAATAAGAAAAGTTGTTGAAAAGACATTCAATAAAAATAGGTGTAGTAGCTAATTAAAGTGGGTGATGAAGAGGAAATAATTTATAGCGGAAGTAACGCTACGATGATAAATAAAATGTGGTAAGACTAGTAGAGAATTGTTCGTTCATGATGGTGATGATGAGAAGGATGATTATAATGAGGTTGATTAGATCGATTAGATTGAACAAACTATATTAGATTGTTGAGTATTGAGGGTTAAAGGTAGAAATAGTTGTGGAGAGTAGTTGGAAGAAATTATTTAATGGTGTAAACCACCACCACTTGGGGATGGATAGCTGTAGCCTTCTGAGCCGCCGCCGCCACCACCTCCTGATGAGTGACCACCGGATGAGTGACCGCCTGATGGAAAGCCAACACTGTAACTGTCTAAGCCAGAGTAGCTATCATGTCCACCTGAACTTCCACCGCCACCACCATGTCCTCCTCCTACACTGTAACTATCATGTCCACTGGATCCAAAGCTTGCAGAACCACCAAAGCTGGCACCATGTCCACCGGAGTATCCACCGCCTAAATCATCGTGTCCACTGCTGCCAAATGAAGCTCCATGGCTACTACCACCGCTGCTATATCCACCGCTTAAACCATGATCATCATGTCCTGAACTACCTCCATGACCACCTCCAAAATCATGTCCTCCACCAATGCTTCCTCCAAAGCTGGATTCATGACCTCCCGAACTGTATCCTCCATGATCACCACCACCGATGCTACCGCCAAAGCTTGATCCATGACCACCGGAGCTGTATCCACCTCCAATGCTACCACCGAAACTAGCGCCATGTCCGCCACCAGAGCTATATCCTCCATGACCACCTCCAGAGCTGAATCCACCATGACCACCACCGATGCTACCACCAAAGCTTGATCCATGGCCACCGCCTGAACTGTATCCACCATGACCTCCTCCAGAGCTGAATCCACCATGACCACCGCCAAAGCTACCTCCGAAGCTTGAACCACCATGTCCGCCTCCGATACTTATTCCACCGCCATGACCACCACTGTATCCACCGCCAATATCACCTCCATGGCCACCACTGTATCCACCGCCAATATCACCTCCATGGCCACCACCATAGCCTCCGCCAATATCCCCTCCGTGGCCACCGCCATAGCCGCCACCAATGTCACCACCATGACCGCCACCATGTCCACCTCCATGACCACCTCCATGGCCACCTCCATATCCACCTCCGATATCACCTCCATGGCCACTTCCACCGCCACTTAAGAAACCACCGATTAATCCTTCAGCAAATCCACCTCCTGAGTGGCCACCTCCACCACCGCCGCCACCATGACCATGACCATGATCATCTCCACCACCATGACCTCCGTGATGATGCTCTTGCACCACAACTTCTTTATGATGATGCTCGTGATGGGGCTCTGGCAAATGTATCCTAATGTGAACACTGCAAATCGAACGAAACCAAAATTAATTAAAATACAAAGAAGCCACAAAAATCCAATGGACACTTACTGTTCTTTTCCACCGAATCCCTGAGCAACAGCAATAGCTCCCAGCAATACACAAGTAACCTGTGAAACAAACAAAAATTTAGATTAACTCAGTTCAAAATCCGTAGTGAAAGTAATTTAGATTGTAATCAAAACAAAGCAAAACAAATAAAAAAAAATTTATTCATTATTTCTGATTTGTATTTTCGGAATTGAGCTGTAAAGCAAAACCCCAAACCACGCTAAGAATAACAAATGCGTCGCAACAATAATAGAGCAGTGAAAGGTAATTAAAATTAAAATTAAAATAAAAATTAAAACTAAAGCAAAATAAATTCAATTTAATTTACGAAAAAAAAAATCTCAATTAAAATTTTTAACTGTCACGGTTTAATTTTCTCTCTCTCTATTTTTTTTTTATTTCTTCAGCTTCCTCTAATTAATCATCTAATTACAATTCAAAAGTTTATTATAGCACAATAGAAAATAAAAATAAATTAATTTTAATTAAGGAGCTGAGGAACTGAGGTGCACAAATATGATTGAAATTGAAAAGTTGCTGTACTCACGGATAACCACGATGCCATCGTGAATGTTTCTCCTTTTAATTTAATAAACTTTAAGATCACTTTGTTAATTTATAATTTTTCCTTAAGCTTTACTACTTAAGTCGTTGTTGTTTTTCGGATGGTTAAAATGATTCTGATTATTTCTGTTGATGTACTTCACATTTTATATACGAAATCCACACAACATAGTATTGTTTTTATTTCGTTAAAAATGAAACCGAAAATGCTGCTAAGTAAAAATAACAACAACACTTTGTGGTCGTGGTATGGCCAATTTTCTGTTAAACCAAAGTGAAATGATTACTTTTTTTTTTCTTTTTTTAGATTGTTCTTTTTTTTTTATTTTTTTTTTTCGTTGTTGTGTTGATTTCGGTGTGGTTTTTACCACTTACCAGCACCGGGTTAAGGTGGGAAATTTTTTATATGATTTTTAACCAAATGTATTTTGGTGGTAGAAATTGGTTGAAAACTGTTTACCAATTCACCATTTACCCAACTATTTTAGATAAAGTAGAGAAAAATATTTTCTAAAACAAAAAAAAATTAAAGTCTCGTTAGGTCATGGTCATTCTTGGTTGCTGCTGCTGATGGTGGTACTGCAAAAACAAAAAAAAAAAAATTTAACTCTCAAGCAATTATAAAATTGCATAAAATTAATTCTTTTTTTTTTTTTTTTTTGTTAATTTAATTTTATTTAATGACATTATTTAATACAAATACCTTACCTGTAATGATGACCTTCAAGAGATTTTTGAATTATTTCTGCTACAAAAAAGCTTTTCTTACATTTTTTTTTTAATTTTTCTATCTTTGTTGGTTTAAAAACTACGACCATATACACAAAAAAAAAACAAATAAAAAAAAAAAAAGTCTCTGTAACGAAAGTCTGTCTAGAAAATCATTAAAATTAGAAATGAAAATTAATATAATAATTATTTGTTTTTAATGTTTAATTATCTAATTTTCTGTTGATGGAAACATCACACAATAAATGCATTAATAATAATAATAATAATAATAATAATAATAATAATAATAATAATAATAATAATAATAATAATAATGATGAAGAAAAAAATAAAAAATCAATTTAATTAATGAAAATAATGATTAGCGGAAAACGGAAATTGATTTTTTCATCTACTATGAATCAATTTTTGGTGTTTTTTGGTGCTTTTTGGGTGATTTGATTTATAAGAAATATTATGTTAGGGAAGTAATTATGTTTGTTATGTAATCAGAACATTTTTTTTTTTTTTAATACGATTACATAATAAACTTTCATAATCTGTTGTTTATGCGTAAAGCGTATTCAAAACACGAAACAATTGTGACAAATTATATATATTGCAAAATATAAAACAATTAAAAAAATAAACATAAATGATTTATTTAATTGTTTAAACAACAGCAACAACACGGTTTTTAATCACGATTCTAATCATCATCATTGTTGTTACCACTTGGAAGTAAACATTTCCGTTTTTTTTTTTTTTCTTCGTTATTACTACTTGCACGAATTTCTTTTTGTCTTAAAATCAGATTAAAGTTGTTATAGGGAGTACAAACAACAAACAAGAGAAATAATTTAAATAAATAACCGAAAAGAAAAAAGCTTAAAATCAATCAATGAATGCTTTCTAGTTATTTTATTATTATTATTTTTTTTTTAAAGCGCACACAAAACTATTTCATTTCATTTTCACTTGTAAATTCTTGGGCACAGTGATAGTTTTAATTAATGATTTATAATGTTATTGTCAAGTTCATTAAAATTATTTGTTTAGCGGTTATACCAGAGATCAGGGTAATAAAATCATGAAACTAATTGATTGGTATCAGTTGGCTGGTTAACCAGTTTTAAATATTTTTTTTTTTTTTTTTTTTTTATTCAAAAGATTAAAAGCTGACAGTGGTATTTTAATAGGAAATTAAATGTAAACATTGTCACAAGTAAATTTCTGCTAATAATTCTTTCTTTTTTTTTTTTTCTATAAAAGATAAATAATTATTTCTAATTACTGACAAATGAAAAAAAAAAATTAAAAATTAAACAAGATTTATTAAAATGGGGGGATTTTTTTTTTTGATTTTTTTTTTGTAAAGGTAATTAAAGAGAAATTATGATTACTGTAATTATAATTACCTAAACATATAATTATAATTAAACAACGAAGATGATTTATGTTAAAAGACAAAGAATGAGCTTTTTTTTTTTGTTGTATTGTATTCATCATGCCCCATTATTGTTTAATCATGCATTTTTCGGTTGCAGTTAAGGTAAAACGTTTGTGTTTTCTTTTTTACTTTTAATTTATATCCGGAAAAGTTTTATTTTTAGGGCGTTGTATGTCGAAAAGTGTTTTGTCATGTTTGTATGTAAGGCGGCAAAACTATTTATCCTGCTACAAACATCCAATTGTTTAAGTGACTACGGATGCCCGCACAGTTTCTACCCATCACATGCACACCGGATAAAATTATATAAATTCAAGTGAAGAGTTTTTTTTTCTTTTTTTCTTTTTTATGTGTTAAGCAATTATCTATAAACGATATTACGTGTAATGTCTGATAATTATTTACAAAAAAAAAATAAAATTTCTCTTGTAAAATCTGCAGAAAATATTTAATTATGCCTATGGGAAGTTATAATAAGAAAAAAATCATTGCATTTGAATGAATGAAACTTCTGCTTCTTCTGCTTCTTCTTCTTTTTTATAATACTAAAGACGGTGAAAAATTACAAAACTGTAACGAATTATAAAGAAATAGAAAAGATCATGAATTATAACGAAATATTTGTCAAGGTCATGGTGAAATAATCATCTTCGTGTGAAATTGACAAGCAAATTAATTGATAAATAAAAATGATGAAAATTATTTTCTAATTTAATTTGTGGAGTAAAATTTTCTATAAGCACATAGAAAAAAAAAAAAAATAAAATAACCCCCCAAACGATAAGCATCTCTGTATGTGCACTTAGATGTCTTAGATGGAAAAATCTATTCACCGTATTAAACAAACCAAGCAAGTTAATTAATTAAAATGAAACAAATAAAAATTAAAAAAAAAAAAAAAAAAACAGAAATTAAATTAAATACAAAAGCTAAAATAGCCAAAACGAAATAATTTCTCTCGATAATTATATTAAAAATGAGGAGGAAGAAGAAGTAGTAGAAAGAAAGAAAGAAAGAAACTAGAAAACCCGAAAAATCGGTTTAATTTAAAAAAATCATTTTTTTTTTTTTTTTTTTTTTATTATATTGTCTAGGCTTTTTGTGCTTTCAATTTAATTGAACATGTAATTAAATATTTGGAGAAATTTTATGAATTTGTAATAAAGAGAGAAAGAAATTTGTTTGTTTTTTTTCTTTTTATGTTTAGAAAGAAAATCTTTCTGAATTTTTGATTCTTCTACATTTCGCTGTTTTGTATAGAAATTTGTAGAAGAGAAAAAAATAATTTTTTTTTTTTTTAATTAATTACACACGAACATATATGGATTTTATTTTTATTTTCAGCTGGTTAATGATTTTTTTTGTTGCATATGGTTCAATTTCGAATTAACAAACGATTCACTATTCATTTTTTTTTTTTTTTATTTGATTTAATACAAAATTTATCTGCACACTTTTACTTATTTATTATTTTGCAAATAAATGTGCTTTTGTTTATGAATTATTTTACAAAATAAAAATAAAAAAAAAATATATATAAATATTTTTCTATTATTTCTATTAAAAAAAAACCTTTTGAACTTCTAATTGCATATGAAAGTGGTAACTGAATTCTATATACAATCGCAATAAAATAAAATAAATGCATAACAGACAAAACAACAATTAATTAAACGATTTAAACCAATAAATATTAATTTTATTATTTATTTTTGTTATTTATTAAAACAGAATACGAAATTTCATTTTCATTATTTTTATAACTAAGTAAGTAAGTAAGTAAAAAAACGGACAGCACTTACTCTTACTTTTTTTTTTCTTTGTTGTTGTTTATATAAGCACAATGTACGTGCAATGCTCATGAACGAAGAGATGATGAACTTTCAATTTCATTATATATATAAATAAATGAATATTTTAGTGTAGGTGAAAATACACAGAGTGTGCATGTGTGTTAAAATGCACGGTGCTATTTTATTTATTTCAAAACAATAAAAAAAAAAAAAAAACGTTTTTAATTCATTAAGTGGTTATTTCAGGTAGGTGAAGTCTGTTGCCGCTGTTGTTGTTAATAATAAATAATAATATACACATGCATGTAAAAGCACCGCTATGTAATAACTAAGTAATAATAATAATAATAACAGTTACCTGTTCAAAATTAATAATATTTGCCAGGTATTGGTGGTATTTGTGCAAAATACAAAACAAATGTAAAAAAACATTAAATCGTTCAACAAAATAAATAAGAGAGTTTTTCGGGGTTTTTTTTTTTTTTTTTCTTTCTTGTTGTTTGATGATGTTTGTTTCATGTAAAATGCGGAAAGTTTAATTAATGAAAATAAGAAAGGTTGTCACAGACAATTAACCAAAAGCCACTTTGTGCTTTTTTTTTTTTCGTTGTTGTCTTTAACCAGGTTGCATTGAACTTTGTTTACAAAAATACAACAGATTCAGGCTGCAATATCTCCGCACGTTCACTAACTTTCAATGTCTATGTTGTTTCGTGATATATTAAAGCTTAAAGCTTCTTTTTTTCTTTTTTTTGTTATCGATTCTAAAAGTTTTTACACGTTCATTCACCTTCAGTTTTTTTTTTTTTGCATTAAAAATCCGTGAAACAACAACACAAAGTGGATACACAACGAAAAAATCTTGATTTTTTAAAGAATTTGATTAAATGTTAAATTAATAAGAGAGTACATGACAACGTTGTCAAACTACTTTCATCCAATTTCTTCTGTTATTATCATCCTTGAAAAATACTATTTAACCGTTGGTTATAAACCAAAATTGCTTTAGGCCAGTCGCAGTGAAAGTAAATTATTATTTTCAATCGGGTTTTTTTATGTGAACAAAAAACATTTTTTTTTTTTTTTGTAATATTTAAATCAAGGCGTTTTTAAACACCAGAAATAAAGTTGCATTACATGAGCTTTATTCTTTATACAAATATTAGGTAAACAATAAAAATTGTTGAAATCACATTTTAAAAGGCTGCGTTCGCATTAATATTTATTTATCAATTAAAAATAATCGAAATATGTTTTTTTTTTTTTTGATGTTACTGCTGCTGCTACTACTACTGGTGTTACGTCTGCTTGGATGACATTTAATTATTAAAATCAATAGAAGAAATATTAATAATTATTATTAAATACATGACGGAATAAATAAAAGGAATAAATTTTAAATGAAATATAAATTAAAAAACGTTGATTAGATATATGTAGAAAGTACAAGTGCAAGTAAATTAAATTAAATAAACATTTTTTTTTTATTATTTCATTGTTTTTTTTTTTTTTTCAGTTATTAATTATGTAAATAATCAATAACTTTCATTTGTTTATAACATTAAAAAAACAAATTATTCAAACATTCAACTCAACACAATAATAAGATTTTATTGTTTTTTTTTTTTCTCTATAATAAATAATTTGTATTAAAAATTAATTAAATTAAATTCAATTCAATTTAATTATATTTGTCACCATATTTTATGCTACCACGTTTTGGTGGTTTATTTGTTGTATTTTGATATTGTTTCGTTGAGGTTGTTGCATTGAAGTTACTTTGTGTCTTTTTCACAGTTTTAAGACGATTCAATCTGGTTGCTATGTCATCTACGGTTAATTTCCCTATATTATCGTAGGTACTATGAATTGAACTTGCGGTTGTTGTGCTGGTTGTTGATGTTGTTGTTAGACTTTGTATGTGACGACGATCATTTGGACGCTGCCGATAACGTTTATCTGATTCTTTTGGGTGTTGGGATTTATAACTCAGCGTTGTACTTTGGTCACGTAATTTACTCTCGTTATTATTGGACTCAAAGAAAAAATCAGGATAATTTGGACGTTCTGGTTCTGGTTCTGGTTTCGGTGTCGTTGGATAACTTTCTGTGTTCTTTTTAAGCCTTTGTTGGTGCCTTGTTTTTGGCTTTTGTGTAAAATAGTTGCCGTTGTTGTCCTCTGGTATATCGTATTGTTGGACTTTTGGTGGAACAGCAGGAGGACTTTTAAATGTCGACTCTTTATCAGGAACGTTATAGTATGTGTCTATTGAGTAATTTGGAACCTCCAACTGGTGATTATCAGGACGTTGATTATAATTTTGATTCTGATTTTGGCTGCTATAATCTTTGTTGAAGGATACAGAAATGGGTTTATTAACAGTTTCCGCTTGTTTATAAATTGGTTCGAATCCGTGCACCGATTTAATATTGGATGATGCCGATGCATAGTTTTCCGTTGTTAGTTTCAACGGTATGATTTGTTTTTCGTAAATAATTTTTTTACCCAAAGGCTGATCCATGACGTTTGTGTTTAATTTAGAGACCACATGGGATTTTAATGGTTGTTTACCAATCTCACTATCACCTTCTATCGGCAACCATCCATTATTGCCGTCATCGTTGGGTTTTTTATTAAATAGCGAAGCCTCAACTTTTTCTTCTTCACGTTTTTCGATTTCTTCCAAAAGGGAATCGTCAAAGAATTTAAATGTTGTCGGTTTTCGTGCTGGTTTAATATTATTTTTCGTGTTTTGTAATTTTCCCTTAGATGCAATTGATATGCTTTCATTGGTTGTATGCGGTTTTGGTGGTAGTGGACGTTTCATGTGAACTGGTGGCTTCGGACGTGCATGCACTCTAGGTGATCTTGGTGGTGGTATGGTAACGAAAATTTTTTTCTTTTCATCTTGATGGTCACCCGTTAAAGCTGAATTAAAAGCCGCTTTCAACATTTTTGCTCCCTCCGCCATTTCTCGCATAAGAGCATTTACTCTATTTTTCACATCGGGCCACAAATCACGACGTAAGCGCCCGTATGTTGGTTTCATGTTAACACCATCGCCAGTTTGTATTTCATCAGGCGCAAACATAAATAAACCACTTTCACTATTACCGCCAGTATTTTCTACTTGTTTTTCCTTAACATTTAGTGCTTCCATTGCTTTGGATAAGAAAGTTAATTCCTCACTGTAATTGGTAAACGAAAGTACAATTAATCTAACAATTTCAGTGACGACAATTTATCTAAATACACAATTTAAATACCTAAATAAAAAAAAAATGAAAGAAAATTGTTGATACATTTAATACGTGAGATTGAGAATTGTGTAACAATTTGTATCATATAAAATAATCTACTTTCATTAATTAAATGGAAATTATTTGTGTTTATAACACATAACAAAAAATTTTTATTTTAACAATTTAAAAAAAAAAAAAAAGGTGAAATTACCAACGATAAATGGTTGTAATTCGAATGTTTACTTTCTCAATAAAATAAAAATAGTTTTATTGCATAACAAACAAACCGAAAAAAAAAAAAAAAAACACTTAATTTACCTATTAGCATCACAATTGCATTTTATCCAAAATAATGATCCAGCTAATAACCACCAAACACCCTAATAATTTTGTGAAAACAATTAAATTAATTTTTAATTAAATTAAATTAAATTCAAAAAAAAAAAAAAAAAAAAACTAGAACAAAGAACTAAATGATTCACTTACTAAACGAAATGATAACATATTATCGTTGGTATTAAGATGGTATTACCAAGAAATGGATTTTTGTTTTTTTTTTTGTTAAAAACTTATCAAACGTTGTGTTACCTTCAAACACAAATCACTGATTGATGATTATCACATTAGCGTTTACCACTTTTATAATTTTTAATAGAGAAAAATTTTATTTTTGCAACATATATAATGCAACCCGTAGAAAACTAAACAATAAATGCAATAAATGCATTTTTCAATTATTAATAAAAAAAAAAAAGCTTTCAAAGTCCATTGAACGGTTTTTTTTTGTTATTACCGTAGAAACCCTTTTGTTTGTGTGCAAAGTATAAACCGTTGGTGATATCGCATTTATCGTAATAATAGCTTGGTGGTAAATGAAAATGTTTAATTTCAAGGTCGATGCATCCATCAAAATGTTCACTCATGTGCGGTTTCTTCTTCACAAGACTTATTACCATTATTACCATTGTGTTACGATAGATTTATGTTTAATGCGTATTATTTTCAATAAAAAATATTTTTCACTTTTCTCAATGTTAATAGAAAACACGATTGAATACACAGACGAATAGAAAAGAAAAAAAGCACAAAGAATATCGTGTTACGATAAAACAATTGTAATTAAAAAAAAAAAAAAAAAAAATTGATAAACGGATTATTTTAAATGGTCAATGCACTCTACAAAATTGTAATCTCTCTATAATTTTTCCAAATAGATAACAAAAAACGTTTTATATCAACAATGTTGATGGTGGTGGTGGTGGTGGTTTGTTGCTATATTATCTACACTAAAGGTATATAAATATTAAATAAATAATAAATAAAATCATTATTTGTGTTTAGTTGATGGATAGAAGGTTGGTTGGTTGATTGGTTGGTTGGTTGGTTGGTTTGGATTAACCAAATCAAGTTCATTATCATACCACATTGACATTTTCTTCACTTCTCTACATTTATCAATTTTTTTTTTTCTTTTTTTACAACGTTTATATAAACAATGAATGCACTTTCGCTTCAATATTCCAATTAGCTTTCCATTTTAATTAATAAATATTTTGAATGTTTATTAGAAATTTTAGTTATTGCAAAAAAAAAAAAAAAAAAGTAATTTTTTTGTGTTATAAATTTCTGTGCATTAAAACGGAATAATTATGCAATATTTAGTGATGGTTTAATGTATTAAAGGGAAGTTTAGAGTCTAGACAGTGTTTTTTTGCCAGGTACAATTTTACTTGATTCACTGTTTTGTTAATTAAAAATTAAATTGATGGTGAGAAATTGCTTTGTTCTTTTACCAATTCAGAATCAGTTGTTAGGTATTTTGTGTTTAACGGATGGTAAAGACTTGAAATGTTTCTTGAATTCCTGCGTCAAACTACACCATCAATTAGCAAAGTATCACTATGATGGTTGTATTATTAAAGTGGGTAATTTCTTTCCACTTGTTAGAGGAAACACAAGTTAAATCTCTATCAACCGAAAACAAAATAAAACACAGGTGCGTTTTGGTTATGATGATTAAAAATAATTAAAATCTCATAACTAAACAATAATTATAATCAAATTAATCAAAAAAAAAACATAAATACATAAATATAGATGACAAATTAACGGTATAATAAATATGCTTTCCAATTATTTGTTTTCCTTTTTCTTTTTCGTTTTTGATAATTACACAATTTCTACTTCTACTTCTGCATTGTTGTTATATTTTATTTTTGTTGATTATATGAATCATTGAAAAAAAAAAATAATAATAAAGAAAAAAGTATGCTTTATGCTTGGATTAATAACAAAAAAAATAATTAAATAAACAGAAGAGGAAATTAAAATATCAAAAAAAAAAATTGTACCCAAGACAGATCAGTGCTTGTTTTTTTTTTTTTTTTTTTTGATTAAAAACTGTGAATTGTTTTTGGCTTAGATAAAGTCAATCATGCAACAAATTAATTATTTATTCATTAGAAAAAAAAATTTGTTTTGACCTTTTAACGTTTCTATAATAATAATCGATTAATTTTCTTAAGCCAAAATTTTCCCTTAAAGAAAATATACGGAAAATGTTTGTAATAAAACTTTTTTTTTTTTCTTTTTTGGCAACGAGAGCATGACTACCATTCACGGTAAAAAATTAATTAATTAAAAAAAAAATGTATATATATATTCTATTAAGTAATGATGGTTTAACCAAAAACAGTATACAGAAAAGAAAAGAAAAGTGAAGTGAAGTTTTTTTTTTTTTCTCTTCTTTTCTTTTCACCGCTGTTTACTTAATTTCATTTTACGTCGCTAATTCAATTTTTTTTTTCTTATTTACTTATTAAAAACGCTTTCAATATTCTGCATTGTTTTTTTTTTTTTTTTTTTTTTTTGTTTGCCTGTATTTCTTCCTCCAATCCAAATTTCAAACATTATTTATATTATTGCAAAGATTTTTAATTTACTTTCTTCGAAGTGAATGGAAGAATTTTTTTTTTTTTTTTTTTTTTTGTTGTCTTTAATTAGATTTAATTTTTTGTTTTATAATAAACAGAGACAGTTGCATGTGTTAACCTGTTATTATATCAGATTTGTGTAATTAATTGTTTTTTTTTTTTTTTTTTTATTACAGTCGTATCTCGATAATAAATTTGTTGCTGTTTAACCACTGAGTTTTTTTTTTTTTACAGTAAAATGTAAAGATTCTTGTTTGGTATCCTGGAATTACTTGGAATACGATCACAAGACAACGTAACTTATAACTGGAGTAGTCACTGTAAAAAAGCTAACATTTTTGTTTTTTTTTTTTTTTTTTCTTATGCCTCAGGATGTTTTCGTTCTTTCTTTTCTTTTCTTTTCTTTTAATTATTTCCGGTGTAAAGAAATTTCACAACACACTTTGTCTTATGTCATTCAAAAATCAACAATTACATTTCCCTTTCATTTGGTATTTCTATTTATATATGCTAATTTTTCACTTCTACCTTTATTTCGTTCTGTCAATTAAGCTTTTTAAATGATAATAAAAAAAAAAAAATTAATTATTTCTTTTTAATACAATATTGATTAGTCGGCTATCATGAACCGGATTCTCTAGCATTGAACTTAATAATAATAATAATAATAAAAAATCTCATGCAATGCTCTCGTGAAAATGATTAAAAAAAATTAAAAAATTTCTCATAAAAATCAAAAGTAAAATTAATTAATTAAGGATGCATGCATTGCATTTTAATTATTTACTGCAGGTAACAGAAAAGTGAACAAAAAAAAAACAATTAAACAATGCTGCACAAATTTTTCTTTTTTTTAATTTTTAATAATATAAAAATTCATCATTAACTTCAATTAAATTATCCACGGAAGTGGATTTGGAATTTTTCGATTTTTAATTTTATTTTTTAATTATTAATTTTCTTCAATTTTCTATGTTTTATTCAATCTGATTAATGCAAAGAATCGTAAAAGGTGAAACAATGTACACGCATTAACGTAATAAAAAGAAAATTTAAAAGCAAACAAACAAATCGGATGCAATAATAATAATAATAATAATAAAAAAAAAAAAAAACAGGCATTGGACTAAGTGAAAGGAATTTCTTTTAAAGTTTTAATTTTTTTTGTGGTTGTTTAACAAAACAACAAAATAGAGAAGAAAAACCCAAAAAAAAAAACATGATGCGCAACACGGTTACAGTTCAACACGGGTGAAATGTAATAAAAAAAAAACTTCCTAAAATATTCATTATTATAAATCCTATACAAAAGCAGAGAAGAAATTAATTTTTTTTTTTAAATTATAATAAAAGCTAATAAAGAATTATGTGGCTACTGATCGGTTGTTACGTTTCTACGTTTTACCTCACGCTTGTTAAGCGCACCGTCACAATTTAAGTCACATTTACTTTTCATCTTGTTTTGCTGGTTATTATGTATGTTTATGTTATTTTGCAGGTAGTAAAATTTATTTGAATGAAAGTGATAGTGTTTTACACTAGCAAAACAACAAGTTTTATTGTAATTGGTGTGATTCAGAGTGCAGTAAACTTTTGAGTGGTAATTTATTGTAATTCTAGTGGCCATAACTTGGGAAATAATTTTTTTATCAAAAAACTGCAAGAACTAACTCGATTCAGGATCTCACAATAGACATTCATACAAAGTTTCAGCTTGATTTGAATTTTTTTTAATTTTCCACTAAAAATTGAAAATTTTCCTGATGCTTTGTATGCATTTTTCGATGAAAAAAAAAAATATTTTTAAATTGGTTGAAACTTGGTGAAAAGTTTTGTATTTAGTCCATACACATGTTGTGTAAATAATTCTGCAGTAAAAAATTTTATTCAGAAGTTATGGCTAATTGAGTATCAATACTCTCAACACCAGTCAGGGATGTAGTAATCGTCGTTTTATGGCTGCAATTTTGCCAAAATATGTGCTAGAACCAAGATTTTTATGTTTTTAAATTAAGAAACAAATTAACTATTAGAAAAAAAAATAAAAATTGTGGTTTTAGTACAAAGTTTTTTATAAAAATGCTCTCAAGCACGCATAAAAGTGCAAATTTTCGCTAAGTTTTTCAATATTTTCAAAGAAATAAAAATTTTCTTAACGAATAAAATATCGCTCGTAATAATTAAATAAAATAAAAACTAAGTGAAAAACAGTATAATTATAATTTATTTATATAATCTAAAGTAATGTTAGTCAACATTTAATAATATTATTGCGTTGAAATGCATGAAACCAAAAAAAAAAAAAAAACATTCACAAATAAAATAATAAAAATTTGCATCCAGAGTTTAGCGAAAAAAAAAACAAAAATAAACTAATACGAATAAACTAATTTCGAATAAAATGCTCGAGTGATTATAAAAAAATAAAATAAATTTTTTTAATAACAAATCAGAGCTGGGTTTTTATGTATTGTGTGGTTGCTGGTGTTTTGGTAAAGAGATTGCAAATGGGTTTGGTTTAGCCTATCGTAAACAACCAAACAAATAAAAAAATTAACAATAAAGTGGAGTGAAAAATCCAAAAACAACAAAATTAATGATCAAACTTATGAAAACAGAAACCAATCTCCTCCAGAATAAGAGTGTGGTAAGTAAGAATGTGTGTAAGTTGTGGTTTTCTATATACAAAAATAAAATAAATAATTTTTCGCTTAAGAGGAATGATATAAAAGCAAATGCAATCTTAATTTCTTCATCACAGTCTTATTAATATTCAGTTCAGTTATATCCTTTAGTACCGTTTAGTGATTTAAAGCCTGAGATTAAATTTATTATTATGGCATCACGATTAGTGGTAAGATTCAGTGAATTTTTGGATACATTTGTTATGGGATTAAGGATTAAAAACGTTTTTTTAAATTAATTTTTAGTTGGCGACCGCAATTTTGTTTGCATTTGTGACATTGTGTTATGCTGGTGGTAAGGGTGGTGGCGAAAAGAATGTTGTCATCCATGTACCATTTAAAGTGAAGCATCATCATCATACGCATACTGTGTACAAGCATATCCATCATAAAGATGCCGGTGGCCATGGAGGTGGTGGTGATGAATATAAATTCTTAGGATATACATATGGTGATCAAGGAGGACATGGCGGTGGCGGTCACAGTGGTGGCGGTGGAAGTAGTTATAGTGGTGGACACAGTGGTGGCGGACACAGTGGATTCGGTGGCGGTAAACTAATCTCATTAGGAAGCTATGGCGGTGGACACCAAAGTGGTGGTAGCAGTGGTTGGGGTCACAGTAGCAGCGGTGGCGGTGGTGGATACGATGATTAGTAAACCAAATAAATAAATGAAATAAAAACAAAAAGGATAGCAATGGTCACAACAATAAAAAAAATTAACTCAAACAACAGTATTCAACGATTTGTAAATAAGGAGGACTAAGGAGGATCAACAAATTAATTTATGAACTTACTCCGTTTTTCCCTTTTTCATTTCTATATCTTTACCATACAATATGTCTCCTATTAGATAATTTAATCAATGTGCCTGTGGCCTGTTTAACTAACCACCTAGTCCTAATGATAATCAGCAGAAAAAAGAAAGCCAACCCGATGTAATTTAAAAAAAAAAACAAAAAGAAAGGACGAACGTACAACAGTGACCTGTTACAAAAATTATTAAATTAATTAATTTAAAAAAAAAAAAAAAAAAAAAAAAAACATTTGTTAACTAATTTTATTATTAATTAAATTAAAAAATAAAGTTTTATATTTTTATACTAAAAAAAAATTATTTTTATTAATTAATTAATTAAAAAATAAATTTCCACTATAAATAAAATAAAAAACGAATAAATAAATTTTGAATAGTCATAATTATTAATGAATTAAAAAAAAAAAAAAATTTATAAATTAATTAATTCAAATGGAAAAAATTTTCGATTAATATGAAAATCAATCAGATGATTGAAATTTTTAATTTTATTTTTTCTCTTTTTTATTATTGCGTCTCTGCAGTAGGATTTATAGCGAAATAAATTTTTATTGTCATGGGTAATGATTTAAAAAAAAAAAAAAATAAATAATTAATTAATTAATCTTAATAAATAATATTAATAATAGAAAGTGCTTGGTGGTAATAAGATAAAAAATAAATAAAATTTACTAAGGTAATTTTCTGTTTAGAATTAATTTATTTAAAAATAAAAAAAAAAACATTTTTTTTTGTATATAAATATAAATAATACAGTGGTAAGTGATAAGTGGTAAGGTTATGTAACTAATTTTTAAATATATTTCGTTTTGGTTGTCTTGGATAATTGGTAACCGGATATCGTTTTAATGTTTTCGGATAATACGTGTCCACGTCTTGTTGTGCCCTACTATAATGACCGTCCAAGTGGTCATACTTTGTTAATTCATGATCAACGTCTTTTGGTAGAGTGGTATATAAACTCTCTAATCCTGATGGTGAACTAATTGGCCAGTTTGCTGGTACATATTCATCTCTGGTATTTGATAAAGAAATTACATCTTTATTCGAAGTTGAACTGTCATAATTCCAATCTGAATTATAATGCTGATTATCACCTTGGTAATCACTGAGTTTCAAGTAATCAGATGCTGGTGCTGCTTTAAACGTTGGTGCATACATTGAGTAACTATAATCTTCGTTACCCTCATCATCGTTAATAGCAGTTTTTGGTGATTTATATGTATTGAAATTCGTCTTCATACGCTTCGGTTCCTTATACGAGTTACTGCTATCCATAATCATGAACTCATGATCATCATCAAAATTATACACATCAGGACTTTTATAACTGTGATCAGTTAATAATTTCTCCAACTTAACTCCACTTCCTTTTTTAGCCTTGCCATATTTCCCGATGCTTCTAAACTCCTCATCCGCCTCTTTCTGCCACAGTTGCTTATACATTTCCAACTCTAAATCATGATCGTGTCCTTGAAAATTTAATTTTCCCTTTACCTGTGCCGGTTCCCACACATTTTTCGTTTCATAACTCGGTAATGTACTATGTCCACCACTAATACCAGGTAAACTAATTTCCGGGTCTAAACGGTGAACAGTTTTATATGAAGTCTTCTTTGGATGAAAATGATGCTTATACACTGTCTGGTAATGTGTGTGCTTCTTCACAATCTGCGGTATATGCAGTTTTATATGAACACTTAAAATACATAACTGTGTTAAAAACAAAAAAAAAAAAAAAACTGGACAGATATGAAAAAAAAATTGAATAAATAAACTTACTGCTCCTTATTGCCAGCATAAACAAAATTCGTGGCCACTATCATACACAAACAAAATATAATTAAAAACATTTTTTTTATCATTTTTAATTATTAAAACTAAATTAATCCTTTGGTTTATTTCACTTAATCTATTGCACTTAATTTTTTTTTATTTTCTTATTTATTCCACAATACAATTGTACCGTCTCGTTTGATCGTCTCAGTTTAAATAAAAACATCTGCAAAAATTCTTCACCTTATATCGTTTATCTGCATTGACAAGCTATTTCCCATTGCCAATGTCAGAAAAGTTGTTTTGTTGATAGAAATTTTTTTTTTTTTTTTCTACAATTACACAAAAAAAAAAAATATTAATTATAATTATAATAATAAATAATAATAATAAATAATATCATGTTTCCAATAGAGATGCAAATCGTTGAACCGTTCGCTTATTATTTTGTTTCATTTCTCATTTTAATTTCTCTACGTTGGTTTTAAATTTTTTTTTTTTAATTTACGTTTCCCTGGTTTGTATCTGGTTTGTAGACATTTCACAAATGTTTACTTAAATATAGTTTTAATTTACTTAATTTTTTCTTTAATACAAAATTATCAAGTCATGCATAACTAAATTTATGTTTTTTTTTTCTTTTTTCGTATTGAAATTTATTAACAATCGATTCTATTTGGCAAAGAGATTATATATAAAAATGATTTTCCTGTTTAATTATACAGTGTTTAGTAGAAATGTTTTAATCTTGTTTATAATAATAATAATAATAATAAATAGTTGATTTGTTGTAGGGTGTTTCATATATGGTACCTAGTTCTACTTATAACGGAATATTTGCTCTAATTACACTAAATTAAAAATTATTATTATTTTTTTTTTTTTTTCATTATAACTGTGATCATCTCATTAAAATCTTCTGCTCAAAAGGGTTTTCGATGTGTGAAAACAATAGCAAAAACTGCCAAAGAAAAATGATAACAGATAATTAAAATATTATGTGTCACCTCTTTTCACATCAATTACAAATATAATATAAAAAATAGAAAATAACTAAACTAATTATTAAAATATTAATGAAGAAATGATGAAAAGTTATTAACGAAAGTGAAAATATATAAATAAAATGTCGAAATTTAATTTCCTTGTTTAATTAATTTTTTTTAATTTTTTTTTTTTTTTTCTTATCAAGAATGGATTAATGAAATATAATTTCACTTTTTTTTCTTTTGTATGTTAGTCGGTAATGAATCAAATTTATTTATAAACACAAATAATAATAATAATAATAATTATCTAGATATGTTATAAAAGTAAAAAGTTGCTTGAAAAACAGTGAATTAAGTCATTTGATAATGAATGTGAATAAATTCTTTAGAAAGTGATTATACCAAGATCATAGCCTACACATTCATGTTTAATTTTTAATAAAACAAATAAAATTATAAAGAAGGTTGTATTACAAACTACTGGTTATCAGTAATATAGTAATGATTCCGGTAAATTAATCGACGCCATCTACTTAGACTGATGATCATGGTTTACGGATAATTGATCACTGAACGGTTGATTATAGGAAGATTGATCATAGGACAATTGATCACAGCGGACTGGTGATCATAGGACTGTTGTACATAGGACTGTTGATCGTAAGACCGTTGATCATAGAACGGTTGATCACAACATGAATGATCGTTTTCGGAACGATCTGGTCATTTGCTAAAGGCACCTTACTCATATTACTGCAACTGACGGTGGATCATAGGACTGTTGTACATAAGACTGTTGATCGTAAGACCGTTGATCATAGAACGGTTGATCATAACATGTATGATCGTTTACGGAACGATCTAGTCATTTGCTAAAGGCACCAAAACACATTACTGCAACATTACTGGTAATGATAAGAAATATTTCAACATTTTTAGTTTGAATAAATAAATCTCATTAAATATCAATAAAATAAAAAAAAAAAAATTTTATTTTTCAATCTTGATCATGATTTACAAAGTAAAAAACTTTTTAATTTACTTTTACTATTAAGAAAAAAAAACAAAAAAAAACATTTTTCTGTAAAGCATAAATTATGTTTATTTACGATATTAATATATATATTTTTTAATTCATTTCGTATCATTTATTAAAGAATAATAATTAACTGAACTTCTTGTTAATCATTTTTTTTTTCCTATTTTTTTTATTTAATTTATTTATTAATAATTTTTCTTAAATTGATTTTGAAAAGCAATGAAAAAGAAAGTAAATTCGTAGCTTTTTCTTCTATCAAACGTATTCACGATACTGGTGGTATTAAGTCATTTAGACAAGAAATTTATATTAATTTTGTTATTTTATAAAAGGTTTATTGATTTATTGATTAATGGTAACATATTGGTGTTTAACCATTCATTTATTATTGATGAATGAACCCGTCTACCGGTTTTTCACACTTTTCTGTACATTATTAAATATTTTTTTTTATGTTTTAAGGTGCTTTAGGCGATTTTTCTTATAATGCCCGTAGCACGAGATATATAAACCATTTCTCGAGAACCACTCAATATTACCGAAATTTTTCGTTTAATAAATGTGAAACACGTCATTCCAAACATTGTCTCACGTTAGTCCATAAAATTATTTCTTTTTCTAGTTATTAGTGATGGTAGTTTAAACAAATGATACAGAAAAAGAAATTTTTTTTTGTACAAAAACACGAATTAGATCGTATTAAATTAATAAATAATGAAACGTAATAATAATAATAATAATAATAATAACACTACCTAACGTAACCAGAACATATAAACAAATTCAAAGAACTGAACACAATAATCAATATCAGTTATAATTCCGTAAAATATTTGCAATTTTATCCAAAAGCCAGCCGATCAATTTCGAAAAAACTTATGTACTGAACATAATTGATTAGTTTGTAACAATATGTTAATAAGAAAATTATGAATTATTGTTATTATGTTAAATGATGTTTATAGCTAATAAAAGAGTGCCGACACCAAAGCTTTTACTTAATTATATATCGATTTATAAATTCGGCTTTAATATAATAATTAAATGATTATTTAAATTTATAGCTGCTGCTGCTGTTGCTGCTGTTACTGCATCTAGATGGAATTAATTATTTAATAACGATCAGATAATCGAAAGTTAAAATAATTTATAACAGACGACAAAAATATTCTTTTAATAATAATAAAAAAATAGATAAAATTTTATTACACTTTAATGATTATAAATTCAATTAAAAAAAAATACGAACAAGACTTGATTCAGTTTTTACTTTTTATTACAAATTCTTTACCAAAATAAAAAAAAAAAAAAAAAAAAAAAATTCACAGCTAGACATTAATACAGAAATTTTCTTTCCTCACTAAATATCACATTTTTGGCTACAAATATGTTTCTAGTTATAAATTCATCTAAATCCATGATGTTTATTAAAATCAAAATGATGATGATGATCTTCATGGTCTTCGTGCTCTTCATGCTCATCAGATTCTTCATGCTCTGGATGATCATGCTTATAATGATGATGCACATGCGAATGATCAATCTCTTCTTTTATTTTTATTTCCTTTTCGATAATCTTTTCCGTTTTTATAACCTGTGGCTTATGATGATGATGGATATTATTTATAATCGTGTGCGTATGTTTATGATGTTTCTCATGTACAGGAATATGGATTTTTATTTTTTTACTCTTGTGCTTTCTTTATTAAAAAATGAGAATAGAAATTCCATTAAAATTAATGTTAAA
This sequence comes from Ptychoptera albimana, assembly GCA_961205885.1. Lineage (NCBI taxonomy): Eukaryota > Metazoa > Arthropoda > Insecta > Diptera > Ptychopteridae > Ptychoptera > Ptychoptera albimana. Next base: position 2,081,953 of record OY540804.1, read on the forward strand.
ATAAAAATTAAATAATCGAAATTACCCGGATGGTTCACCAGCTGATAAACATATTATAAAACATAAAAGAATCGCTAGCAACTGAAAATTGATGAATGATGATTTAGTCACATTTTTTTTTTAAATTATTTTTTAATTCACAAACAAGACAAAACTTACCGCAAATTTTGTATCCATTTTACTGAAAATTTTTATTTGGAAATACTGGTTAAGCGTTAAACTAACTAACTTCTTTTATTAACAATTTATGTTTGATGAGTTTCTGTATTGTGCACTCACTATTTATATAGTTTTCATAATTAATATGTTTTAATGGTTTTAAAATAGAATCGAGACATCGTGAATTGGTGCAATATTTGTATTAAAAATTCTTTTTTTTTCTTTTTTTTTTTTTCGCTGTATAATGTAAAAGTGCATTATCGTGCTTAATTACTTTCTTTCTTTATTTCGTTACAACTTTAAATGCAATATGCATGTATTACAATAAATAATTACAAACACATTTTTTTAGTTTTTTGGAATATTTCCTATTTATTATCCACTAATTACTAAATACAAAAAAAAAAAAATAATAAATTTATTCATTAGGATTTCCCTTTGCATAAAAATATTAAATAATTAAAATCAATCATACTGAAAGTTATTTTTATTTATTTTTTTATCAATAATCAAAAGTAATTAAAAAAAAAAAAATATTCAATGTAATTGCTGCATGTGTTAAGTTATTTTGTATTAAAATTAAAAATTTATATTTCTTTTCATTTTTATTTTTATTTCTAATATAAATATGAGAGTGTTTGGGTGTTTTTTTTTTTTAATTAATTTATTTATTTATTTAAATATTTAATTACAAAAAAAAAAAAAAAAACATATTTATTTCTTTTATCTCTTATTCATATTACTGTAGCACTGTATACATTTATGCTAATATATTATAGCAACAAGTTTCTTAATGACAACTTTCTTGTTACAATTTTAATTAAAATATTAATAATTGACGACATGCAATCTGTTTATTTTACTTAAACTAATCCTTATCTTATGGTTTTCTTTTTTCGTTTTTCTTTTAAACACAATTTACACTATTTTATACATTAATTACAATTTCCTTCCTAATTCACATGCATTAATTATTAAAATAAAATATTAGAAATTTTGTATTTTGTATTTTTTTCAAGTAGTTTCCAAGATTTATTGTCATATCATTGAAACGTTAATGACTGACGACAGTTTTTCCATTTAATTTTTTTGTATTTTGATATTCACCAGTTGTGTCACTACCACTGACATTATTTATTGGTTTTGTTCTGTGAAATCATAGAGAGAAAAAAGAAAAAAAGAAAACGTATTATATTACATAAAGTAAATAACTTAATAGAGAAAAATTCTTTTACATTTTTGGTAAAATTATCCACATCATGTTTGGCTTAATATTAACACTTTTATGTTTTAAAGGAGAGTTTTGTGTTTTATTTATTGTGGCCAATGATTTTATTATTGGAATCCGATTATAATTAATATGATTTAATACCCTTTTCCGTTGATTTATTAAATTATTATCATTTCTATTGTGTTTCAGGCGATTTATATTATTATTTGTGGTCTCTAACTCGGCATCACCTAATAAATTACTCAATGTATAAATTGTGGAATTCTTGATTAAATTGTTCGTTGTCAAATTGTTTGTTGGTATTTTAGGAGTAATAAATTTATATCCAGACCTCTTCGATGTTAGCTTTGTGGGTTTTTGTTGTGTTAATTCTATTGACGATGGGGTGACATAGTAAACCGGTTGACTATTTATTCCCAATGTTACAAAACTCGTTATATTTTTATGTTTTACAGCATGAACTTCTGAGTTGTTTGTTCTTTCGAAATTCCCTAATCTTGTATTTGTATTATTCCTATCGATTCGTATTGGTTTTGTACGGAAAATAACGTATCTATTATCCGGATGATGGTTTTGTAAATTCTCTTGTATTCTTTTACCATTAAATGTCATTGGTCTGGTAGGTACAAATATTGGTGCGACAGTAGTCGGTCCTAGTTGATTCATTTCTGGCTGTATTGTTGTTTTTGTCATTACAGATCCTTGTATTATTGGCGGCGCGACAAAGCTCACCGTTTTATTACTTTCCACGTAAACTGGCTTATTATTATCCTCTTTAATATTATTAAATTTGTAGTTGACGGGCGACAGTGTGGTTTTAATGCTATTACTGTTAAAAACGTAACCTTCTGGTGTGATATATTTTATGGAAGCATTGTAAGGTGTTTTTATGATTATTTCTTCTGTTAATCTGTTATTAAAGGCTAATGGGTTTCGTTTTATGTTTGTTGAATTATTTTCATTTGAATTAATCCGATTTATTGAACGTATTGTCGCATTGTTCATGGGATTTAATGTGTCTATATGTATTGAACGAGGTGTAACAGCTTCATGATCATAAAATTTATGATATATTATCCTAGACGTATTTGAACCTGGATTAGTCAGTGGGAACGATGTAACAGATTTTTGTTTAAATGCATTGTTGTAACTATTATTGACGATTTTTAAATCAGAGAAATATTTCGGTATTGATTTAAACTGTGGCACAGATGGTGGATAAATTATTTGACCAGGTGTTGGTTCAAACATAGGATAATCATTTTTGTAATTTGCAAAAATTGGTTGAATACGTGGTCGAAATGATGATGGCATAGAATCTAAAGGATCCTGTTCAAAAAACGGAAGAGTTTTAACCGTTCTATGGTTATTTTGTTGCCGTATATAGTCAGCATTTATTTTACTACCTGAAATGTTACTATCAATGCGCCGTAAATTTGTATAATGATTCGGTAAGTTTGGTATAAACGTTCCCGCAATGCGTGCATGAGGACTTTTATAATTTTTTCTATATTCCATTAATAATGTTAAAAAATTCTCATTCTTATTTTCACGTTTACTGTTTGTAATGTTGTTATATCCATTATTTATTGATGCATCAACATTATTATTCAATGAACTGTGGTAAAACCTTTTATTATTATTATTATTATTATTTAATTTTGAACGATTATAAAAACTATGACGAATCGATTGACCAATTTTATTTTTTGTATTAAATATTTGTCTACTATTAAAAATTCTATTACCCTCCTCATTTAATTTAAAAAAATGTTTATTTTCATCATTGTTTATTGTTATGGGATTATCATGATAATTGACATACGGATCGTATCGTTTATATGATGAATAATATCGATGAGGAGGTCTTCTATGCCGCCACGGATGACATCGGCGCCGACTTCTTCTACGATAATAAAATTCATCATCTGGAAAATTATGTGTATAATGGTGATGAATAATTGCTTTACGTTTCCCCAAGACACTATTGTCCAACGATTTTTTTTCACTTAAATCACTGAAATAATAAATTTCAATTTATTTCATTTTTTTTTTTTTTTTTTTTTTAATTATTTTATTTACTACCTGTCCCGTGTTAATCCATAACAACAAATCACTAAAACATATAAACAGATAATACTATAAAATCCTTGTGGCATGGTTATGATGTTTCGAAAATAAAACGGAAAAAGTTAAATAACTAAGAATAAAAACACTTTAGAAATTAATTTAAATACAAAAGACTTAAAGCGAGGAACCTGATGATGTTTTTTATTCAAAATCCACTTTAACAATCAGTCAATCAACTTTTATGTTTGTTCTTTTATAGAATCAACATTACTTGTATTTACATTAAATATATAATAAAAGAATAAAAAGAAAAACATATTGCAACACATAGAATACACTAGAAACGTATTAAAAAATTAAATTACGTTTTGCATTGTTATGCAATTTTTTTAGTATTTTGTTATATTTTACGTGTTTTACACAATCTGAAACAAATACAGTATTTTCGGTATTTTTATATATGCTGTTAATATAATTATTCTATAAATTTCCATTCAGTTTATTTATTTCATGTGCAATGAACCCATTTTATTCAGTTATATCCTTTAAATAAACGTAACAATTTATAAATCAGGCAGCTTAATAAACGAAAATGACATTTTCCCATCACACAATTTAAGGTTAAAAAAAAAAAACGTTTCTTCGTTTTAATTAATATTTTAGTTAATTGTTTTTTACTTTAGTCACCATAAAACAGTAAATTAAACTAAACGGTTCATGAATATTGTAATGCTTTACGTTTTTCTTCTTTTTTTTTTTTTTTTTTAATTCAGGTCATTAAATGTTATTTGATTAAAGTGTAAAAAAAAAAAAAACAAGAAACAAAAAGAAAAATGTTTAAAAGGAATTTTCAGTGTGTTTTTTTTTTTTTTTGTTATAATTTTAATTCTTTTTCCAACAGGTAAATGGTAAATGGAAATAACACGATAGAGCGATATCGAGATTAAAAGTCTATAAAATCTCTTGTTTCTCTGTTGCTTTATTAAACATTTTTTTTTTTGTTTACGTTTACGTTTATGTTTTCATCATCATCCTCGTTCATGATTTTTCCATGTTGTTAGATTTATTTGTTACGTTTCATTTACGTTTCTACTGTCCAATATACAGAATAACGAAAAAAAAAAAAAAATCTTAATACAATAAAAATTCTATTATTTTGTGTGTTTTATGTGTTTTAATATTCAAAAAAAAGAAAAAACAAAATAATAATAATAAATAGATTTTAAACATATATAAGGGGTTTAATGAGTACAAAAACATAAAAATTATTTTTGTAATAATATATTACATTATTATTATTATTATTAACCGCTACACATATTTATCAGTCTCAAATAGAAAAAAATACATAATACATAATACTACTACATAAAAAAAAAAAAAAAATAAAAATAATAAAAAATTAAAAACATAAAAGGTAATAACTTAAAAATAAAAATAAAAGTCTCATAAATTATGTTTGTTAATGTTGTTGCTTCATTCCAATGTTAAATCGTAAACGAATTGAATAAAAACTCTTAATGGATTCTTTTGTCTATTCTAAATAGATTAGTCGTATGTAATTTAGAATTTATTTTGTTTCATTTTGTTTCTATTGTTGGAGGCTTAGAATGCTTGTTTGTCTTCAACTGGTGCTGGATCCTGTACTTCTGTAATCACTTCATCGGAACGTTTATCAGCAATAATCTCTGGTGCAATACTAACAGATACAGGACACATACATGGTACAAATTGTACTTGTTGATAATTCATTGAGGGCATATTGTTAGCGTATTGTAGATTCATTGGATCGGCTAAATATGGATTTGGTCGCATTTGTTGATAATATTGATTTGGTGTGAATTGTTGTTGGGTTTGTGGTGGCATAAAATCAGAGATTGTTGGCATTGTTGGTTGTGGCTGAGTTTGTGATGGTCCATTACTGGTTGGTCCGTTTCCATTTGGAAATCCTTGATTCGATAAACTGCCACTGTTTTGAGAACCGCTCGCCATATATGTTGTGGCTGTAAGCTGTGCGTTTGTCCCTTGTTGTACTATTTGTGGAGGTTGAGAAGGTGGTTGTGGTTGCGATGGTGGTTGAGCAGGTTGTTGTGGTGGCTGCTGTGGTGGTTGTGGAGCCACTTGTGTAGGTCCTTGTTGTGATGCTTGCATCTGCATTTGTTTCTGTGGCCACGTCGTCAAAGGTGATTGCACAAGTCGCGACGACAATTGATACGACGGTAAACCATTTAATGATTGCGTTTGAAATGTCATCGGCTGATACGTGTACGTCCTAAAATATCCAACAGGCACTTGTTTTAATGCTGGCTCATTATTACTAAATAAATAAATGTTTGTATTATTTCCAAAGCGAAAACTTTATTTTAACGGAAAATACCTTTGCTGTGTGGCGCCCCACCAGAACGCATTGCAAGACATTGCAAATGTTATGAGGAGAATCTATAATTAAAAATTTTTTTTTAAGGATTTTTAAAGGAATCAAACACATTTAAAAACAAATTGTATCCAGGGGCATTCACTTAATCTATATTCCAATTTTTATTATTTTTTTCACTTATTAATTAATGCAAATAATTTTTCACTCCTTACCAAATTCTTTCCAATGTTAATCATTTTTGTGTTTTATTTTAATTTTAATTTTTTTTTTTTTTTAAACTGAATATGCACTACGAATAATTTCTGACGAAGACACAAACTCTCTACGATCTACTTGGTTGAGAAATAATTTTAATTATGTAATATTTTTGATATTGGTGACCGGCTTTTATATCTTTTATCCCCACCTATAGGATACACGATTTGTCCATCGTTGATTCTGTGTGAAAGATGCAGCGATCGGCAAAGCGTCATCAATATACGAAACAACCCTTTCACGTAATACGTGTGTCGAGATTTTACTTCTTTTTTTTATTTCATAGTTGATATTCGAAATCTATCATTTCAAAAACAAAAACGAAAAAATTGAATAACAGGTTTAAATCGGTTGGGCAAGTAAAATAAAAAATAAAATTAAATAAAATTAAATAAAAAAAAAAGGTCGACCAACTGTATAACATTAAATTGGGAGGAGCAAACCTCATCAGTGGTCAATCTATTTAGTCAATAATGAATATTTTTAAATCCTTATTTTACTTAACATATTTCTTCGTTTTTTTTTTTTTTTGTTTTCTTATTCTTCTTCTAAGGGATTAAACAACAAAGATCAGTGAATTATTATTATAATTTTTTTTTTTTTTTTTTTTCACTTAAGCCACCTTCAAAGTCTTTTTAATTACATTTCAGCTTCTTTATTTTAATTTTGGATCAAGTAAATTGATTTTGATGAATAAAAAAAAAACTAAACCAAACATTGTCTAGTCATCCCATTGTGGCCTAAAATAATAACGAAAAAAGTGCATTTTTTCTTTTTTCTTTTTTTTTTTTTAATATAAATTGAATAATAAAATTTATTATAGTTTGGAAGACACACATGATGACTCAAAAGGACCCACCAGGATGGTGATTGTTTGAACTAGAAATTTTATTTTTTTTTTTTAATTAAAATTCCTTCTCATCATTTACTGGAATCAATTAAACGAGATAGAAAGAAAAAAAATCGTGGATATTACGAGCTTTATTATTTAATTAGCGAATTCGGTGAAAAGTGTTTTTAGTTTTTTGCTTTGGTTTAAATGTCAATGAACTTGAGAGGGGATTTTTTTTTATTGCATTTTCACCTGTTTGTTTAACACACAATAAAAAAAATTATTTTTAATTCAATATATAGATTTACCTGTGGTTGTCTCTCTATTATTATTATTATTAAATTTTTGTTTTGATTTATTTTTTTGTAGATGAAAACATTGAATGAATCGACAAATTGTTTTTGAAAGTTAGAGGATGACACGAAGAGAACAACCAGAACAACGGCAACAACTCAATTTTGATTATACAAGGAATTGAAATTTTTTTTTTATGTAATCTTGATTGTATGTATCTATGTTTTTGTTTTTTAAGGTTACATAAGATGAAGTTCCTTTCCTGTATTAACATTTTTCTTTTTATTTATTCACTGTGGCGTGCGTTGTTTTGTCTTCACAATTCGTTGTTTTGTTATTTTCTCAGTGGATCAAAGGGAAAATATTGCCGCACATTAATGATTGAGCGAAAATCCATTTTATTAACTTTTAAATTTAGATGTTACCATCGGTTTTTTTTTATTTTTTTTTTCTTTCTGTTCTTGTTGTTATTGTTCTTCCTTTCGTTATCGTTTTTTTTTTAACCAACCGATGATAAAAGTATTTTGTTTTAATTTCCATTTTTAATGTTCTTCTTTGCTTACTGATGTTGTTTCTGTTTGTTTTTTTTTTATCTCTTCCACTTCAGCTTCAGTTAAAATATTTATTTATTTTTTTTTAGTTTTTTACATTACCGTGTTAGATTTGGAATTAAAAGAGAGATGAAAATCCAGTGAATTAGACAGCGATAAATAAAAAGAAACAAAAAAAAAAAAAAAAAAAAAAAAATCAATAATGAGAATAAATTAAAAATGTTTCTCTATAATATTAATGTTTTTATAAATGATTTATTTTAATAAATAAAAAATACAAACGAAAATTCAATTTTTGTGTTGTTTTTTTTTTTTTTTTTTTTGTTAAACGTGGAATTAATTTTTTTTCCTTTAATTTTCTAGTAATAAAAAACTCTAGAACCAATAAAGGTTTTTCTTTATTTTTTATTGTTTTCAACGAATGTTAACACACACCATACGTATAGGAATGGGTGAATGGTTTTTTTTTAAGAACAATTAATTACCTGTAATAAAACATAGAAAACACTCGTTAAAACTTATCTGCAAATTCTTATCAATCGATCTTAATTATCGTTAAATTTGGTTTTTATTACAAATTTTTCATCTCGTTTTTTCTATTTCTAATAAAATGTTTATTGGTGGTTTTGGTGGAAAATGTATTTATTGTGGAACCGTTACTATTTCATTCAAGATACCACTGGCCGCAAGTATTCCGGAGTTTTCTTTTAGTTCTTATTAAAGTTTTATTGATGCTGCAGCTGGTATGGATTTAATAAGATGAGCAACTTGGCATTCAATATTTTTTTTTATTTTAAAGTCCTGACGTGATTCAATTTCTTCAAGCTTCACAATACAAAAAACAAATATTGTTGATACCTTTGAACGCAGTATTTCTAATTCCTGAATAATAAACAAAACAAAAAAGCCCATCGATAAATAATAAATAAATACTTGCTGTAGACAAACAAAACGGATAGTTAACCACAAAGTGTCCTTTAAAATATTTGTCAAATAATAAAAAAGAAAAACATTTAATAATCCTTTGCCATACAACGTATGATGCCGATAATGGTAAATTTTTTTTTTTTTTTGTATAACAAACACAAACAGTCTTTAAAAAGAAAACTGAAAACACGACATACCAAATTCTAATTTCTAATTAATGAATGAACAAATAATTCTTAAATCCAAACCAACATACAAAAATAAAAAATCTTCCTTTTCCGTGTATCAACGAAAAGATTATGTTTTAAAGAAAAAAGAAAAAATATAAAATGCTGTCACACAGGTTGTCACACAATTATTATTTATTTATTTATTTATTTTTATTCTTCTTCTGCTCTTTCTCTCTCTCTCTCTCTTCGCTTTAATCTTCTTTTAAATTGTCATGATTTGATTTAGACGATTTGGAGGAATTTTTCTTTTTCATCATCAGCGTTTTCTTCTTTTTTTTTTTTTTTTAGTTTTTACCTTTCTAAATCCATTTAGAATTATTTGGTTTCAATGAAATTGAAACACGTTTAATGGTTTAAAGAGGTGAAATTTTTTATTATTTTATTTTCTTAAAATAACAAAATATTCAATAATTAAATGGTTTTCCCTCTGGTAATTTTAATTTATCGATGATCATTAATAGTTCTTTGGTTGGAATCATCATGATCTAATTAAAAATTGATCATTCTGATTGTTGTTTTTTTTTAAAGGATTAATTTAAATTCCTGAGGTACTCTGTTTTTTTTTTCTTTTCTTTTAATTAATTTCGAAATACCAAGAGATAGATTTACCCTTGACTTTTATTAAATAAATCACTTTGTTTCATAATTTAAAATTTATCAATCAATATTATTCTATTAACTGAAGTCCATAGCTAATTAAATAAAATATTATTGATTGTGTAATATTTATAATTTAAGTTGATTGAACGACCCTTTAGTAATGGGACTACAAAAGGATTTTTCATTTCTTTCTTTATTCGAATAACTTAATCAATGAGGAATTTTTTTCTTTTTTATTCCTTTTAAAAGTTATTAATAATAATAATAATAATAATAATAATGATAATCAGTACAAACATCTATTGTTATAAAGATCTTCACATTTCATCACAATCAAAAATCGACAAAAAACAATTTGTTACAACAACAACAAGAAGAAGAAGAAGAAGAAGTAAAAAAAAAATTCTCGATGCCGATCATTTATCACTGGGTAAAAAAAAAATCTTTTGATTAACCATAAAGAAAAAAAAAAAAAAAAAATTAAAACTCTTTACACAAATTATATGTAAATAAATAACAATTAATTAGTTATTTTCTCTATATTGAAATTATTTTTCTTCATCACTTGATGAATAAATTAAATAAAAAATAAAAATTAGTGGTGGGCGCACTCGATTAAGGGCAAAGACCTTTTTATTGTAATAAAAATTTTATTTTAAGTTTATAGAAAAAAAAATAAATAAATAAACGGGAAAATGATTTTTCAATCAATTAGATTTAGAAAGAAAGAAAGAAAGAAAAAAAAAAATTTTATTCAATTTCAATCAATTAAAAAAAAACAAAAATAAAAAAAAAAAAATATTTATTCCCTATAACGAAATCGGACTGATACGATTAATCAACGGTCAAGTATTTCATTTTATTTTTGGTACACGTTAATTTATAACAACGTTAAGTCTAGCCTCTTATTTTTTCTCATAACCAAATAAACAACAAAAAAAATTATATTTTATTTTTTTATTACCGGAATTATTCAAAAATGTGCTAAGGAACACGTCCTCAATATAAAAATATCAGGTATTTCGTTTGGCCTTTAATAAAAAAACTTAAAACCATCGAAATATTTATTCTACTTAAAGGTTTATTTTACGGCAAACGAGGTAAAGGTAAAAGGTACAACAACAACAACAACAAAAAAAAAACTTGGAAATATTTATAAACTCATTTAAAACACTTTTTTTTTTTTTTATAAATATATTTTTCAAGAAAAGGTATCAAGGGTATTCAGGCCTTTCAAACTATTTAATTGAAGGGTTTTTTTATTTTTTTATTTTTTTATTTTTTATTTATTCCTTTATAAGGATGATGATAAAGTGGTAGAGTGGATCCCGTTAATTTAATGTTATGTCCATGATAATAATCATCAAAAAAAAAAAAAGAATTGTTTTCAAACAGTTTATTGAACTTGAAAGGACAATACAACGTTTCATTCGTTTTTTTTTTTTTTTGTTTTTGATGTATACCGCGACCCTTTACTTCCTTCACACAGTGGATAATAGTAGGAAATCCGTCATTATTATATAAAAAAAAAAATTTCTAATAAAATCATTATTAATTAATTAAATTTCATTATAGGTATTGAAATGTTACTTTAAAAGTGTTATTTGTTAAATTATCGATGAGAGTTTTTTTTTTTTTTTTTTTTTGTCTCAATTTATACAAACAGACAGACAGACAAATTAATCCTATCCACTTTGACAAAATCCACTAATTATAATAATTAATAATCCATAAAAGAGACTTAGGTAAGTAACTAGAATTAAACAAATGAATTTCCAATGTTAGATTTTATTTTATTTTTAATTAAAACGTAGTGAAATTAAGTGGTTTTGATTAATTTTATTTAAATGAATTAAAAAAATTGTTTTTTTTTATTTGAATTGAGAAAAAAAAAACTCTGACTGATACGAACCGGTTAAAAAAAAAAGAAGAAAACAAAAAACTTGTCCCTTGTTATAACATAATTATTTATTAAATTTTAAATTTTCTTTTTTTTTTTTTGTATCTAAGGCAGGCAGCAAATAAATTTATAAATTTAATTTCACTATAAAAAAAAGAAAAAATAGTTTTCTTGTCATTTAGAGAGTACAAATTTTTTTATTTTTTTCTTTTTTAGTTTATTTCTTACAACATCTTAAGCGTGTTATGGATTTGTTATGTTTTTTTTTTTTTCTTCTTTTTTAATCAAAATAATCAAATGTGAACACACAGCAGGCATTAATATCTATAAAAGTTTTTTTTTTTTAATTTTTTTTTTAGAGGAATTTTTCACTGTAGAATTTAATTTATTATTTTTTATTGTTTTGATTAAATATTTTCTTAATTAAGTGGTTGTTGTTGTTGTTGTTGTTGGTTAAGAAATAACAAAAAAATGAAAACATTTTATTGATTGTTATCCCATAACAGTTTAATTTGTAAATTTTTTTTTTCTGCGTTGGCGATTCAATCAAAATTAAAACGTCTTTTACCATCAAAACGATAACCGTAGGCCGCTGAATTTTTTGTATCAATTAATGCGGGATTACGATGTTTATAAAAGCTACCATGTCCATGTGGTGCACGTGATGATCCATTTGGTATACCATGCATTTCCTTTGGATAGAACGCCTCAAATGTACCTGGTTCTGGTATAACCGTTGCAATTTCCTTATCTGTCGGATCATATGGGCGTGCATCAAACATTTTCACACAAATAACCGCAAGTAATATGCACATAAGCACAATCTTCATCTTTATTCCTAAAAAACGAAAAATGTTTTCGTTATCAAATTTTTTATCACAGAAACTTTTTAAACTTTACCAATCACGTTTCGCTGTGTATTTATAATTCTGATAAAACTTTTATTTTATAAAAGCGACTTATTAACACATAATTAAACTAGTTTAATTAAAAAACAAAACTGTATTACATTTATTTATACAAAACCAGAAAGAAAAAACAAAAACACTTTCTCTGTTAATAGAAGAGAGCACACGAATGCTATTTGCTTTGGTTCGACAAACAACGATACAATAAATGCTTAAGCTTTAAGCATTTTTTGCTTAAAATATGTACTGTTAAAACTAGACCCCGAAAACTATACAAGATTCCATTGTGTATTGTGTGTATTTAATTGTGCCTTGTTGCTGTGTTGTATTTTATTTGTGTGGTAATTGCTTTTTCGAATTTTAATCCATAAAATAAAAACCTATTAAACTACATAATTGTGTTATGTTATGTTATATTATATTATATGCTATGTTATATATAATTAAAAAAAAAAACAAATTATAACAAAGAAAATACAAAACTGTACAGTTTAAGTGATTTGTTTGTAAAAGTCATATTAAAATGGCAAAAAAAAAAACATAATGTTGACGTGCTAACATCATAAATTTTAATATAATTAATCCGTTTTTGTGTGTAAAACAGAACAGTGTTTTATAAATTAAAAGAAAAAGTAAAAGGTTTAATACCTCTTATAAATACAATTTATAAATTTAAGCGAAAACCGTACATACGTACAGTAAATGTAAATTGTAGTAACAATAAAAAATTTTTTTTTGTTTTTTTCAAAATACTACAAAAATCACGATACCTACAATGAAAACTGGTTTTCGATTAATTTCTGCAATTCACTGGTTTATGTTTATGTTTTATGTAAAAAAAAAAAAATTAAAAAAATTTATTTAAATGGCTTAAATGGTCAATCTAAAAGCTCTCAGTTTTGAATAGTAGTTACTTCCGTTTAATTTCTATAACTTATCCAAATTATATGCCAGAATCATGATTTTTTGTATTTTGTTTTCGTTAATAATTTAAGCAATGCGATATTAAATAAAAACAGTGACACTGGGTACAAAATTCTGCAAAAAAAAATCCTGCGAAACTCGAGAAATAAATTAAAAAATTTTCTACACATTTTTCGTTGAAAAAAAAGAAGAAAAATAATTTTTAATTTGGCATAAGTTTTGTGAAATGTTTCGTACGGGATCCCTAAATGTACTGTACGAAAAGATCCGCTCTAAAAAATGTTAATCAAAAGTTATAAGCAGTTTATTCCGAAATTGCTTTCAGCAGCGTTTTTGAATGTAGCCATCTCCGTTTTATAGCTGCAAATCGGGCAAATAATGTCTCAGAGCTCTGGTTTTTGGTGTTTTATATTCGTAAATGAATAGACTAATGCGGGATTAAATAAAAAAAAGAGACGCTCAGTCTATAATTTTCCGCTGACAGATTCCTAAATATACTCTATAAAGGGTTTCGTTGTAAAAAAAAAAATGTTTAATCAAAATTTGTAAATGAATTACAATTTGCATAAATTTCCATGATTTCAAATCATTTTCTTTATTTATTTAATTTTTCTTTATTGAAATTTCAATTGTGTTTACAATTAACCATCAATAATTTTTGGTCCTTAACAATATTACAAATATAAATTGTTTTTAAATTAATACATAATGTAAATATAAATATAAATTTATTTAATTATTTAAAACTAAGAATAAAAACAAATATATATATCGATATATAAAATAAAAAATAACAATAAAAATAAATATTTAATAAACTTTATAAAATAAGTACGAATGTATTAAAACACTAAACACAAGAACTACTTAGTAGATTAGATGAAATAATTAAATTATTTATATTTAGTTACTGTAATAAACAAAGATACAAACTAATGAGTAAAAAAAAAAAACAGAAATTCGTATTGATAAATTCTTATCTAGAAATCTGAATTTACCGATTAGATAATTAAAGAAAAAAAAAAAAAAAAAAGTTTTGTCATTAAAATGTTTTGGCTGTGTGTTAAATAAATAAATAATATTGGAGCATTTTAAGCTTATATAGATAATAATCAACAAACGCGATACCACATACACAATAAAAAGCACAAAATAGAACCAAAGAAAGAAAGAAAGAAAGAAACAAACAAACGAAAAGAATTCGTACGTAGTAATAAATAAATATAAATTTTTTGTAATCTTTTATTATTATTGTTGCAGATTCAGTTAACTTAACGACTTTATTCTTATTTAATTATATTAATTAATGAAAAAGACAGATAAATCTATAATAACTTACAGAAGCAGCAGCAGCAGCAGTATTTATTAAAATTAAAGTTATTGTGAGTGATTATAGAAGAATTAATTTGAATTTTTTGAATGGCAAAAGAAAAATAAAATGAAATAAAAATTAAGTATCAGAGATTTAAATAATTTATTTAAACTGAATATAAACAATTTTCTACTTTTGATTTTTTAATGGTTGGTTGTGAAAATGGGGAAAACCAAAATATTGAGAAACGACCAAATACTGATTGTATACTCTTCCAGCGTGATTTCTTTACCCATCTTGCCTCCTCCTTTTTCAACTGTTCAATACCCTAGAAAAGAAAATATAAAATAATTTCCAGTATTAGAATTTATCAATTAGTTATTCCGGTTACAATACAACAACTTACAGTCTCATCATTAAATATTGCATTCAACTGTGTACCAAGCATTATCATTGTGAACACTGCAAACAACAAAGCTTCAAATGTTAAAAATAATAAAAATATCACTGTGGCGGGTGGTGAAAATGATGAACAATCCCTCCACTCGTGTCTTATACACTGTGCAAACTGATTTATAACTAAATACATTGCATGCGCTGATATTGTGGCTATATAGAACTATTATAGAAGCAAATAACAATTTATTTAATTTAGAATATATTTTATGATTTGATTTACCGTAAACAAAACAAAATATTTTTGATTACTTTCACCAACACAATTATTAACCCATGGACAATGATGATCCATTTTACGTATGCATCGTTGACAAACGGAACAATGATGTGCTCTCTCCGGTTTAATACTGCAACACTTTGGACATTTAAATATTACCTGTCCCTCTCGAAACCCTAATTGTTGGATCATTTCTTTGGTTGCATTTCCCTTAGGAACAGCACCCTAGAAAATTTATATTTGTAAATAGAAATAAATTTATTTTATATCATCATAAACTCTTACTGGATCGGAAAACATCGTTCTAAGATGTGATGTAAATGCCAGAAACGCCAACATATTAAATATAATCATATTAACGGTGCTGTATATTGGATATGGATTGGGTAGCAATATAACAGCCATAACGACAAACTCTGCGTATAATATCAACATCCATGTAAGTATTGCACATATTATCCCACAAATATCCTACAAATGATAATAAATTTTTATTTTTATTTGTTTTAAAGAATATAAAAATTCGATCATAAAATACCTGAACACACCAAGCGCGTCCACCACAGCATCTATTATGCATGTCAATAGTTTTTCTAAACGACTGATACTCGTAGTCCATGGTATTTATTTTAACATTTAATAATCAAAAATAATATATTATATATATAAGGTTATAAATAAAATGGAATCATTTTGTTAACAATAATTACTTATTGGAATTATACTTTTTTTTTTATTATTATTAAATTATAATTAATAAAGCGAAAAATTATTTTTTTCTTTAATTATTTATTATTTTTAACAGCAAAAACAAAAAAAAAACAGTGTATGGAATTTTCTGCACACTTTTATTAACATATAAATTAACGAAAGAATATAATCATTTTTAAAACAGATAACAATATTAAGAATATCAAAATAAATTTTCCAATAATATTTTTTCTATTTTTATTTTTTTTTTTTTTGTGGAAAATACTTGATAAATGAATTACACCCAATATACACGGTGAACAGGTGACAGCTGTCAATTTATAAAATTTTTTTTTCTGTGTGTTGTCAGAAGCGTCAAGTCAATCAAGCCAGATAAAAAAAACACAAATATCATTTATATGGTATATGCGACCTCTGTGTAAAGCTAGTTAAAGCTAATAGGAAACCAGAAGGCAAAAACATTTTGTTGAAAAGCATTGAGTTTAATTGCACACCTTTAAAGAGTTTCATTTTCATGTCCAATGCAATCACATATATTATAAAAAATTACTAAAACTAAGGAGCAAAAAAATGCGCAAAAAAAGTAATTGTGATATTCCCGAAACCAGTTCGGTGATGAGCAATATTTAAAATGTTTAATAGAAGGCTCCTTGCATTGTTTGCATTCACCAGCATAAGAAAATTTGTGAATTTCCATATGAAGAAGATCCGCAATTTCTTTCAAATCGCATAAATATATTTGTTCTGCTGTTGATTCTAGAACAATTACACCCTGATCACTTAAATCATTGGGTAAATCGTTGCACGTCCAAAACACAATACAGTTGCTGGTCGAGTAAACCAATCGGATTCTTCTTTGTAATAGATTTGGGCATTTAGCCTCCAAATGGTTATTATACTTAATGCTGAATTCACCAATGTGATACAATGCGTAAATTAATTCAAATGATTGGTTCGAATAATCAATCATACTGTGAATATTTAATATAATGCTTTTGTTATTCACGCTTTCGTTAATTTTATATATAATAAATCCAACGTCATCATATTTAGAAAAGTATAGCGGATTCTTGTACTGTGAACTCGAAATTGCATACTTAGCACACCACGTAGTCGTGAATAAAGTCTTCGTTACAGTTACAGCTGAATGTTGTGGGCACGGTTGCTGCACAATTAATCCAAACGTATAATATTTCAATAGAACCATTAGGAATAAAACAAACTTTAATACCACAGAAAACATTTTGATTTTTCACTAATAACCCAAAGAAGCCAGATGCTATATAACATCAATAATAACATTTTTAAATGTTTTTATACGTGTAATAAAATTTTATTGACACATAATTATGTTTAGCTTATATACAATCAATAATATTTATTTTATAGCCTGTGTAATTGCTACATAATTATATTATAATTATAAAAATAAAAAAAATTAATTTTCTAAATTTATTAGCAAATTTATCTTGTTGATTTATTGTAAACAAATTAAAACACTTGTGTTGCTACTAAAATTTAATAACTATTCAATTGTCAGCACATATGTATAAGAGAAAATATTTTTTTTTTTGTTTCTTTACATTTTATAAATTATATATTTTAAATATAATTATATTTAATATAATTATAAAATTTATTATTGTGTACAATATTTTGTTTACAAATATAAAAAAAAAAAACGAATAAAATTGTTTATCAGATAAAAAAAAAGTTTAATTACCTTAATAACAGCCACCTGTAAACAAATAGAAAAAACCTAATTGCGTTTGCTGAATAGTTAAAAACGTGTTTGGTAATTCTGTCTGTTTATGTATTCTAACCGTTATATATGCTGCTGATGACGATGATGATGATTGTTGTTGTTGTTGTTGCTGTTGCTGCTTTATGTATCAAGATGTTTTTCGTTTTCCAAAAATTTACTACACAGTTGTATGTTTTCTATATATGAATCGTGTTTACATCACGATGTATGTCGATTGTCGATGAAAACCGCACCTTTTTTTTTTATTCCTTTTTATTTATTTTTTTATTACTATTATTTTTGTGTATCGTTAAAAAACGAAAATAAAAACAAAAACAGAAAACAAAAAAAAAACAACTGGTTGGTCCATAAATTTTTAGACAGTCAGACAGAAATAGTCCGTTAATCTTTAAATTTGCCATCACTGTCTGTTGTCTATTTTCAAAAATGTTAAACAACTTGTTCGCTTAAAATACACTTGTTGTTACAAAAAAAAAAAAAAAAAATTATTCTCTACACCACCAATAATTGAAAAAAAATTAAAAATAAAATGTTTTCATATCATTTATGAATCATGCTGTAACGCGTCGTATAATTAATTATCAGAATATTATCCTATTATTCTTCTTCTTCTTTTTTAATTTTGTATTTGTATTGGGAAAATTCTACTACAAAAAAAAAAAAAAAATTATTTATTTGTTTCCTTTATGCCACCCACTAGTGTATTCTAATTGAAATTGAAATTTTATTTGTTGCTTGTAATGACACAAAATTAGGTTTTTCATTAAAAAGAAAGAAAAAAATATTCGTTTTTTTTTTTAACACAATAAACACACTTTGCTGGGTAAAAGATACAACATTGTGAGAGCCTATGCATCAACACAAACAACGAAAATCCATCCAAAAATAAAAATAAAATTTTTAACCAGAGTTTTTTTTTTTTACTGTAAGCTTAGTTTAAGCTAAGTTAGTGTAGTTTTGTATTGAGTAGCGTTAAGTTACTAAAAAATTTTTTAAATCGCAAAATATAAATTTATTGTTTTACTGTACTGTGAGTGAATAATTTATAAATCCTTAATTAAAATTCAGTTTAAAAAACAAAAAGTTTTTCGTTTTTTTTTTTTTAGTACAGAAATCACTGTAAGTAAAAGTTTTTCTTTTTTTTTTTTTTTTTAAGTTTTTACGAAGAGAGAAATTTTTTGTGCGAATTTTTTTTTTTTTTTTTTTAATTTCAAATTTAATTAAGACAAACTAAAACACATATCGTTTTTTTTTTATTTCTTCTCTTTATATCTTTATAAATTAATTAATCCAACTAAAAATATTTATTTTTATAAAACGTAGTATTCTAGGCGATCGCAGTGAAACCTTGAAACATTTTATTTAAATTTTTTTTTTATTATTTTTATTTTATTATTTTTTATTTTTTTTGATTCGCTGTGATGTTGATGATATTTTATATTTTACACAACTACTAACTACGACTTTATATATATATATATATTATTTTTATTTATTAAAAATATTCACATAATTTGTAAAACAAAAAATTAACAAACCAAAGTAGCATAATTAATACAGAAAAATAAATTTTTTATTTAACGAAATATTTCTAAAATGACATAATCGTTCGTTAGTTCGTAGTTTGCCGCGGTTTTTTTTTTTTTTTATAAAAATTAATTAATTTTTCTTTTATTAGTTTTTCTTTTTTTTTTTTATATGCTAGTAAAATAAGCACAAGCAATTAAACATTAATTATGCTTTGAATTTTATTTGTAAACACTTGAGAATCAGCGTTCAGTATTAAAAAAAAAAAAAAAAAGCAAAAAAATTTCTTATTCTGTTCCGCTTTTGAAAAGAATTTCTAGACAAGGAAATTATATAAAACCGAATTTTTTTTTTTATAAATAGATCTTTGTTTTGTATAATAATTTTTTATTTATTTATTTACATATTCTAGCACGCGTTAATTTATTAATTATATCTCAAGTGGGGAAAGTAGTAGTAGAAAAAGTGGAAAAAACCAAAATGAAAACTGTTGAGAAATTTTGTTTCTGTTGTGATTTGGAGTTGGGTACAAAAATCTTTGCCATTATTGGTATAATATTGAGTGCACTGACAACAATATCCGGTTTTGTTGGCGCTGGAAACAATCAACATTGTAAGGAATCTGGAATTTTTTTCTATTCTTTTCATTTATTTTTAATTCGTAAATAATTTCAGCAAGTATTGTTGGTAGTCAAATTGCTGGTGGTGTTATACAATTAATTTTGTGCATTTTCTTATTATTGGGTGCTCTTCAGGTAATTTTTTAAACATAAATGAAAACATTTCCATGATCTCCTAATTAATTTTGAATTAATTTTGATTTAACTAGAAACGACCAGCATTTATATTACCATGGGTTATTGTTAGTGCGATCCTAATTGTACTTGGAATACTTGGTGTTATTTTTGAATTTGTTGCATTACTTCTGGACGCCCAAGTAGGTGGTGCTATTGGTCTTTTAATCGGTGCTATCATCGCTTATGGTATGTAATCGTGTCATAACACTTCTTCTTTTTTTTTGTTTTTGTTTTTTTTTATAACTAAATAAACAATTTTTATCCATTTTAGCCATTATTTGTTATATATGGGTTTGTGTTTACTCATATTATAAACAATTGAGACCATAAATTAAGATAAAATAATACAAAAAAAAAAAAAAATATGAAGAAGTAGAAGATGAAAAAGAAGAAGAATATACGCTATGTATGCAATTAATTGATTAATTAATTAATTAATTGTCAGATTTTTATTTGTTGTTTGTTTTTTTTTTTTTTGTATTTTTATTATTATTATTATTATTATTTAAAATTAAGTTCAAATTACATCATTATAATAAAATATTTAAGCTTTTTTTATTATTATTATGATTATTATTATATGTTTTCTATCTATTTCTCTCTTTTTGTTTCTATCTAATAAAATGAATTTTTAATAAAAAAAAACACATAATACACACACACACACAGCCACATAAATAAATAAAAATTAAAAAAAAAAAAAAAATTATTAAAAAAATGTTTATTATTGTTTATTAATGCATCGCGCTTTTAAACTTTTGCCTTTTTTGCCTTTTTTTTTTTTTTGATTACAACTTTATGATTTCTCTAAAAAAAAAACAGAAAAAAAGTTGTTGTTGGTATTCAGTGACCTTGGCCAATTTTTTTTTTTTTTTACTTTTTACACAAATTTTTTATTTACTTGATTTTCTATACAAACAATATTCCCATAATTATTATTATACAAAATAATTAATATAAATGAAAAAAAAAAAAGAATATATAACATAGAAATGTAATCAAAAAATACATTATCAAATAATATTAAATTAATTGTAACATGAAAATTAATTAATTTATTAATTAATAAAGAAGTAGAAGAAGAACCACAACCACAACAATTATATAAACGTGTTTTAAACTTTAATTTTTCTAGATAATAAAAAAAAAGGTGTAAAGTAGAATAAAAAGCAGCAAGGTGAGTAATTTGTGCAGTTTTTTTTTTTTTTTTTTGAATGTTAATTAAACTGTAATTAATTAATTAATTTCAAAAATAAAAATTATTTATTTATTTTTATTAATGTGATGAACTGTATACAAAACATAAATATGATGTCATTATTTAGAAATTCGTTTTTTTTTTTTTTTTTTTTTGTTTTTCTACTGTACAAAACATTTACAACAAAATAAGTAAATGACGTAATTTAATTGTGACATCACTATACTCCCACTAATTGATTTTTTTATATTACAAATGTGTTTCTAACATCGTTTACCAGCGATATTTCTATAATAAACTAATGAACAAAAAAATTATATGAAATCGTTTTGTATTAAAATATTGACACACCTAGGGTATTATTTATGTTGATTAATATGATCGAATTAAAATAGAAAAATTACACTGTGGATGGATGGATATACAAGAAATCTGATTGAACGTCATCAATATTTATTATTTATTTTTTAACTGTAAATTATGTGCAAAACAATAAACTCGAAAAATCATTTTTAAAATCACAACATAACCTGTTATTATTTTTTTTGTTTTTTTTTTTTTGTTTGTATGAACGTAAATATTTGTTTATACTACACCACGGTTTATGCGTATTTTGTTTTTACAAATTTTAAGTCACAATACACAACATATTGGTAATAATGTTTCCTGTTTATTATCAACAGATATGTTTTGGGTTTTTATTTTGGTTTTTGCTAAACTGAAATATGTAAGGAGCAATATTGATAAAATTTCCATTTTTTTATAAGGTCAACATTTTTCGTTTGGATGTATTGTTTGACAAATTCACACTTGCGTTATGTTTAGTGGAATTACGATAAACGATAATTGCAACATAATTATATGATAATTTGGATACAATGTTAAGAACAATGATCCGATTTATTAAATAATAATTTTATATAAAAAATATGATTGGTTTTTGTAATTTTAAAAATTCAACCAGAGTTGTGAGCCCAATTTTTTTAGACAGATATCTGTAACCAATTTAAGTGATGCTGCTTCATTGAAGAGCATGAAGCACATTGTTTTCCATTAATTCTGTGTTACGGTTCTCATACATGGCTACAATCTAAATCAATATGCAAGGATTGAACGCTTTACACGTATGTATTGCGTGCATGTGTTGCTGTAGTCAACAGAAAAATGTTTTTTTTTTTTTTTATGTTATCAATATTCGTCGAAATCTAAATTTATATTTAAAAATTCTATGAATCTCTGTAATTTCTGCAGATCTATATTTTCAGTAAATCGGTTACTTTCGGGAAGTAAATAGCAGACGAAGGAGAAGGCAACGAAAATATTATTTCAGTTATGTTACGTTTAGTGAATTACAAGAAGCAGAATGTATACGTTTGAAAAATTTTGCGGTTGCTGTCAGTTGGAAAAAGGGACAAAAATACTTGCGATTCTTGGGATTATTGGTGCATTATTTACCATTATTGGACAGTTTAATGCTCCACATTCATATCAACGTAAACATTCAAAATTTGTAAAAAGATTTTTTCATGTTTGATAGTTAAATTTGTTTTTGTTTATACAGAATGGTTGCATGAAAATTTCGGTGTACAAATGGCTAATTGTGCTATAAATTTGATCGGCAGCATTATCCTGCTAATTGGTGCTTTAGAGGTTAAAAATACTTTTTTTTTTTTTTAATTCTTTCTCTTGTTAATTTTTTGCTCTGATAATTTTATAGCAAAATGCATCTTGTGTTTTGGCGTGGTTGGGTATTGCTGCTGTAATGACCTTTGTTGGAATCATTTACTCAATATATCTCGTAATAATGTATTTCATCGTTTCTATTGCTGCCGGCTTTATATTATTGATTTTATTGATACTTATGTTTGGTAGGAGTTATTATGCATATATAAAATGTGTTTTTTTTTTGTATAATTTTTAATTATTTGCCATTAGCATTAAATGTTTACGTATGGCTCTGTGTTTATTCATATTTTAAACAGCTACAATTGCGTTTAATATAAAAAATACCGGCCCACACTACCATATATTACAAAAAACCCCATTTAGATTGCGGACACATCGTGCATAACGAATTACATAAAAATAGATTTTATAATAGTATAATTTACGGCGAAATATATATTATTTTACATAAAGAATCTTTGATAATAAATAATTTTATACCATTAAAACAAATCCTTTTATTTTTTCTTTAAATTTGTTTTTTTAATTGCTGTGTCGCTATGAGACTACTATGATCATTAGAGATCAACAAATAAATGCGGAATAGAGTAGGTAAATAAATGATTCACAATCTTTTTGAAGCAATACAAATTATCTTTATTATTAAGCATAAATTGTTTTTATAATGATTATATATGGAAATAATTTTCTTAAGCTGGAGAAGTCAATAGCATTTTTTTAAATTCAATAAATAAGGAAAACACGCATATCCAGAAATATATGAAGATACCTAAAAATATTCAAAGAAATTAAGAAAAATTATAATTATTATTGATTCTCTTACTTGTAACAATTGCAGTAATATTCAATGAAATAAAGGCATATCCAAACGATCCCATACTCGATAAGAAGAAAAAGAAAACGATTGATATCAGTATGTTACTAATTATTCCCGTTCCTTCAAATATAAGATATCCCAATAGATAATTTGGTGATTTCTATAAAAAAAAAGAAATAAAATATGCAATTAGATTTCGTTTATGCACTTAATACAAAAATAATAATAAAGAAAACTAATTAATACCCGAACAACACCAATTATTAAAAATATGAAAACATTTATATTAACCAAACTAAAAATATAAATGAGAAAAACCATTGTTATGTATTCATATAAATACGCGAAAAACATTGCAATCACGCATGAAATGGATACTATGCTGGATATGATAATACCCAAAATGGATATAATCATGATGCCTCGACTTAAGTCGCAACAACAAAAACTTTTAACGGTGAGCATATTTAATCCTTTTTATAATTAAACAAAAAAAAAAAATTCTGTAGCACAAATAAATTTTCACACAATTTAATTCTTTTTAATGATTAAAACTAAATTAAAAATGTGCTCTAACGCCAATATGAATTTTTTCCAGTCTTTGTTTCATAAATAAATGCTGAGATGAAAAAAAAAAAAAAAAAAACAAACAATAATTTAATACGATACAATTTAAAAAGAACTCTTTGATTCTATTATGCTTACGCAGTACTATAATAATTATTAAAATTAATATTTGTTTATATTTTAAAATGAAAAGAAATTAAAAAATGTTTGTCCACTTTTTTTTTATAACTGATGGAACGGTCCAAACTGAAGCTCGTTAAACAGCATAAAATGCCTATCTTACAATGCACAATTTTTATTGTTTCGTTAAATAATTGGTTTGGTGAATTCCCTTCTAGAATTAAAAAAAAAACATTATTTAATTTGTCTTGACTTTTGCTTCATTTTAATGCAGTAGAAACACCTATATTCGTTTTATATTAATCTAAAAATCAATAGAACACATCCAGGTTGATGCAATCTCTGATGCAACAAAGTATTTTTCACTTTACTTATTTTATTTGTGGTGATAAGAGCAAATAGGTAAAAGTGTGTGTAGAGTTGAGAATAATAAAATAAAAAAGTAATGCCAATAACAAAAGTTAATCAGTTCCTGGGATGCTGTGATTTGGAAAAGGGTGGAATAATAATTTCATTCCTATCAATATCTATTTCCGTAATACACATTTTTTTAGCATTATTCGGCAAACATCCGGTTATAATCGCATGTAATTTACTTTACTTATCTGTAATTGAATAGTAATTAAAAGAATTTCATTTCAGTCCATATTCTGGTTCCTAAATATTTATATTTTGAGATTATCTCGAAAAGTATTATCACAATAATGCTGTCAATTGTAATGTTCTTCGGTATACTAAAGGTTTGTAATATTATTATTATTGTTAAGAAAGTTGAAATTTATTAAATTATTTGATTAAATATATATACAGAAGCGCAAATCTTATGTGATGCCTTTTTTGATATTTAATGGATATTGCTTGACATTTATTTTCATAGATATTATGACACATGTTCATATATCTATTAAATTTGGTTTTTATGCATCAACAACAGCCTTACTAATTGTATACAGTCTTGCTGGAGGTACGTAATATACAAAATATGATTTCGTATTAATAATGTTATGGAATTTTTATGTTTTTAGCCATGCATGCTTATATTTGGATTTGTATCTCTTCATTGTATGAGAAATTAACCCCATAAATACAGATTCTGAAGAAGCTGGATGTTTCATTTGATTTTCATGATAATTTTGCTTTTGGTATGGAAAACTAAAAACTTTTAACATGCATGTTAACAATTTATACATATTTGATGTTATAACTGAATAAAACTGTATCGAATTAAATGAGTAAATACTATTAAGTGCAGCAGAAACAAATTAATAAAATTATTAGAATTGAATAATCCTATCTTTATAATAATTTTTTTTTTCTTAATACAGTACTCGTTGCTTACAGACATAAGGATTTGTTGTCGTTTTTAATGAAATTTTAAGCCACAAATGGTTTATAGTTTTTAATTACTTACATAATAAATAAACACAGAGACAGTTGTTGAAAACAAAAAACTTTGTTTTGGTTTGTATTATGTGAGAATTTCATCTGAAATCTTAAATAAACATACAACAGTTGTATAATATTATAATATTTATTTATTTTATTTTTCTCATTAATATTTCTAATAAATATAATTATTTACACTGAATGTATTATGTTTTCTTTCTTCATTTTCTCATATAATGAATAGATACAGATCCAAAAATATTCATAAAATGCTAAAAGAAACTCTTTTACAAAAAAAAAAAAATACTAAGAACATTTTAATTCATTTTAAATTACCTAAAAAAATTATCATTTCAAAAAAGTACATAATATCCATAAAAATAAGATTATAAACAGCAACCTGTAGAAAGTAGACGCCCAAGAATCCGTCGAAAAATAAACTCGGCAACAGAAAAGAATGTCGATTCTAGAAAAGTTAATTAATAATCAGGTCAGATATCAAAATATTATATACAAACCATAAAAATGCCAGCAATTAGACATAGATTAAAAATTATACTCAAACTAAAGATGGTAATCATCTCATAACCTAAGTCTTTATCATCATCATCATTTAGTGTATTTTCGGTAGCAATAATACAGATCACTGCAAAAATAGTATCCAAAACACTCATTATTAGTGCACCAGTTTTCAATTCGCAACATCCTAGAAATGTTTCCACGGTTTTTATAGGCATTTTACTTAAGATTTTTTTGTTTTTTAATCACAACTGTAACAAAACACCAAACTTATTCTCACAGATTCGAAAAACTAAGTGAAAAATTCTTTGTTTAATATTTTCTTTGCTCCGTTGTTCTACATTAAAGCTTAACTATGGGTGACTAATTAAAAGTGCAGAAAGGTGTTTTGTAACTGCGTGAAAATTTTTCTGTTCTGTAAAATGGTGAAATAAATTATGATGGAGGCGCCTGATACTTAGCTTATGACTAAATTTTTAAACTCCTTGATTTTGTGTACGTAATAGAACAAAGGCAATGTGGATAAACTTTAAATACAGAAAAAAAAGTTATCCTTATTCTAGTAACAAGTTGATTCTGATAAAATACTTTTTTTTGCAATTTTTAATAGATGTCACCGTTGCTACAAGCATTCGTTAACTTATTAATCATCAGCAGGTAGAAATAACATTTCGCTGTTAATTTGCAGAAGACAATGTAGAATTAAAATAAAAATTATTATTATTTTTTTTTAATATCATTTATTTATTATTCATTATTTTTCTTTAATTTTTCAATTAAAATTAATTTAATTAATTATGCTTTTAATTGGATGTTTTTAGTTTCTGATAAAATGAGAAAATGCAAAACCATAAATAAAGACCGATACCTAGAAGAAAATAATAATTAAAAAGGGAAAAGGATAGGAAAGAAGAAAAAATTTAATATTTACCAAAAACAGCAGCAAATAATATAAAGAATGTAACACCAACTGTTACCGAGCCGTTATATATTACAACAAGAACACAACCAGTAACGATTATAATAAATATTCCTAGGAATAATCCGTCAATCAGAAGCCATGGTAATAAAAATGATGGACGCTTCTATTATTTTAATTTAGAACATTTATTAATTAATTAATTATTTTTTTGTTTTTTATTGAATTTTAACAAACCTTGTACACTCCATAAAGTAATAATGATGCTAATAACAAGCCAAAAATTCCCAAAATGATTACCGTATTGTTTAAGAATCCCGGATGTACATAATCCTTGACTGAACAACATAAATAAAATTATTTTTAAAAATAATTAGTGATTATAGTAAAATGAAAATAGTAATTACCCTCTTCTTCAATAGCGGTATATCCACCTAATATTCCTGTTGATACATTACAAATAGAACTAAACAGTCCCATAAAACCAATAATTTTAGCACCCACATCCAAATCGCAACAACCCAAAAAATTATCCAGAGTTTTTATTTTCATTGTTTTCCTATACCGTTTTTCGTCCTTTAAATGCGATAAATTTCACTTTTCGTTATAAAAAATCGTTTTTTTTTTTTTTTTTTTTTTTTTCAGAATAACCGCAAACTCTATAAGTAACAGAAAATCAAATTTATTTAAAACAATAAAAAAAAATTTTATTATTATATTTTTTTCTATTAAAAAAAAAAATACACAAAAAAAAAAATATTTCTTCTTCCTTTTTCATCATCTATTTATAAAAATAAAATAGTTTTTATTCAAAAAAAAAAAAAAAACGAAAAGAAAATTAAGTAAAACACACAGAATATTTTCATCACAATAAAAACGTGTAATAAAATTAATTAAAACAAACAGAAGAAAAAAAAAAAAATTGTAACACAAAACGAGGAAGAAAAAAAAAACAATAAAAATTCATCACATTTTTATAGAATTTTTATTTCATTATTAATTACACAAATTATTGATTAAAAAAAAAAATAATAATAATAAACACACACATAAACACAAATACACATTGAATTTAATTTCAAATGCACCTGAATTGCTTACCTTTGTACACATACAAGTGGTGAATAAATAAATAAACGAGTAATAATAACAAACTTATCCTCACGAGGATTAAAATCAAACTAAGCAACCGATTACTCTGTGCGGTAATATTTTATTATTTTTTTATAAGATCACTCCCAAAAAGAAGAATTTTGTAGTCAAATAAAAAAAAAAAAAAATTAACTATGGAAAAAGATTTCCTCTCAGTAATTTTTTTTTTTTTTTTTATGTTTATTTGTTTTAATAAACAATTAAATTTGTTTAGATATAATAATAATAATAATTTTTTTTTTCTTTAATACTATATTTCTTCATATCAATTAGATTTTTTCAATTATTTAAAGAATTTGCTTTGTTAAATACGTTTGTGAGGTGAAAACCGTTTTTTTTTTTTTTTTTTTTTTTTTATTTAATTAAAATATGAAAAATGTATTGTTGCTCGTGGTGAATACTATTGGAAATTGTTTATACATATAACAGGGTTTTGTAGAGATTTTTTAATTAATAAAAGAAGAAGAAATTCTTGTTGAATAAACAACAGAGATTATTGATTGATTATTTAAGGTAATCAAAGTTACTTTTAATTGAATACTGTCTAGTGATAATAGTTCAATAGTTAATAAGGACAGAAAAAAAAAATTAAAAAAACCCAAACCAATCACAATCTGGTTACAACTATGAATAGTTTTATTATCTGCCAAAATAACATTCATTCGTCTAGCTTTTTATTTATTTTATAATTAAAGTAAATAGAAGTGATATCGACATACGATTTTGTCGTTTTAAAAATGAATAAAATTTATATTTTTTTTTTTAAATTTTAGTTACACCTACACAAACAAAAACAAAACAAAAAAAAAAAAATAAAATCTTAAGCCTGTGACCAAACAACATAAATTAAGAAAACAAAAATTTAAAAATTTAATTTCGGTGACCACATGTAATATAGAAAATTTATCGAAACAAGAGGCGGAAAGAAAAGAAAATAAAACGAAGCAACGCAGAGAGGAAAATTAACAGCGTAAAAGTAAGTAGAGAGTTGAGAATTAATATTTTGTTTATTTAAGAAATTAATTAAATTTTTTTTTTTTTTTAATCTCAAAAGAAAGAATAAATCAAATGATTTTTTTTATTTTTCCTTTGTTAAATAAATAGTTGGTGGTTTTTTTTTTTTTTTTTTTTTTTTGGTATTCACTGAAATTGTAACAAACACGTATGTGTTGTGTTTATATAGGATGAAGGATTTTTTTTTAATTATTTTTCTCTGTCAAAAGTTTTCATAAAATATTTGTTTTTTTTTTAAATTTAATTGAAACGTAAACGAATTGAAATTATTTTTTATGTTATAGCAAAAAGGTAACGATCCCATCTGAATACACATGCGAAATGATTTTCATTTTTTTTTTTTTTTTTGTATTTTTTTTAATTGTTGTTAAAACGTAATTATTACTCTGTTTATGTCTGTTGGTTGGTTTTTTTTTTTTTTTCTGTTGTAAAATTAAATAATTAAACATAACAAAATATTGAGCGAAATTCTTATGAAAATTATGTTAAACTTTAGCAAAATACCGTTTTTAATTACTATTATTATTTATTTTTATTTAACCCAAATGTTGGATTATTAGCGACAGGCTCGACTGTTTAATTTAAAAAATAATTTTCATTATTATTATAAAATAATTAACGAGATATTTGTTTTGTTTGAAAAATATGCAAAGAAATGAAATTAAATTTTTTTTTTTTTGTTTTTTATTTATACAAAACAGAAAAAAAAAAGAAAGAAAAATAATTCGAACATCGCGTATTTAATTCTATTTTTAAATATCAATTGTTTTATTAAATAATATTAATTCGGCGAAACTATCGGGTTTTTCTATATTATCAAAATAAATATATAAAACCCGTGTAGTCTGTTGATTTAAATTTTGAGTACTTTATGCTGTTTTGTAATAAAATTCTGCTTTATTCTGATAAAGTAGATAAATCAAGGTGTGAAAACTGTTAAAACAGAAGCGACTTAATCCACTCAGTAACATCATTATTGCCAGAAAACATTGTTAAAAACAAATTTCTTTCAACCTTTAATAAAAACTCATCATCTTTTCCCGCCAAAAAATTAACACAAATTTAAAATGGCTGATACTAAAAAATTAATAAAATGAAAAAAAAAAAATTCTTTTGTTTTGTTTGTTTTAATTAATAATCCGTTATATTAATTATTTATATATTTATTCTAAAATAATAATTAATTAAAAAAAATTAAATAAATAATTAATTAAATTAATTAATAAAAAGAAAACTGAAAATTATTTATTTATTTCTTTATAAATAAATGAACAACATTAATTAAGGCTTTTATTATTAATTTTTTTTCTTTAAAGATAATATAATTTTTCTCCTAAATTAATTAATTAATAAAAAATAAACATTCTTGGTGAATGATAAAAATTGAAATAATTAAAAACGAAAAACTAAAAAAAAAACAAATTCAATAAATTTTCTCTAATTAAAACTTAAATTAAATTAATTTGATTGTACATAGGTTTATGTTTTTTTTTTATATTTTAATTTATTTAATTTAATTAATTAATTTTAAGTTCTTATAATTATATTTGAAGAATCAAAAATTTTTATTTAATTAATATAAGAGAAAAAAAAAAAAAATAAAATATATTTTATACGTATAACTTTCATCCTAGTAATTCATTTTCCATTAATTTTTATTTTGTATGTACAGAATTTATTTTTGCACGTTAATTAAATTAAAGAATAATATAAAAAAAAAATTAACTAATAAACGAATTAATTGTGACAAAATATAATGGAAAAAAATATTCAGCGCAAGTTCTAAGAACTTAACGAGTTCGGGTTTTATGCATTCAAAATTAACAAAATGGTGGGATAAAATTAAAATTTTCTCCTTTTCTTTTTTTTTTTTAATAACGGTTTTAATTCTAGTAATTAATTACCGATTGTCTTGTTAACGATTAAGTCTACAAATTTTTTAATTTTTTAATTAGTTAATTAATTTTTTTTAAGTATAATTGTACGTTGGCAATACTTTTAAGTACTAATTTTTTATTTTTTATTTTGTTTCTTAACCCAATCAGATAAATTAGTCACAATTATTTACGTTTTTTATTATTTATATGTTGAATTAATTAATTCTAATAATTACATCAATTTGATTGTTTTAATTTTTAATTATTAATTTATATATAATTTGACACATATTTAATTTGATTTAATTATTTATAAATTTATACTACATTTTGATGGTTAGGATTAAAATGGAATAACATGGAAATATATTATTATTATTTATTTATTTATTAATTAAATTAAATTATTATTTATTACGTTAATTAATTTCTTTTTTTTTTTTTTTAAACATTTAATTTACTTAATTTTAATTATTATTAAAACAAAAAAAAAAGAAAATTCTTTTGCTAAATTAATTAAAATTAAAATACAAACGCGGGAAAAAATGTTTTTTTTTTTTTTTTGTTTTATAAATTACAGAAGTTTTATAATTATTAAAATTAAGCTTAATTAATTAATTGTTTGTGAATTTTGTTTTTTTTTTTGTTTTTCATATTTTTGTTTAAATTACAGCACCAAAGATACAATTCTCGTTTTTTTTTTTTTTTTTAAATAATTTTGTTTTAAATAATTTATTTTAAATTTCTATTATAGATTTAATGATAAATTATTAAATCTATCTAATGAATGGATGAACATTTAGACATCTTCTCCTCCCTCGACATTTATGATTTTTTTCTTCTTCTTCTTTAATATATAAATTTATTTTTGTTATTAGTTTCTCTTGATATGTTTAAAAACCATTATTAGTTATTATTTTATTAATATAATTATAATTATTTTTCCTCCTTAATTAATATTAATTTAAATTTTTCTTCTTTTTTTTTGTTTGTTTTATTTAAATCATTTTGTTTTTGTAAATAGTTTTAATTAATTTTTATTTTTTCATTTAATTTTTTTTGTTTAATAATTTGGCAAAATTGAGCACTGAACATATATATTTTTTTTTTTGTTATATTTTATTTTTACTTTCTTTTTTATTTTTTTAATTTAATAAAATTTTTATTTTTTTTTTTACGTGAAATGTAATATCAACAAATTAAACACATCAACAAACAAATTTTTGCAGTAAAACAACACTTTGTAACAATTATTGTACGGTGCTGGTTTCTTCGCTTTTTGGAATGTCAAATATTTCAGTGAATAACGGTGGCAACCTTAATAGTGTACATTTTTCACGTAACCAATTCAAATGATCATTGTGCTGTAATCCGATTTCCCTTAGTTCAGGTATTTTAGCTTCTAATGCTGGCATTAATTGTAATGAATTTTGTGAACCTGGACGGGAACAAACAAGTTGTACGCGTAGTGCCTCAGCAATACGTTCACGGGCTCTCGTTATGATTTTCTGTCCGGTAATACCGGGGCGATCAAATGAAAACAATACCAATGCTGAGAATAAACTGACTTCAGTGTCACTTAATCCAAAACTATTTAGGCCATTTATAAAATTTAGCATCGCATTCACGAATTCATTCTAAAAATAAATTAGTTTTTTTTTTATAATTAATAATGGGCAACTAGAGGTATTTACGGAATTTAATAAAATCTTACATCAAACATAATTTCAAGTTGTTTACGTGTGAAATAAACACCGTCGTCAAATGTTAATGACGCATCGGATGCCGTGCGTGCCACATTGCAGAGCCACACTTCGAAAAAACCCAATTTAATTAAAATTAATTGATCGTCTGGCGAAAAATCAATGAAGCGAGGTATATGCTTAGCAAATTCAACAATCCGTTTTACACTTGGTGTTATCCGTATGGCAAACTGTTGCCACAGCCATATTCTCTGTTGATCCAATGTTTCGACTGTTGATGGTGAGGCCTTTAACGATATAAATCAATAAATTTATTTGGGTAATTAAAATAAATAAAAATGGAAAGTTTGTGACAAATACCTCACAATCCTCACCAGCAGCATCCGTTGATAAAGGTACAGGAGTTCGACCCAATTGTCTTGTTTGGTCATCTAAATATGTAGAAAATGCATGATGTGCGGTTGACACACGTAAGATAAACTGGTATACAGACAATTCTTCGGTGCCTGATTGCGGTTGTGGTGGTGGTGGCGGTTGTTGCTGCTGTTGCTGTTGTTGTAATTGCGGTTGTGCTATTTGTTGTTGGATTTGTTGCTGCTGCTGTTGCAATTGTTGTTGTTGTTGAGTTTGTTGCTGCTGTTGTTGAGTTTGTTGCTGTTGCTGTTGTAATAATTCTGCTTGTTCGCTTGTTGTAGATGTTACTGTTATATTAGATGTTGTTGTTACAGCCGTTGAGGTTCCAGTACATGTTGATGTTGCAACTGTTGATACAGCACTAGCAGCAACAACACCAACCATTTCAGTTGGTGATGTTATTGAACACATTTGTGGTGTTGTTGTTGATGTTGTTGTTATTGTTGTTGTTGACGTATTTTGTGTATTCGGTGTACTTACACGTATATTATTGCTCGTTTCGTCAACTCCGCCAAGCTCACGGGATCGTTTCGGTACTCTTCCATATCTTACAGCTGTTTAATAAAAAAAAAGAGAAATTATTACAATTTCTGTTCAAACAGATTAGAATCAATTTTACTATAAACACGTTAACACAGCCAGTTACCAATTACATTTACATTAAAATAAATAAAAATAATTATTAAAAAAACAAAAACAACAACAGAAAAAATAAAAAATAATAAAAAAATCTACAGTACATAGTGCAGTGACTTTTGTAAATTACAATCAAAAACGAAATGAATGAAATGTATGTATGAATATTTTGCAAAAAAAAAAAAACTAAACTGTGTTTATCCCTCTTCAAAACAAAAAAAAAAAACACATACACACACTTCACATACGCGTTAAATAAATTTTTTTTTTTTTATTAATAATTTATTAAAAACTCGTAACTGCAGTAGGCACACACACACACCGAACATAATGAATATGTGTATGTGTTTTTGTTAATCAAAACAAAACTAATACAAATTTGCTCTGCATTGCAGCAAAGTCATTTCACTTCCGCATTTTTTTAAAAATTTTTATAATAAGAAAGAAAGACAGAAAGTCAGTGTAAAGTTAATGCAGTTTTTAGATTTGCAGTTTTTTATAGTTCGCTTGCTAGTTAACAAACTGCTGCTGGGTTATTTGCTGTTGGCTGTTATTGTTTCTTATAGTTGATTAGTGCAATAATGCAAATGATTCTTTTTCTTTTTATATAAACATATTTTTTTTTTATTTTCTATTTTATTATATAAAAATAATTGAACTAAGTTTTTTCTTTTTTTTTTAATGCAATTTAAATAGTTTGATTGTGTGCGACATTGTTTGTGTTGACTTAAATGTAGAACGACAACAACAACGACGACGTACAACAAAAAACAATAAAATTGCATTTTTTCTTTATTTTTTTTAGTTTTCCTTTCATTTTTATTAGCACGAAAATATAAAAAAAGGAAATAAAAATAAAATTTCACTAATTAAATTAAAAAAAAAAAAAATTATTGACTTTATTAGAGTAAAATAATTTATTGAAAATTTTATATTAATGTAAAATTAATTAAAAATTAATATTAATTAATGGGAATTTTTAATTAATTTATTTATATATTTATATAGAAAAAAAAAAAAAAAAAACAAAAACAATGAAAATTATTGATTAATTCTAGTCTAGAATAAAATTCCTTTTTTTTTTTTTTATTTATTTATTAGAACTTTATACGTTTATAGTTGACCGCAATTTTAATTAAATATAATTAAAAACGTAGTAGCTAAGTAAAACGATTAAAAACAATAACAAAAACAGAAAAAAAAAAAAAAAAAAATTATAATTTTGAGGGCGTACCTGAATCTTTTTCCATTTTATTTTCTACTGAAAATAACGAAATATTTTTATTTTTTTTTTTTTAATAAATTATTATAGAAGAGAGTGAAAAAAAAAAAAAAACTATTTTTAGGTTGGCGACATTAAAATCGCGCTTTTGGATCTTAATAACGAAATAATAATAAAAAAATATATATATACTTCTATGTATGATAAATTAATTAAACAACTGAAATATATAATTTGTATATAAAAATTTTTTAAATGCCTGATACACGATATGAACTAAACCAAATAAAAAAAAAAAAAAAAAAAATTTCTCGTTTCGCCAACCTGTTAATTAAAACAAAAATCAAATTAACAAATAATAATTTATCCAGGACTCCTCTGGGGGGCAAACAAGAATAAATATTTTATTATTTTTTTTTTTTTCGGTTCTTTGTTATAAAAATAAAACAAAAAAAATTAACATGTGCTTCTTGGGATCACTTAAATCATCATCATCAAAAATTAAAATTAAAATTAAAAAACCGCACTAAAAACAACCAAAGATTTAATTAAGTAAAAATAAAATTTTTAATCAAAATATTTTTATTTTAAATTGTATATAGAGAAAGTATATAAATTTAAATCAAAAAAAAAAAAAAAAAAAACTTACAAACTCATTAACTTAATTTAATTAATTAATTTAAAAAAAAAAAAAAATTAAAAAAAAAAATTAAATAAATCAAAAATAAAACAAGAAGAAAAAAAAAAATTTTTCAGATATAATAATCCGTGTCTTATCGGACTGAAATTTTTTTTTAATAAGCTGAAAAATACTATAATTAAATGCAAAAAAAATAAATAAAGAAAAAAAAAACCTTAACAGGTTTTGTTTGTGTTTTAAAAAATTAATTAAAGAATTAAACAATAAAAAATAAAATAAAAACGATAATCGTCTAGATGACGATGCATTTGCAAATTATTCCTAAAAAAAAAAAAATCTCTTTTCGTTCTCAAAACGAACCGTTTTTGTATTCTTAATTAAAGTTAATTCCTCTTAAAATACGCAAACAATTAATTAAAAATATGTTGTTTATTAATTAAACAATAGAACATGTTATTAAAAAATTAATACGGATGACAAGATAACTTACATTTATCACCTAACGAAATATTATCACACAAATGTTTTTTCTGTAAATTACACTGCATTTTCGTTTAAACATATCTTATGATTTAAAATAAAAAAAAAAATTAATTTTTTAAGACACACAATTTTAAGTCACTTTTCTTCTTGTCTCTCATTCATTAAATTTTTCTGTTTTTCCTTAATTTTTTTGTTTTTTTTTGTTTTTTGTTGTTTTTTGATTAATTTATTTTATCGTAACAATAATAAATTTATTTTCATGATAAAACTTAATTAATATTTAACATAATAAACAGAAAAAAGAAAAAACAAACAAACAACAACAACAAATTAATTAAAGGTAACGATAGATTAGTTAATCCAAGCACAGAAACTTTTACTTTAAAAACTAAACAAACGAAACAAACAAAACGTAAATGTTTTTCTTTGAAAATTTTCTACAAAACTAAAAATAAAAAAAAATTTTTTTTTTTTTTTTCTTTTTACGTTAAAAAAAAATGTAAAAGATGGTATTTTGCATTTATTTTTCCTGTTTAAAAACTTTTGAATACACAACAACAACAATAATAATAATAATAATAATAATCCAGCACCAGCGACAACAGAAACAGCGAAATTTTGTATTCGCGTATTAAAGAAAGACAGAAAGAAATGAAATGAATTGAAATGAAATGAAAAGAAAACTTTCTCCTTTATGACGTGATTACATGTTTAGTATAAAATTTATTATTATTATTATTTTTGTATTTTAATTCAAAACAACAATAACAACCAGAAACACACACCACACAAATTAATTCTTGTTGGAAATTAATTAATTATTTCTTATGCTTTTTTTTTTTTTTTTTTGCCACTAATTTTTTCACTGTGTTTCACGTGTAATTGCGGTTTTAAGTTATTTATTATTATTTTTTTTTTTTGAGTTTAACAACAATAAAAGTTGAAAATGATTCACGTGAACCGATTTAGCAAAATAAAAAGTATTAAAATAAATAAATATAATTAATTAAAAGTAGAAAGAAACAATAAAAGTAAATAACTTCTACTATCTTTATGTAGTTTTATTTTTCTAGCAGTTTGTTTAATTATAAAAAAAAAAAAAAAAAAATTTTTTTTATTATTTTATTGTAAACAGTATGGTGCAAAAGTTTAATGTAAATTTCGTAAAAGATTTTTCGTGGTTAAAATAATTTAATGTAGAGTAGGTAGATAATAATCGAAAGACTAATCAAGATATACAGGTAGGATAGTCAAAATTATAATAACTGTGGTAAATATTTATTGGTATACACCGGTATATAATTACTACCAAACATTACCCGTTTCAACAAATATAAAATCAAATCTTGTTTTACATTTATCGTTCCCGAAACTTTATTACCACTTCTTCTTCTTCTTCATTTTTTTATTACCACAAAAAGTATAAAATATCAAAGTAATAAAAAAAAAAATTATTTCTACAAGAAAGTTTCTAAATAATACAGAAACTCGTGACTTTTATAAACACCTTTTGATTAATGTTAGAAGAATAAGATGCAGGAAAGAAAGAAAAATTACACAGCTGTAATATTGCATCAAAAGTAACAACAGCAACAATGATTCTGTTTTTTTTTTTAATTTTTTTTTATTTTCTCTCTGTTTATAATTTAAAATGCCATTTAACTTGCATTTTTTTATTTTTTTTTTAATCATAATTTATCTATTTTATTCATAACTATCAATAAATTATTATCATAAAATTAAAGAGAGAGAAAGAGGAAATAATGAATATATTTCGATGGGTAAAAGTAATTTGTTTAATTTAATAAATTTAACAAGGGTATTGAGGTTAAGAAAAGTGATAAATCTTAATCAATTTAAATGCCTTTTGTTAATAATTTGAATGATTGGAAAGATACAATAAACATCCGTATTAATAATAAAAACATGTTTCATGTTCTAATAATTATTATTCACCCTGTAAATAATGCGATTTATTTTTTATCTTTGCGGTTTTGTTTTAATGTTTTGGCAAAAAAAAAAAAAAAAAAAAAACTCACTATTCTTTTTTTCTTTATATATTTCATTGAACTTATTACATAGGGCGTACAAACAGTACCTTACCACGATTACGGAATCTTACTTCTTCTTTTTTGCTATTGCTAAAATCAAATAATAAAATCTCTCCCATACACATATTCGCGTTTAATATAAAAATGTGTAACGTTGTGTAATTTTAATGCAATCATTTCAACGAATACATATTACACTAATTAATTTTAATTGAAAATTTTCACTTTTCTATTTTAACCATGTAACAACAATGAACGGTTTTTGTGTTGTAATTAATTTTTTTTTTTTTTTTATATACTTTTGTTGTAAATCAACCAGAAGGTTTTTTTTGTTTTTGTGTTTTGTTTTAATTTTAATTTTAATTAATTAATTAATTATATATATATATATATATAAATTAACTAAAGAGAAAACAAAAAAAAAAAAAAAATAAATAAAGTAGAAAAGAGCCAAAGAAACAAAGCAAAAATTTAGCAAAATGCATAAAGGTTATCTAGCATCAATGTCCTCATTTCTGTGCCTACAAAAAATATTTTTTATTTTACTTAAATAACAAACGACACAGTTTTTGTCTTGAAACAAAACTAAACAGAAATGAAAATGAAAAAAATTCTTTAAAATAAAAAAAAAAAAAAAAAAACACAATTCGCTTACAATCTCGACTCATACCGACAGCAAGACATTTTTTAAAACGACAATATTGACATCGATTTCTATTTAAACGTATCACCAAACATTTACCATCACGTAAGCAACGATATTCAATTTGTTTTTGGATGCTGCGACGAAAAAAACCCTGAAATATGAAAAAGAAAAGAAAAATGTATTGTAAATTTTTGTGATTTTCTTCTATTTTTTTTTTTTTATAAATTACCTTGCAACCTTCACAGGATGTAACACCATAATGATATCCAGATGCTTTATCACCACATACCTTGCACGGTACAAATGATTTTGACGATGCACCAGTATTTGAGTCGGCTACAGTGAAATGTTGCTCTGTTGATAAATAAAGAAAAAATAAAATAAATAAAAATTAATTAAGCTGTTTACACATAATGAAATGAAATTAAATTAAATTAACAATGAACAAGATAATTAATTAAATAAAAAAAAAAAATTTATTGATTAGTTACACAGGTAAAGATGAATAAAAAATATTGACTTAATAGCATACAAAAAACAAAAAAAAACCGACAATAATCGTATTAACTTTTTTTTTTTTTTTTTTTTTGTATTTGTTAAAACCACAAAAAATTAATTAATTAAGTCATTTGTAACTGATTTTCGAACAAATAAAACAAATCACTGAATTTGCTACGTTAATGTAAAAAAAAAACATTTCAATTAATTAATTAATTAATTAATTAATTCTCATTATCTTACCTACACCTGAGAAATACTAATGTTACACCCGATGAATTCAAACTGATTTTCATTAAAACAATAACAAAAAAAAAATCAAAACAAAATTTACATATTTAAGTGATAAGATAGATATTTATGTAAATAAACATTTATTTGATTTATGCAAATTAAGTA
Source organism: Ptychoptera albimana (assembly GCA_961205885.1). Lineage (NCBI taxonomy): Eukaryota > Metazoa > Arthropoda > Insecta > Diptera > Ptychopteridae > Ptychoptera > Ptychoptera albimana. Next base: position 2,121,946 of record OY540804.1, read on the forward strand.
TTAAGAATTATAAATTAAGCGTAACATAAAAAAGAAAAAGAAAAAACTCAACCATATGAGAAATGTTTTAATATTTTTCCCTCAGCGTTACAAAATAAATATGAAGAAGTGGAATAAAGAAGAGCAAACGAAATAAAGTAGAAGAAGAAGTGAAAAAACAAATTTATAGTAAAAGAAAAAAAAAAAAATTTTTAATTATAAACAGCGACCAGCACAACACAAAGAAACATAGAAAGAAAGAAAAAAAAGTTGAAAAATTATTGAGGTGAGGCTGACGACCCAACAAATTTTGCGAATCATTAAACCATTACCACTGTAATTATACCGTTAACATTGTTGGCGCGCTTCTTCTAATTTTTTTTTTTTTTTTTTTTGTTTTTTGTAAATAAAATTTCTTCTCTTCTTTTTTTTTTTTCATTCTTTGTAGCAACTATTTCCACTATTTCACAATTTTTATATTTATTTTTCTATTTTAACGTAAAAAAAAAAACAAAAAAAAAAACGAGGAAAAGCTTATAAGCTCTGTAAATTTATTTAAATTATTTAAACAATACCGTGGCTTTAGGTATTTTTTAATCGATTATTGATTAGTCATAAGTATGCTAATGGAAAAGCATTATTTGAGTGTTAATGATCGAAGAAACAGACAAAAATGAACAAATGAACAGTTATTTGCTTTTAAACCATTGTGGTGTTAAGTCACACATACACACACAAAAACACCCTCTTAATTATCAATTAATATTAAACTGTAATAAAAACTGCGTACCAAATTTTTAATCATTATTATTCTCATCCCGGTTTACATTTATGCAACGAATTTAATGCAGTCAATGTCACAGAAAAATTCTTCCTGCATTTCTTTATGAATTTTCTTTAAACAAAAAAAAAAAAAAAAAATTTTAAAATACCGTTTTATGTAAATTTTACTTTATAAATTAATTATTCATTTTTTTTTTTTACTATATTCGCATTATTGGCTGATGATGACTTTATTAAAAAAAAAAAAAAAAAATTTAAATTCAACCGCACCTTGATTAAAAATTAATAAACTAATTTACAAATTTCGCTTATTTATTTCTTCTTCCTTTTTTTTTTTTTTTTTTTTTTTCCCCAAGATTAAATTACAATGTGACGTCCCGTTAACTTCTTAAAATTTTTTGTCATTTAATTTTTTATCAATTTATATCGCAAATCATTAAAACATAAAAACGTGAAACATTTATTAAAATAAAATAAAAGTAAATTTCCTTATCCACCTTTTTCCAGCCTTTGTCGATTAATGCCTTTTGTTTTGTTGTTATTTTTTTCCCTTCATTTACTTCATTTACTTCTTTTCTTTATTCAATTCGTTATTAAAACATGTTTTCTATCATTTAGAAGTTGTCTTAAACATTATAATTTAATCAAAAACAACAAATCTTTATAGAAAAATACAACTTGCAATAAACTATGTATTTGTTGCTTATTTTACCTTTTTTTACGTTTCGTTATAATATTTATGTTTTTTTACGTTACGTTACTTTACTTAGGTTTTAATACATAAATTGTATGCATTCAAGATATTTGATAAATCATCAATAAATCAATTTTATGTTGGAAAATAGAATTAAATTTTTATTTAAAAAAAAAAAAAAAAATTAAGAGAAAAATATTCAACAAAGACAGGCTGGTAATTTGCGATAAAAAAATCAAAGCTTTTAGTTAAATTTAATTGTTGACAGGTTTTTCTGCTATAATATTCCTTTGCAATAGAATGACAAAATAAATAAAACATCGTGGATTAAACAAACCAAGTGCATCTCTGTATTACAGCCACGACATCCAAGACATAAAGACTCTTAAATGTTGACTACACCTCAGTGATGTTTTAATAAATTTTTTTTTTGTCTTCTATATAATGAAAAATAAATATTTTTTTCTTTTCCATTTTACAGGCATTACAGCAAAAACAGCAGCGAAATCAGATTAATTGATTAAAAACGTTTGTTTGTTTTTTTTTTTTTTTTTTTTTGTAACTAAAAAAACATGAAACGACGACAACGTAAATTATGTACAGAAAAAAGGACGGCTTAAAAAAAAAGGATGTTGGTAATTTTTCTTTTTTATAAATTGATAAAAAAAAAATTTATTATTATTATTATTATTAATCGAATGAATAATAATTAGTTTTTCTTGCAGACATTAAAAGCAGGAAGAAGTGTACTTCAGGTAAATAAAAAAAAGCTTAGAAACATTTTTTTTATTTAATTACATTTTTTTCGTTACGTTTCTGCCTTTTTTTTTTTTTATTTTCACTTATTTCTCAATTGCATTTACGTTTGTGCTTCTTGTCTTTTTTTTTTTTTTTTTTTTATTTCTTATTTTGTTGCTGCTTTATTGCACTTCTGTCTCAATAAAATTAATAAAAGAAAGAAAAACAATGCTGACAGCGGAAGATTGCTTAAGTTTAATAAAAAAGAAAAAAAAACAGCAGAAGCAACAGCATCAGCAACAGCGACATAAACGACTAATAAAATGTAAAGAGAGGAAAATTTTTTTTTTCTTTATTATTATTATTTTTTTTTTTTTACCAGCAGCCGTTAATGCGGCGCAGTCATCTTAAGAAGACTTAAATGCGGATGCGACGTGACAAGATAACTTTGCTTATTTTTTTTTTTTTTTTGTTTTTTTGTTATTTATTTGTGTATTTAAAAGAAGAAACAAAAAAAAAAATGTATTTTTTTTTCGCGCTGTTGATAGCTTTTTATTATTTTTTTTTTTTTTTTGAAAGAAAGTTCATCGAACGGTTTTTTGCGTTATTTATTATTATTTATTTTTTTTTTTTTTGTTATTGCTGTTGTTACTTCTTCTTCTTCCTCTTCTGCGTTCTTCATTACCAATTTTTAACCAATTTTTTTTATTTTTCTTTTATTATAAAATTTACGTCTTCAATTGACTTTATCACGTCTTTTCTACGTTTTGTGTGTCTATCATCTGTCTAAACAAAAACAAAAACGTCTTATATTTGTGCTTGATCAGCTTTTACCAAAAAAAAAAAAAAAATTATTATTATTACATTATTGGAAAATTATATCACAATGCGATAAAAGTTAAGTGGGGAACGTAGTTTTTATTTGTTTACTGTGCTTTTTATTATTATTATTATTATTATTTATTTTGTCAGCATAAATAATGAAAATAAAATTAAAAAACAAAAACATCGTGTACTAAACATTTATTCAAGTCCAATGAACTCGTAATGTTTTTTTTTTTTTTTTTTTTTTTAATTTATTTATTATAAATAACTTAAATAAAAAGAAAGAAAACTTTATGTACAGTAAAAGAGAGATACAGTAAAATAATAATAATAATAATAATAATAATAAAAACAACAACAATTATAAGACAATGTACTTTTAAAGTAAAAAACGTTAAAGAAAAGAAAATAAAGCGATAAACAAAGTGTGGTACATCTCATCAGTATTCGTTGCTCTTCCATTTCTGTACCATTACGTTAAAGGAAAGAAAGAATGAAAAAAATAAAAAAATAATAAATATTCTGAGGGGGAGAGACCCATTTCTTAAGTAACAAAAAAAAAAAAAAAATTTCAGTTTTCTTCCGTGTTTTGTATTTTCTGGTAATCAGTAACCAACCGTTCAGTAAAATTCTTTTTGTCAGTTTAAATCGAGGGCGGTTATAGACAGTACACCAAGTACCTATTACTATTTTCAATATGTTTTATCGGAGCTTAATAATTTATTTTTTATAACATTTTACATTTGTGCATTTATCATGCAATGTAACGAATTAAACGAAAAGAAAAACAATTTTTTTTTTTTTTTTTGTATTATTTATGTTTTTGTTTATCAGGAAATCGCGCGCAAATTGTGCTTTTTTTTACAGTCTTTACAGTTTATTTATTTATTTTTTTTTTTTGCTGCTACTTTTATAGACAACAAAATTAAATCTATTTCTTATTATTTATTGAATTAGCAAAACGGAAAAATGGCAAAAAAAATAAAATTAATAAATATATAATGAAAGCTTTAAACGTATCGTAAGAATATAAATTATATTTTCTTGTAATGATGAAAAATGGAATTGAGATTATGAAAATCGTTTTAACGAGAATTTTTCAATAATGTTTTCTTTTTCTATAATAATAATTTAGGATGCAGAGTATTATTTATTGTTTTTATTAACGAGCTTTTATTGTGAATAATAATAAAAAGAAAATAAAAAAAAAAAAACGTTAACAGGTTTTGTTCGTTACTTTTCATGTTTTTATAGAAGGGAAATATTAAAAAGCGTTAGATACGGTTTATGTGAAATTATTATTACTTTACAGTCATTCTGTAATATTATTTAGAATTTTAAGATGTGCTTTTAAAGACAAAACCACGAAAATATGATGAAATTTCATCAAATTACAGACTAGTGATATACAAATCACAGAATTTGATACCTTTCACTTTGGTTTTTTCAGCGAAACCATGAGAAATAAATTTTTTTTGAGAGGCCTACTTTCATTTAAAGATCAGTTCAGAATCATAAAATGAATATCCCTATCAATTCTGTCTCTCTAAAAAAAAAAAATTATTATCCAAGTTACGGCTTTGTATCAATTATTTGCATAAAATCTGTTTTGAATTAAATGTTTTTTGTTTTTTTTTTAATTTTATTATTATCACAAGTTACGATCATTTAGATCAACGAAAGAGGATTAAATATAATAAATAATTAATATAATTAATTGTTAAATGGTAAATAAGCTTACAGAAAATAACTTTTAAATTAAATAAAAACGACTTTGTAACAACATGTGACGATTTTATCGCAATTTAAAAGCGAAAAAAATAAAAATAAAAATAAATTCCACTGACATGTTTATTCTCTTTCTTTTTTTTTTTTTTTAATACAATATTTATAATTAATGTTTATTAATGTTTATATATATACTTTATGCATTATTACATTTAATTTATATATTTTTAATTATAACTTTCCCAATTGCGTTAATTATTATTACAGATGCAAATTTCATGAGCTAAGCAAAGTAAAGTAAAGTAAAATTAATTAACCAAAACAATCGATAAATAATATTTTTTTTTTATTTTTTATTTAAACAATTAATTCTTTGCTTCTTTGTACATTTTTTGCAGAAAACAATCGTTTTTTAATTATTCAACAAAACAAATAAACAAACAAACAAACAAAAAAAAAAAACAATTAAATTTAATCAACAGGAAAGAAAAAGAATTCAGCATAGGTAAATAGGTAGATAAATGTAATTAAAAAACTTTAGAATAATTAACAAAGAAAATAAAGAACCAATCACACACACACACACACATATATATAATAGTGGTAAAGATGAACAATTCGAATAGAATTTTTTTTCTCCTGTTGTTTCATTTAATAAAAATAAAGATAATTAACTTAAAAGAACAAATGGAAACAATTAGCTTAAAAAAAAAAAAAAATTATTCAAAGTTCCTCCACCTTCATTACCAGTAAATTGTGATGGAGGAATAAATAAATAAATAAATAAAATAAAAATTAATTAATAAATTGTTTCATCTTTTCTAAAAAAAATTATTTAAATTTATTATTCTGTTGCTGTTGTTGCTGCTGTTCGTTGTATAAAGAAAATTATTAAACGAGAAAATTATAGAGAAGATAAAGATTTTTTCTATTCTTTTCTTTTCTTTTCTTTTTTAATAACGGAAGAGTTTTTTTACCATAACATTGTTTCATTATTTTTCTATAATTACCACCTTTCAAAATTATTATTTTTTTTTTTTTCTAAATGACTTTTGGTTGACTTGGTGTTACAGTAATATTGGTTTTTAGTTGTGAAAAAGAAAACGCGAAAATATTGTAATGAAATCAGTAGGAAGAATTTTTTTTCTTTTATTTCTCTCTTCTATTTCTTTACCACGTAGTTTGGTTTAATTTTTTTTTTTCTTTTTTTCTTTTCCATTACGATAATTTTAATGTTTGGAAAATTATTATTTTTATTTTTATTTTTATTATTGATTTATATTTATTTATTAAATGAATTACGTTTGTTTTCAATTTATAATTTATGAAATACGTGTTTTGTTATAAAGTTTAATCAAAGTTTTTACTATTACAGGGTGATTGTTTACTTTTTTTGTTTTATGTTTTATTCCGATTTAAAGGTGAATGTTTGATGATTTTTTGAGAAGAAAAAAAAAGAAGATTTTAGCTAATGAGGTAAACACAGTTCACTGTATATGGAACAAAACACATAAATACTTCCTATCGGAAAATGTTATGGAACAAAATCCAGTCCACCGGGATAAAACATTGAAATGTTTCTGATTTTTTCATGTAATAACTTGGGCGCACGTACAACACGACTTATTATACAACGCATAAACTTTTCGTTTTTTTTTTGTTAACTCAATTAAACACCCGTTAAGAAAAGAAAATTAAAAGCACAATTTTTACACAAATAATTTAAAAAAGAAAACAAATTTTTTTTTTGTTTTTTTAAATTAAAAAGCTTCAAGCTTTAGAAAAGATATTTTACAAAATTTATTTGCCAATTAAAAACTGTCTGTTATAGTGATGTGTAGGTGTTAAAATAATTAAAAAAAAAATTTATCATATATACAATTCGAAATTATTCTAAACTAGTCTAAAGTAAATTTTTTCTTTTTAAAATTTTCTTTTAATTTTTAGTAGAAATTAAAATTAATTACAAACTTCATTAACACTTAATATAGTGTTAAAAGGATTTTTTTTTTTTTTTGTTATAATTATAATAATTATTTTTTGTTGTTATATAATAAATGGTAACAAGAATGTTAATAGCACGTGAATTATTTTACAATACAGAGAAAGAAATTAAATAAATTTTTTTCTTTTCTTTTCATATAATAAAAACGAGTAAAACTGCCGTATTGTGAGGCCGTTAAGTTGATTTACAAAAATAAATAAAGAAATAAGAAGACGAAGAAAAAGCAAAAAAAAGCAAAAAAAAAACAAAACTGAATAAATACAGATGAGAGATTTTTAAAGATGAGAAAATAAAAGCTAAGTTTAATGACCCACCAAACACCAACTATGAAGTCGTGGTTTTTTTTTTTTTTTTTTTTTTTTTTTTATCTTTCTTAACTTTGTGAATGATGTTTTCGTTTTTTGTTTTTTTTTTTCGTTTTTTCTTTTCACATTTTATAAAAATATGACCACGCGTCTTTACAAAAAGAGAAAAAATCAAATCGATGGTACATTGGTTAAATTGACTGCGGTTACAACGTTATTTGTGGATCGGGTTGGATGACAGGCGTACTTTAAACGAATAATTTATTTTATTTTGTATTGTAATAGGGTTTCAAAAATAACAACAACAGCAACAACAAATATTAATATAACAAAAATTATTATTTAATAAAGGTAAATGAAGAAGAAGAAGAAGGAGTAAGAAAAAGAAGACGCAGAATGAACATAAAATTATAACCAGTTTTCAATGTTTTTAAAGGAAAAAAAAAAACAAAAATTCATTAATTTTTGAACAAGAAATCAGGGAGTTCAAGTTATGTTTCTTATTATTTTATTTTTTTTTTTTTTTACGATCATGTAACGATGTTGTTATCGCGATTTAAATAACACACAAAAAAAAAAAAAAAATGAAAAAAACATAATTATTTTGAACATGATTATTGAAATTGAATATTGTGAATAAGGCACGAAAAAAATGACAAAAAAGCTCAATTTTACTTACGGTTTTATTTTAATAAAACAAATTTTTTTAATTCAATTAAAAACTTTTGTGTAGGCTTTACGCATTGAAAAGAGTTACGTTGGAAAATGTTTTTTGTCTTAATATTTTTTTGATTTAATCAATTAAATTTTGTACAGAAAATCTATTAATTAATTAATTATACTAATCATAGATTATACCGTTTATATGCGGCTTGATTAATCTTTTAATTATGATACTTTGTTACCAATAATATGGGAAGCCTGGTTTAACATAATAAATGTAACGAACTGTATTCGGTTTTATGGAAATAAGAAAAAAAAATTCACAACCATAAAAAACCACAAGAGGAAATTTTTTTTTTACCAAAATTACTTAACTAAAAAAAGACCAAAACACTATAATTAGCTCAGTGATTGTTAATCGGTTTTATTTTTATTTTTATTTTTATTTTTATGGTTTTCCATTTGATTGATGTTTCAGAAATGTGTAGTAGGAATTTGTTTTTACTTTTTTCAAATAAATGTTATTAAGTAATAAAAGTAAAAAAATGCCAACAGCACGGCAAACGTTTAATTGATTGACAGGTAGCTTTTCCTTTAAAAAACGTTTGGTGATTTTAATCATATTTTCAAAAGTCGTGGTTTTTTTTTTTTTTGTTTTATTCTTAATTAATTTCCATGGTTTTTTTTTTTTTTTATCTTTATTTCTTCAGGTTATCGGACTTGAATGTATTTTTTTATTATTTTTTTTTTTTTTTCGGTTTTTAATCAATAAGAGGAAACGTAGTAATAAAATTGTGCAAACAATTTTAAAGTGTTTTAAATAATTAAAGTATTTTTCTTGTTACGCAAACAAATGGTTATAAAACAATACAACAAGATGAAAACGAAGAAAAACATTATCGAAATCATTTAGTGGGTGTTGTTCAAGAATGTTTATTTCATGTTTAAAGTTTTCTGCAAATTTTTTTTTTTTTTTTTTTTTTTTTTGCATCGTTATTCCTGAACAGTACTGTAATTTATAAATGAAATAAAAAATAAATAAATTTATCTTAGAGTCATCATCACCCACAAAATACAAGAAAAAAAAAACAATTTTTTAAATACAAGTATAGCTCTGCAAGCAGTCTTTTGTATTGTTCGAAAAAATTAAACAACGAACCCATTGAAATTTGTGTGTTTTTTATTTTTTTATTTATTTAATTCTTACTCTCTCTCTCTCTTTAACATTTTCGTTTATTTAACGTACATTAATCTAATCAAAAAAAAAAAAAATAAACCTTTTTATTTTTTTAAAAACTCTTTTATAATATATTTATGTTTATAAATTGTTTTAATTTTTCATAAAATAATAAAATAGAAATAAATAAATAAATTTGAAATTGCGAAGGAGTTTTGATGCTGATTTAAATAAAAAAAAATTTAGCATACATTAAAAGTTCAAAAACAGTTTTAGTGCTTTTTTTGTTTTTTTTTTTTTTTTTGATATATTTGCATTATTTGAACAAATTTAATTATAATCTCTTCGTGTTATGTAAAAAGTAAAAAGAAATTTTATTCTTTTTTTTATTCTTTTTTGTTACCTGACTATTTGTATTTAGAAAATTAGTGGTATCAAATAAACACTAGATAATTGACTTGGTGTAGCAAAGAATTAAACATTTAATATTTAATGAAATAAATAAATTATTAAGATTTAGCTGTAAGTAATTTTTGCAATATGAAAATCAGCTGGTTGGTATTAAAAAATTTTTCTCTCCATTCGTGCAAATTAAAAATAAAATAATTTCTTATTAAATTATATAAATTATCCTATCCTTTCTACTGTTGTTTAAAATTACTTAATTGTTAAAAAAAAAAAATGATTGACTTAAGTGATGAGAATAAAAAGAAGAAGAAAAAAAAGTCTAAACCGGGATAATGATTTATGTAACTCGAATTGTGATGGTAACGATGGTTTAATCAAATATCATAAACGTAATTGTAATCAAATATTATATGATGATTAAATAAAAGTTTGATTATAATTAAATAATAATAATAAGTGATAAATGTGGATAAATGTGAATGTTAACTTACCGGATTTAATATTAACAAGAACAGGTGATTGTAGAAATTGATTACTTCTTGTTGTACAGTTATTACTATTATTACTAATACTATTATTGTTATTTTTTTTATTTATATGATTATTATTGTTATTATTTATAATATTTGTGTTTATAATTGACGACGATGCTGATGTCGTTGATGATGTATCAATTGTACCATAATTTGTAACAATTGACGTTTGTGCTGATGTTAGTTTAAGTGTTGGTGTTATTGGTGTAACAGGTGTTGACGGTGGTGAACCAACTGATAATGATTCAACAGAACCGGGATCACTAAAACAACCCTGTGTACTTGAATCTTCTGGTGTATCAAAAAAATTCAAATTAAATTCAGAACCAGCATCAAAACTAACTTGTGGTATATCATCAGATGTTGTATTAACATTAACTAGGCTAGAATTAATAGCCGTTGTTTCTAATTTAAAAACATCCATTTTAAAGAAAACCGCACTAATAAACGGATCATTTAATCACCATCCTACTCCCCAAAAATAATTATTATTTTTATTTTTTTTTTATTAATATTACAACAACAAATAAATGGCACAAAAAGAAAGGAAGAAAATTTTTTTTTTTAATTTTCTCTCTTCTCTTCTTCTTTTAAATCACAACTTTAAACAAAAAATAATTAATAACTAATTAAATAAACACAGGGAACACAACAACAATAACAACAAAAAAATTTCCGAGATATTTTGTTTGTTGGGTCATTGCGACCCCTTGATTTGGGGTCGTTACGACCCAATACCAGATTTATAGATTTCACTATCCATTTGATTATATGATAAAAAACATTTTACACCCGCTTATAACTGTTGAATTAATTTTTGTAATTAATTTTTTTTTTTTTTTATTAACATTAATTTTTTTTTTTTTTATTTACTCATTAATTTAATTAAAATTTTGTTTGTTTTTTTTTTAATTTTTTTTTTTTTTTTGTAATCCTTTAACCGTTGAACACACACAGTTTAATAATACTTTGGAACACCAAATGTCAAACAGTGTGTATCAGGTAGGATACAGAATAAGAACTAACTACAGAACTAAAAATATAACAAAAAAAAAAAAGAACAAAACAGTTAAAAAGTCTTTTTTTTTTTTTTTTTTTTTTCTTGATTTTTAATAAAATAATTCTTAGCGTAAAAAGCGTAATGAAAACAAATAACAAAGTCAAGAATTTCTTCCAAAATTAACAAATGATCATACTTTTAACACACTAAAAATTACTCTGGCAAATGGTTTAGTGTCAGGTAAATGCCAATGCCATGGTCATAAAGCTTCTTTTTATTTTTGTTTCTTCTTTTTCTTTAAATAAAATAATTTAATAAAAATGAGATAAATGTATTGAAAATGTTTTGTTGTTGAACAGAGATAAAGCGAATACAAGGAAGGAGCGTAATTTTTCTTCGTCTTTTTATTTATTTATTATTTATTTATTTTTTTTTTGTTAAGTTCAACGACCGAGATGAGTACTTTTTTTTTTTTTTTTTTTTTTTTTATTCTTCATTTAAACCAGTCATATTGTGGAAGACGTAAGCGAAAGGTAATATTACTTTTATATTTATTATAAATTATAAATAAAAAATAAAGTTTGTTTGGTTATTTCTGTTGTTTTTCATATTATATTAGACGAGAGAGAAAATGAACGAGAAAAAGCTAAAAAAAAAATAAAAAAGAAGTAATTCTAAAAATCAATGATAGAGATATGTTCATTCCTTAGGTTTTTATTTATTTTATTTTATTTTTATTTATTTTTTGTTTAAAGAAATACAGAACGAAGCTCACCGATCTAAGCATAAGAATAAGAATAATAGAAGAAATATATAAGCTTTATAGACAATAGTAGTGGTACTTGATTACCAGCTGAACGATGATTTATTAAATAATATTTTTATTTTTTTTTCAGTTTATCTTTTATTTTTTTTTTTCTTTATCCGTTTAATAGCGAATAAGTTGACTTGTAAACACGTTTCGACTATGATTAAAGTGAAAAAAAAAAAAAATTCCATCGATGATTAAAATTATTTTGTATAACCCGTAAAAAATTCACACTTGCAGAAACAGTCCGCTAAGTATTTATTTTTGTTAATCTTCAGTTATAAAATCAGTTGTAAAAAAAAAAAAAAATATTCCAATATTAGCAACAACGACCACCATCAAAATAAACTAAAAAAAAAACCAACGAAATAAATTGTTAAACGATGTTAAAAAATTGTCACGAAATTATTCTCATTTGTAATCAAATCAAACCAAAAAAAAACTCTATGCAAATTAATGTATGCAAATTTTGGTTACAAAAAAAAATGTTTTTTTTTTTTTTATAAATTCATTCGTTGATTTTTAACTGTAAATCTTTGAGTAGTTTACGTGTAATTTACGTGTAAATAAAAAGAAAAATGATTTTGCTGTTGTCGCCTGTATTTTGTAAATTAATTTCAGAATTATACAAAAGGTCAAGATCAAGAGCAACAAATCAAATAACAGATCATTATTAAAATAATATTTTCTGATTATTTAGGTAGGTAATTATGGTAATAATAAGCGACAAAATAGGTATAATTACAGCTGAGGTTACAAACAAACGAAAGAAAAAAAAAAAATAATAAAGAAACGAACCCACCCAATAATTTTAAAAATTCTTACCATGATCGGTTGGTTATTTAATGTTTTAATACAAATGCCGGCCAGAATAAGAAAACCATAACGATGTAATAAAAAAAAAAAGAAGACAAAAATGAAAAATTTTTGGCATAAAATCAATTACGTTTAAGAGTACGCTTTCTGGTAAAACAGCAAGGAAAAAAAAAAAAAACAACAACCTCACGACAGTTATGAAATCTGAATAATTAATAACAAACCACTTTGAAATGTGGGAAAATTAAAAATTAAAAATCAAAAAGCTCTCATAAAAAGGCATAACCATTATAAAAATAACAAAAGCTCCGGAGAGAAAAACTAACCGAATGTTCAATTTTTTAAAGGCGCCATCATGTCAACCACTAAAAACAATTAAAATATTAATTTCCCTAATAAACTAACATGAAAAAAAAAAAAAAAAATCTCCAGCAGCTGATTTTGATCTGAAATTTATTTTGCATAAAATTTTTCGGTTTATTTTTTCTTGTTGCCTTTGTATTAATTTTATTTTCTTTTATACACAGGGTAATACGTAAGATGTATAATTTATTTATTAACGTAATTATTATAGAAAAATGTTTTTTTTTTTTTGTTACATTGTAATCTGGTGGTTTGATTAAATGCGATTCATGATTTTAATGGATCCCAGCCTATTAAACCTAAACGAATTTGAATAAACAATGAAAAACTAATCAAATCTTCCCATCATATTTATCCGCTATTATATAGCATCAGTATAATATTTTTCAATCAACTGTTTATATCCGAAAACTAGAGTTAAGTAAAAACAATGAGATTTAATGACTTAAAAATAAAATGAAATTACCATTAAAAAAAAAAAAATGTTTATTTGTTTGTTTGCGTTACCGATTTCAACCATCACCACCAAGTGGTTTCTTTTTTCTTTTTTTCATCTCTCTCTCTCTCTTTATGTTACTTAATAATATTTTATTCAGTATTTTGTATCCTAACACCACGAGTATAAACAAATAAATTATACAAAATTACCATACACAGAATAATATATTTCATTGAAGTAATTTTATTTTCGTTTCTTTCATTTCATTTAATTTTTTTTTTTTATATTTTTATTATATAAAATCGAACATTATTAATTCGTAACCGAAAATACAAATCAAAAAAGCACAGAAAAAAGGTAAATAAAAAAAAAAACTAAAACCGTGAAGGTTACCAAAAAAAAAAAAATAAAAAACAAATTGACAAATTTCCTGCCAAAGTCAAGTTTATTTATCCCAAAATTTTTTTTTTTATTTATTAATTGAAAAAGAAATTGATTGAAGTCAGACAAAAAAAAAATAATAATAATTCTTGAATGTTTAATGCGCAAGCCTATTTGAATCAAGATTCAAAAAAATTTCTTCTTTTGTTTTAAACAGCCAGTAACAGCCATTTTTCTTTTTACATTTTTTTTTTTTTTTTTTTGTGAATTTAAATTTTAATTAATCAAAGAAATACAAAAAAAATTTATGAATTTTTAATCAATTTTATGAAAAATTATGTTTGATGATAATTCAAATCTCGTATTTTATGTAAATGGGGAATAAAACAAAATAAATAATATATATATAAACGCAATATTAATAAACAAGTTTAATTCGTTATTAAGTTACTTCGCTCTTTATTACAATAAAAAAGAAAAAAAAAAAAACATTAACTAAAAAGCAATAGCAGAAAAGAGGTAATAAGAAGACAGAAAAAATATTATTATATTTAGAGAGACACACAGTAAAGCTTTTAAGGTAAACGAACTTTAACACAAATTTTTTGAATAAATAAAAATACATCAATTACCAAAAGAAAAAAAAGGTAATAAAAACGCAAAAGAAAAGAGATAATGTCAATCCAATAATAAAAAAAAAAAAAATAAAGAAAAAATTGCTTGCTAAGAAACACCGTACATAAACATTAAAAACACACATGAAATTCACAACTCATAATTAAATAACATGATAAACACTTGAAATACTTGACGATTCTTGAATTCTCTCTTGTGGTTTTTTTTTTTTTTTTTATTATTTTTTTATTTTGGCATGCAGTACGTACTTTGAGGAACATACCGTACAAATTTCGTACCATTAACAAACTAACAAAAAAAAAAAAGAAAAAAACCAAATGAATTTTTCGTCGATGATGTTATGTTTGTTAAAAAAAAAACACGATTATACAGGTAATTGCTATAAATGAATAAACAAAACAAAACAAAAAGAGAAACAGAAAGAAAAAAAATGTGTTGGCAAGGTTGTAAAGCTTTAATAATTCTGTAAAATACATTAGAATATTTATTCCATTAAAGAAAACGAAAAAATATGAAGAGAACACCCCATATAAAGTGTGAATTTTTTATCACATAACAACGTTTGTTGTATTTTATATTTTCATTGCATTTGGATTAAAATAATTTACAACAAGTGCTTTTAGCTTTATTTTTTTTTTTTATTAGTATGATAAATAAATTATTTTTTACTGTCGCTTACTGAATGTCTAGTAAAATAACAAATAAAATAAAATAAAAAGCTAAAAGCTATCTAATCAAGGATTTTATAATATACTCAAACTAAACTCTTTATAATAACGTCGGTTATAACTGTGTTTATGATAGGAGATTCTGTGGTTTACTGTAGTTTTTCAGATGAAGCTTTTAACAAGTCAGTTGACAAGTTGATTATAAAATAATAATAAAAAATAATTCTAAATAAACCTTCCTAGGAATCCTTTTAATTAATCACAAACAGCAATCAATTTAATTTTGTTAATAAAATAAATGTTGAACACTTTTAATTGGTGACAAAGCTTTTCATTAGACAATTTAAAGCACTTTAGAAAAACCGAAAACAATAACAATAACCCTTTTCTATACCAGATTATAAACACAAAAAAAAAAAAAAAAATTTTTTATCTACGCTTATTGAATAAATTTTTTTTTTCTATTTCTACTTTCATTATTTTATGGGATGGTTAAATGAAATAAAATCATGAAGATAGATTTATTGATAGGAAATTAAATTCTTCGGAAATTCTGTCAAATAATGTTTTATTCATGCGTAATAATTAATTAAATGTTTGTCGTATTTATGGCACAACAACGTGCTATTAGCAACGATTAAAATACATTTGGCAAACGTATCTTAAAACATAAAATCAGTTTATTACCATTATCTTATTCCAAATAATAAAAGCTTAATGATAATTAATAATATAGCAAAAAAAAAATATCTTACCAGAATTAGCATCATTAGAACCAGATGAACTAGGTGATGTTAGCCCATCAGGACTTTGTGGTTCCGGTGGGCTTATTGGTGTCGTTGGTGTTGGAGTAGTTGCTGGACTTTGTATCTCTAAGATTATCTCTATATTCTCAATGGTTTCTCTAAAGGAAAATAAAATAAAAAAAAAAAATAAAAAAATGTTTTAAGTAACCAAATCAATTGAGTTTCCTCCTCCAAAAGAATCAAAAAATTAAACAAAAATGCTAGAGTTCAAGATAATTAATGTAACGATGTACTTGGTAATAAAATTAGGCCAAGGCTATAAATTTATTTCTTTGGCTTTGTAACCGTATCAAGGATTATTACTTGAGTAAACAATTTTATTTGTAACGTTTGCCTTTCAACTGTTTATTATTTTACAAAAAAAATAAAAAATGCCTACCCATAAAAAAAAAGCTTTTATCACGAAAAATATCAAAAAAAAAAAAAAAACACAAACATCCTTGGGATAGGTTTTCCGTATCTATTTAAATAAATAAAAAATTTCATTTTTTCGTTAGTTAATTATTAATCGATTAATAAGTTAACAAAAAAAAAAAAAAAAAAACTTTATTTTCCCTTTATTAAACAAACAAAAAGTTTATTGATTTTCCCATAAAAAAAATGTAATAAAACCGCAATTTCATCATAATTTCTATTGAAGGAAAAAAGGCAACAAGAATCAATAAAACGTATATCTAGATAGAAAATAAAGAATTAAAAATAAGGAGAGATAAACTAGTAACTAGTTAATTTAGGTCAAGGTCCTTATTTATGTTTGAAGATGTTTAAAACAACAAAATCACTTTTATGTGTGCGCTTTTAATAAATTCCATAAAATTTTATTTAAATTTAATAACGAAAATAAAAAAAAAAAACACTTTGCTACTGCTGATTCATCATAAATGACAGATGAGTTATTTTTATTATTTACGGAAGTGAAATACTCTTTTAAACATTTATTTTGCGCTCCTTCCGCGTATTTCTATTCATACGTGCAGGATAATGAACCTTTCATTACATAAAAATTGTTTTTTTTTTTTAATTTTTATTTTCGCTTACCTTCTTTTACATTTGTCATTAATTAAACTAGTTGATGTGGGAAGCTCCATTTGTTGCCGGCCCTCGATGGGGCTGGCCTCGTAACATAAATAATATATACATCGGTCACTATACACCACAATTTTATTTGAATTAAAATTTTTGTTTTATTCAATTTTTAATCACAAAAAAAAAATTTTTTTCAATCAAATAAAGGAAGAAAAAAAATTTTTTTTTTTTTTTTTTTTTTATTCAATAATATCCTTTTTGTTCTTTTCTTCCTGTATGGTATTAATTTCTACTTTTATTTTTAGACCCACTTTTTTCAACACTTATTCACACTGCAACAATCCAATCTAATTGTCTTCTTTTTTCTTTTTTTTTATTAATTAATTTTTTTATAACAATAAGGAAATCATTCTGGGATTACATAAAAAAAAAAAATGATTTTTTTTTTTTATTTGTTTTTTAGTAGAAAGGAAAAATATACAATTTTAACCACAATTACACACACAGAACGACACAAATGAAAATCCTAGTCTGGACTGAAAATAAAATTAAAAAAAAAAAATGATGTTTTGTAGAAGGAAAAGAAAGAAGCTTGTTAGGGGAGAATATCTGAGTCCAAAGAACTGTATCGTTTAAGCGCAGTACAGTACAGTAGAGTATTCTACAGGTCATGGTCGTATATTTATGAAATTCTCTCGAATATATGTATATGATTCATTCTCGCAACAACCCTCTATCAATGATCAGTGAGATATTTAAATGAAACAGAAATATTAAAAGGTTTTTGAGCTTTCAACCGAGTATTATTTTGCCAAAAAAAAAAAAATAATAAAATAAAAACGGTGTCGATGGAACTTTTTACTCGATAAAGATTTTTCCGAGTTTACTGAGAAATAGAGCGAATAAGGAAAACTTTTATTCGTAGAGGTAACGTTGCTGTTGCGGTTTTTTTTTTATGGCGGAAGAGAAAATATGTAGAACAGGAAAAGATTTTCACGTACAAAAATCTCACTTTTTTTTTTTTCTTCTTCTTTTCTTGAATAATATGGGATTTTTGGGTTGTTACCATAAACGCGAATATTCTATTTTCAATTTGGTAGAAATTTTATTTGTTTTTTTTTTTCCCCCTTTTATTTAATTTAGGTCAAATATTTTGTCTTCCGATAATCAAAACGGCAGAGGAAACACCTTTACTTCCTCTCCTTCTTTTTAATAAATAATTTCCAAAATTAAAATCAATAAATGATTTATTGCTGGTAGTTTGTTATAAATTGTTAAGAATTTTTATTATTTGGTTATACAGGATGTAAACTCTCCATTGTCGCTCCTATCTGCTCTGTCATTTTTAATTTTAATAGCATCATTTTATCAAATCAATAATAATGAAACAAAAACATTTTCTAATTAAATTTATTTTGTTTTAAAGGCACTGATTACATTTTATTTTTATATATTTTTTTTTTTTTTGATTACTTGTTAGACGACAGACATATAATTGTTAATATTTTTTTAATTAAAAATTTTAAAATCGTATTTCTTAAGGCAAGATTTTAAAATAAAAATATTTCTTCTTTTTTTTTATATACAAACAAAACGTTTTTTCTTTTTTTTTAGCTTTTAAGCTTCTTTTTCTTATCTATGTGTTATCAAAACCGTGTACAAATTGCACATTTTCATCTTAAACAATAGAACATATAGTTGAGATAGGTATTGGAAGTTATCTGTTGTTGTTGTTGTTAATGGCACATTTTTTTTTCTTTTCATTTCTTTTCTTTTTAGTTAAACAAGAAGAAAAAATCTCTTCTCAATTTTTGCAACGCAGCATACAAATGAAAACTTTATTACAATAATTATTAATAAGTATTAGGAAGAATTAGTTGTTTTAATTAAGAAACTAATGAAATAATAATAATAAAAAAAAATGCTTTTTAATTAATTACACGAAGCATATGTTAAACAATTGCTTAGCGTTTCATCTTTTCCAGAATTGGGACAACCATGTCGAATTTCGGTCGTTTGCCTGGATCCTCGTTCATACAAATTTTGATTAGTTTTGTTAAATACGATGATGTGCCTGGTGGTATTTGTACTCTAAGTCCCTCAGTTGCAATTCGCATACCACATTCCATTGGTGATAAATCAGAGAATGGTATCTCACGTGTTGCTAGTTCCCAAACACAAATAGCAAAACTCCACATATCGCAAGCCTCCCAATTACGATCACCACGTTTCTTTTGTAATGCTTCTGGTGACATCCATGCTGGCTGATAAATACGGCCACGCTCTTGGAATGAAAATTTTGCATCGCCCATATTTATACGAGCTGTTAAATCTTCATCAATCTGAAATTGGATTATAGTTTAATTTGCGTAATCAAACAGTTTAGTTAAACATTACTTACCATGACATGAAAACTGTTTAAGTAATATTCGGGAATAATTCGTTCCAATGAATGTAAATATGCCATTCCTTTAGCGACGTCCAAAGCGAATCTGACAGCTTGTGCTGTATCTACTACAACACCAGCTGCACCATGTAATAAATCGTATAACGATCCTCTTGGCATATACTAAAGATCGAAATTAAATTTTCAAAAGTAAGTCTTTGAGAAAAGTAAAAAAATTACAAAATTACCTGGCTAATGACAACTAAGTTAGGTGGTGAATTGCATGCACCGATGAGTGGTAGTATATTTGGATGGGAAAAAATTCGTAGCTTAGGAAATTCTTCATTAAAGTCCCGAGACATACGCGCATTACATTCGCGTACAGCTAATATCTGAAAAAAAATTAATTAATCAAATGACTAAGAAACCAAAGAAATTTTTTTAAAAATACTTTAGCAACGATATCATTTTTCTGCCAACGTCCACGCCATGTTTCTCCAGATGGTGTTATCGATAATTTTGATTGTAATTCTAAATCACGAATATTAATTCCTTTGTAGCGTGATAATGTTGCATCTCTGGATCTTGTTTTCAATCCTAACCAGCTTTGATCTTTGAAGCTAATTTTTTTCAATTCTTGACCAGATTCAACAGCCAAATCATGCAAACGTTTCGCTAATTGTGCTTTTGCCTTATCGAGTGCGGTGTCACCGTCTTTATTAGCTAATGACACTAATGCACCATGATTAATTAGCTCCTCGGATAATGAGTGATAGCCCCAGAAACAAGAATAATGAAGTGGAGTATTTCCATGTTCGTTTATTGCATTAACATCGGATCGATAGCGAAGTAACTAAAATTCAAATAATAAAATATTTAATATTTCTCTATTCAAATTATTATCAATGCACTGTTACCATTAAAACAATATCGAGATGTCCATGAGCAGCAGCTAAGTGAAGAGGAATATCATCTCCCATATTGGTAGCATTAACGCGAGCACCCCGTTGAAGTAACATCTCTACGAGTTTTGAGTGACCTTCTTTGGAACACCAATGCAATGGGCTAAAACCATGATCATCTCTAAAAATAAATAATAATTTTTTATGTTTTAATTCATTTCCATAAAACAAACATTAATTAATTAGTTTGAGCGCAGAGAAAAGCACTTGATCTAATTGTATCAAATTTAACTTTGCATTGTAAACCATTTATTTGTTTAATGTCAAAATAAAATTCCCACACACACTACTTCCTACTTGTTTATTTACATCATTTTTAAATTGGGTAATTGCAGACGCACACTAACGTATATTCTCTATGTGTACTAAAATAGGCGTGACAGTTTATTTCTATATAAGGAGTTTTATTCATATTTCTAATCAAATTTATTAGAATTTTTATTAATAATTAATGTAAAATTACCCTAAATTCATATCATGTTCAGTATCATCTAACCACAAGCGAACTTGAATGGAATTTCCTTCACGACACCAATGAAAAATATCTTCCATTCTGAATCACTTTGCACAAGTTAAAACCCAGCAATTCACTTTACAATTTTCTAATTAAAATTTATCCAAAACGTAACAAAATTTTATGTTAAATTATTGATTGACAATTTAACTTAATTAATAAACATTAACAATTAAAGAAAACCAATTTAAACAAGTAAAAAAATAATTAAATTCGCTCAGCTGCCGAATAAATGTGTCAAAAAATTTATTTTTATTGCTATGACCACATAAATGTCAAACTGGTTGAAGCCTTTAATATTTTTTTTTACGTTTTTTGTGTTGGTACTTCTAAAACAACAAGTTAAAACCTCATAAATGCTTTGTTCACTGTAAAAACCAAACCTAACAACGTCATTGTTTTATTAATAATAATTAAATTAATTATTGTTTTACACTTCAATCCGAGATTAACAATATTAATCAAAATAATTTAAAAACAATAAATAATATAAACAAAACTAATTTATTACGAAATTATTAGTTAATACCAGTTAAGAATTAATAATTTTTTTTGTAAGAACTAACTACGCCACAATTTATGCAGTAAAGGAAAAATGGCGGATTATACAAGTGAAATAAATAAATTACCTCCGGGTTGGGAGTGTAGATTCGATAGATTAACAGGCAGATAGTAAGTAATTTATCAAAAAATGATAACTTTAAATACGTTATAATGTTTATAAGTATTAAGAGGATTAAATCAATAATTATTTGATAAGATAAGAGCATTTAATAAATTCCAATTGATTAGATTGCATTTCAAGATGGCGATTTATGATTTTGATTAGCATAATGATAATAATTGATGACCTTTAAATTCATTAACGTAATGTTTTCTATTTTAGTTATTTTATTAATCATTATACCAAAGTGACAACATGGGAAGATCCTAGAGGAAAGAACCGCAGCTCAGCTGCTGTTTCATCGGAAAGTATTCCATTGCAGGTAATGTCTTGTTTACAACTGTTTGTGTTTATTTACGTTTTTCGTACTCCATTAAATGTTTCATGTTAAAAGTCTAAGTTTTGTAGAGATAAATATTTATATATTTAGGAACAACGAGATAATGTTAATGTTATTCCCTTTGTGTATTTTTATAGCCAATGCATGGTTCTCCCTATCACGTATACCCTGCAAGTAGTCACCCTGCAGCGCAAGCAGCATTTCAGGGCCCCTCTTCAGGGGTTCCTAGTGTAACTGCGAGTCCCTTGTTAGCTGCAAAATTACATCAAATGGTAAGACCGACGTAATCAATGTTTTGTTTTTAAATGTTCTCGTCTATTGATTTTAGTTGGCCTTATCTAGTTATTATACTTATCTTATCATGACGTTTGTTTACTTGTAGGAATTAAATTCGATAACGAAACCTAGTCCTCATACGCCACGTTCTATGAGTCAACTAGCGAAACAAACTATACAAGAGACTACATTTTCGACGGCAGCAGACGTAGAAGCATCTGTGCTGAAAATAAACTCAATGTTTCCAACAGTTAGTGATATTCATATAAGGCTTTTGCTGAAAAAGTAAGTAGTTTAGTGGAAATGTTTTTTCATTTTCATTTTTAATCATGTGTAAGGCAAACACAATCTCTTAACAATACTAATGAACTGTTCCATATTCCATAAACAAATTTATTAACTTTTGTAAATAAATTACTAATGCACACTGAAAGATATTACAATCGTGAAGCGGTAGTGATAAGTGCACTGCAGGTAGAAAAGCACCCGCTGACAACACCTGGACCGGTAGCAACTCCCCCACCGCCCATACGCCATTTACAGAATACACCGATTGGTATTAGATCGACATACCAAATGACACCACCGCTCGGTAGAGATGATTATTCTTCGAGAACTGGCAGTCCAATACCAAGACCTGGTAGTTGTGCTAGTGGTAGCTACGGCTCGCCAAGGGTCGGCGAAGGCTTCCGAAATTCACCAAGACCTCACTCATCGCCCAAAATGAAACTGAGGTTGAACTCTTCATTTATCTACATTTTTAATTAGTGTAGAAGTTTTATAATTTTTATTTCGCCAATTTATTTGGTTTTTTTTATTTTTATTTTGTAGCCCATTACGTTGCAGCATGATCTTTTTGGTTATTCATTTATTTTGTTAATTAATTATTAAAACATTTTATCTTGCGTTGACACTAAATCATTTTTTGTTTGTTTCCGTTTATGTTGTAGATACTTGAAAAGTGTTTTTCCAAAAGCCGATGAAACGTTACTGTTGGACGTTCTGGCAAATTCAGAGAATAATGTACAGAAAGCATCGGAACAACTTTTATCTATGGGATATGTGAAGCGAGACACAGCAGCACCACGATTAAATTTGAGAAAACAGGAAGAGGATGAAGAAAAGAAACGAAAAGAACAACAGCAACGACAGTTGCAAGAGTCACTTAAAGTTAAAACGGTTGAGGAGAAAAATCAATGTAATTCCCGTAGATGTATATTCTGTTCCTGTCAAAATTTATTTACAATTTTGTTGTTGTGTTAACTTTCAGTGAAAGCAAGTCTACAAGTAAAGTATAAAGACATTCCAGAGCGCATAATATCGATGGCATTGGAAAGTGTTGATTACTCAGAGGATAAAGCATGTCAAATTCTAAACATTGTTAAACAAGAGGATGATTCAAATGCTGCTAAAGATAATTTAACTGTTGTTGACTCCGCAACAAATGAATCTGCATCAACACATCACAGGTATGAGAAATGAATCAACAATTAATTATGATTTTGCAGTAACAGGAAAACATTATTAACATAAAAAAAGAAATAAAAAAAAAAGTTTGTACATAACTGAGTAAACACTGAAAACACACTGAAAAGGAAATGCATCCTTTTGTTAACGAGAGCATAGCTTATGCGTATCACTAAATTTGCATGATTATACTAAAAAAAAAAGAAAAAAAGGTTTTATTAAGAGAGGATAACATCACTACATTCATTTCTATTAATTTTATTATTTTTTATTACTTTATTAACACAATATATTTTAATTTTTTTTTTTGTTAATCTTTTCCCCTAATATTTTTGCATGGATTTTTTGTGATTTCTACTTTCTTTATTTTATATATTTTGTGTGTCCGTAGTATTTCTGTTTATGTTTTTTTTATTTATTTATTTTTTTTGTTGTAATTTGATTGCAAAATTCTGTCAAAAATCTCATATGCAGCCGTACCGGTAGCAGTTCAACAGCAAGGCGACACCAAATGACAACAAACAAAGACATTGTGGGCAAATCAGCACCAGAGTATCAAAGCACTAGTACAACAAATATATCATCTGCACGACAAGAACAATTAACACCGATTAAACAGATGCTGCATCATAATAAATATGTACACGATTCATCACCGGATAGTGTCACCAAACCAAGACAAAGTCGTCCAAAAGCAAAATCTGATCATTCAAAGTATGGTTTGCTTGAAAAAAAAAATCTTCCTTCTTTATTATTTAAACAATTTTTTTCTTATCTAAAAAGTAAAATGAAATTATTAAATGTTTTTTTATTAAATTTATTATTATTTTAGTTAATTAATTAATTATTTTAAATGTGAAAAACACAATTTTTTTTCTTTCTAATTCGGTTCCATAAACACGTGATTTGTTTTTTTAATTTTTTTTTTTTTTTTTTATTAATGACTCTGAAAGATCCTCACTCATTTTGTTTTTTTGTAAATTAAATTTCTCATCTAGTATTTATTTTGTTAAGAATTTAGTAATATTTCCAGATGATTATGTAAAAAAAAAAAAAAAAAACGGTAATGTTGTAAATGGATTCAATCACAAAAATCACGTTTTCTGTTGCTTTTGATCATCTACAGAATCTACCACTGTTTCTCCTTTTGTTTTTTGCTTCAGAAGTTTTTTTTTTTGTTTTATTTTATTTTTCTTTAGATCTTTTGTTTTTTTTAATTTTAATTTTAATTTTTTTTAATTAAATAATTGATTATCCTAGTCAAAAATTGGATATTCACGCTTTCTCCGCATTTACTTTGAAAACAGCAATGAAAATAATTTCGTGAACAATTTTTTTTTTGTTTTTTATATCGATTTTAAATTAGAAAAACGATAAAAGCTTTTTAGAGAAATTTAATAAAATCCATAGTTAAAAAAAGTTCCTTTACAAAAAAAAAAAAAAAAAAAACATAAAATAAATAAATTAAATAAAATTCCTACATTGTACCAAAAATAATTGGTGTAATGTTAGGTGCCCTATTTACAGAGTATCACCAGAGGATGATCATGGTGGACGTAAAAATAATGAATTTAGATCCTTGTTGACGAAAACAAGATCGTGCGGTGCTAATCCACAGCTATATAAAGGACCAAATGATGAATTATTACTGTAAGTAGCTTTGGTAGTTATTTAATTAATTGAATGCTTATATATTTTCGTTGAATTTTAGCGCTGATTATGTAACCTGGAGTGGTGCAAATCCTGATTTAGCAACTGGAAGAAAAATATTAGCGGTTGGCTCAGATCCAAATTTACGTTCAACTGAACGTAATTTTATAACAAGGGGTAGTAACCATGAATTATGCAAAGGATCTACTGGTGGCTTAGCTAAAGGAAGTATTTATTCCCAGTTGAATAGAGTTGTGCCAAATGTTAAATGTAATTAATTATAAAGAACAAACCAATTGATAATCTTGCCCAGTAATTTTTTTTTTTTTTATTTTATTTATTTTCCCTTCTTGTAATTAAATTTTTCTTTAATTATTTATTCGTGTAGTTTGTTTGTTTATTTAAGTAATTATTACAAGAAACAGAAATTTTTTTTTAATTAGTATTATAAGGAAATTGCACCAAATGCTGGTTTAATAAGGAGCACACATAACCAAAGTAATAAATTTCAAATTTATTCTCTAAATGTATTCAATAATAATAAACAACCAAAGAGTTTTTTTTTTTGCAATCTTTTATTCTGTACTCTTCTGAATTCATTTTTATTTTTGAATATTTAATGCCGAAATAGACAGTATAATGTGCCAATTACTAGCAATTAAGCAAGCATAATAAAAAAAAAATTATTATTATAAAAATCCTTCTTACAACTAATTAAACGTTTCTTTATATATGTGTTTCATATTCTAATTTCTATTTTAACATAAATGTTCTTTTCAACAAAAAAAAAAAAAAACGTAAAATTTAATTAACAAAATGTTCGTCCCTTTTATTAACTAAAATATAATTAAAATGTAAAAATATATATTTTCTTAAACAAAAAAAAAAAAAAACCCAACACTTAAGCATATAATTAATTAATTATGTAGAAAATGAAATTAATAATTACAAAAGAATGTACCTTAAATAATTAATTTTATCTATTCACATGGTGTGTTAATTGAATGTTTTTTTTTTTTTTTAACATTTATTTTTACTGTGTTTATTACTGTATTTATTTATAAAAATGTGATTTTTTTTCTAATCCAATCCGTACCATGGTTTATTATATACAAAAAAAAAAAATTATTATTAACTGTCGTGTTATTATAACAAAAGCAAAATATAAATATTTTCCCATGTAATTTATATATTAAAATGGAAATAAAACTGTATTAATATTTGGAAAATAGATGCAAATGTACATTTGTCTGGTCTTTTTATTTACTTTGAATTAATTAATTAAACTTCATCCTCGTTTAGTATCATATTTGGTATTCCTTCTGTTATTGGAAATAATCTACCTGTTTCTGGACACACTAAATTACCCTCAACAATATCTATTTCCAATAGGACATGATGTAATTTTTGTAAAAATTCATTATCTGTTGAATAATTTTCAATTAAATCTTTTGGCAAATCAGCACCACAGCCAACCTATAAGAAAAAAAAAATTATATTCTTTATTAAAATGTTAATTAATATAATGAATAAACAACAAACCATTTCGGCACCCTGGTAAACAGTTTGCCAATTAAGTCTTGGTATTATTCTGTTAATAAATTCAGCATTAAATTCGGTGATTGTTTCCTCTTTTTGTATAACCTAAAAAAAAATATTTTTTTTTTTGTATTATTATTTTCACTGATTAGAATAAATTATTTTTTTTATAACTAACATTCAATTTTAGTGGATAACCAATTTTAACACCTTTAATACATTTCGATGTTAAAAAATTATATGTCAACAGCTTCATTTTTAATTAATTAATTGATAATGATAACAAAATAATCACGTTTTAAAAGACTTTAAACAAAATTATTTTTAATTGTTTATTTATGAAATGTCAAAAAGAGAAAAGTATTGACACAGCACAAAATTAAAAATTTACTCACCATAGATAGATTTATTCACCGCACAGTGCTCGTATTATTTAAATATCGACCCTGACCGCGCTATTGTATGTCGTTATAAAAATAGTTTTCTTTTTTTTTCGCTTTATTTTATTACTTTGAATACAAAAAATATTTATTTTCGCACTGTTAATGAAAATTAATTTTTCTTAGTTTTGTAATAAAAAATTCTTTTTTTTTTTTACAAATTTTTGTTTTTTTTTTTATTAAACTAAAACAATAACAATATTTTAATTAAATTAAATTAAATTTAAAGAAAAAAAAAACAATTTTTTTTGTTTTGTTTTTATTATTTTTGGTTTAAGGCAAAATGAATTGAGAATTTTATTATGAGCTGTCCACGAATCTGATTGTTTGAATTTTTAGTCGTTCGGCTAGGGAGTGGCATGTACGGATTTGATTTTCGTGATATCTAAGTCCACCTTCTTTGTCTACTTTTTCCATATGTGCTCTCTCTGGATCGCCGGGAACCAGCACTGGTTTTCCTTTCTCAGCCTGTAGTATCACGGAAAATAAAAATTTAGAAATTCGTTAAAAAAAAAAAATTGAAAATCAATTTAACTTACAGGTTCCATTCCCCTAAGACAACCATTTAATTCGGATACTCTGTCTGTGAAGCCTGGAGCAAAACAATTTGGATCGATTGCTACAAAACATTGACCTAAATCAGCTTCACTGTCACCTCCCATGTGTGTCCATTTGCGTACTTTTGGTCCAAATCTAGCACCAGCCGATACACCGCAAAATAATTCAACCATCAATCCTAAACCATAACCCTTGTAACCAGATGTTAACTCAGAACCACCAAGTGGCATTAAGCACCCAGTTTCAAATCCTACATTTGGATCTGTTGTTGCTTTACCATCAGGACCTTGTGCCCAACCCTCTGGCATTGGTTGATTCTTACGACGTTGAATTTCAATCTAAATAAATTTTCGGGTTACTAAACTTTATCCGCTAAAAACCAACTATTTCACGGTGTTAATACTTTTCCTACAGCTACAGCTGTTGTCGCCATATCTAATACAACAGAATCACTACCATTACCAGGGGCCGCTACACTTATCGGATTAGTACCTAAAGCAGCCTAAAAAATCAATAAACAAATCCCATGAATAATTAAATTAATAAAAGTGGTAGATTGAGAATCATACCCCTACACTGCGGGTGGGGCTCATTAGTGGTGAAGTGTTTGTCATTGACATACCAATTAAGCCCTCTTTCTCGGCACGCATTGAATACCAACCGGCTATTCCGTAATGATTAGATCCTTGAATTTTTTTTATTTTTTTTTGTATAAAAATAAAATAAAATTTATGATGAATTCAGAAAATTTAAATTAAAATAAAAATAAAAAATATATTTAAATAGCTACATACTTTTGGCAGTGACCCAACCAACGCCTACAGCTTTTGCTTTTTTTATCGCTAAATCCATACAAAAATTACCAATAACCGCGCCGAGCCCATTCTGTCCATCCACCCATGCTGTGGCCGGTGTTTCATTTAAAATCTTTGGTATAACAGCGCCGTCCATGGAATTTTTTAATAAATCATTAATATACATTTCTAAACGGTTCATGCCGTGACTGAAATGTCCACGATAATCAGCTGATACTAAGAGATCAGCCATTGCGATAGCATTTGCTTCAGGTGTTTTTGATGCGACAAAACAGTCAATCATAAAACGTCGGGACTCCTCAAATGCGACAACATTAGGTTGATCATCTAAATCGAAGAAGCAGAAAAAGATTTTTTTTTTTTTTTTATATTTACATTATCTGACCTTTGTTCTGACGTCAGAGACAATAAAAATATTTTTTTTTCTTGTTTTTTTGTTAATTACAAATTGGATTAGCTAACGTTTTTGTCGTGTTTATTCATTTTCTTTTAATTGTTTAACGGCTCAATAATTGCTTCGTATTAAATAAATTGCAAATGAGCATAATGAGTAGGGAGCATAATGAATTGAAGAAGAAGAAAACAGAAATACGAATGTCATGACGATATCATGTCATATGATAAAGCATAAACTGCATTAACTACTAAAGATATTAACGGAGAATAAAAAAAAAAAAATTATCAGCATATTATCTTATCTTTATTATTATTTTTTTGTTTGTTGTTTTTGTTTTTAAAGCAGATTAAAATATCGCAAAAAATTCTTCTAATCATTTCTCCACTAATTTATGTTAAATAAATTCACAGAAACTGACAGTTTTAAATTAGTTTCGCTGTTCACAATTTTCACAATTAATTATTAAAAACCACAAAAAAAAAAAAAAAAAAAAAAAATTTGTTAATTGCTCATTGTGACATCGTTTTATTTTTGTTTTAAGAAATTTAATTTAATTTAGCTAAGATTTGTTCTTGTGATTGGGGGTTTTTTTTTTTAAGAGAATCGTTTTCTATTAATTCACATGTCATTGCTAAAGTGCATCATCGTATTTATTTAATTTATTTAATATAAAAATTAATGTTTAATCGCACAGTTTAAGCAAAAAATTTATTCACTACACACACATACAAATTGACCTTAACTATTATAGGAATAGAAAAAAATTAATTTAATTAATTTATAAAAATTTCAATATGTTTCTGCTATGATTTTTAAAACATCAAAAAAAAAAAAAAAAAAAAAAACGTGCGATGATAATAAAAAATCACGTTGAATTTGATTTAAAGATATGAATTTTTTTTCAACGAATTAACATTAATTAAAAACGTTAAACAAGTTAAACAAGCTTTTTATACTCACTTTCGTATTGTGTCATTGTTTTTGAATGAAGTGATCTTCTATTGATAATATTACCAAGAATATGTTTACTGTTTAACTGATTTTCTACTTCTAAAAATATATCAGAAATAAAAAATTGATTAGAGAATTTTTTTTTGTTTTTTATCTTTAAGCATTATCCAAATTAATTAAATTTAATTAATTAAAAAAAAAAAAAAAAAGAAAATTTTATATTACCTTTGGAATAACCAATTGTTGTGTATCCAACTGTTGGATATATACGATTAAAGTTCTTTTTAAATTTAAAATCATTTTGTTGACTATTCACAATAGAATTATTAATAAAATACTTTGATGAAAAATTCACTCCTGCCACCAATGTTCTATATATAAGTGTTTTATTATTAATTTTCATCACATTTAAAACACTTGTTTGTAGTTTGTTGATATGCATGATTTGGTTTTTTTTTTTTTTTTAACTA
The DNA here is from genome assembly GCA_961205885.1 of Ptychoptera albimana. Taxonomy (NCBI): domain Eukaryota; kingdom Metazoa; phylum Arthropoda; class Insecta; order Diptera; family Ptychopteridae; genus Ptychoptera; species Ptychoptera albimana. The sequence goes on from OY540804.1 coordinate 2,152,156, forward strand.
AAAAATTAACACAATTGTAAGAAAAGAGGAGGTGGTAACGATTAAAAACCAAAAAAAAAAAAAACAAATGGTTTATCCTCTTAATTAAATTATAAGCAAAAATTTGCTTAACTTTTTTTCTTTCTTTAAAACGTTTTTTTATTTGGTTATTCTCCTTCCTAGTTTTGCTTTAATAAAAAAAAAAAAAAAAATTTGAACACCAACAAAAGCTTTCTTTTAGCACTAAAAAATCATAACAGTATCCAAACAGCAACACAACGTATCACAACCAGCACCTAAATTAAAAATTTTAATTAATTAATAGAAAAAAAAAAAAAAAAAAAAAAAAAACTGTTACCAAAAACAAATACACTGTGTAACTATTGTAAAGAACATTCAAACTAAACTAAAATAAAAAACAGATATTTAAAAAGAAAACAACGAAAAACATTATAATTTGTGATTAAAACTAAACACACTTAAACGTAGGTCATCTGTTAATCTGAAAATTTCCCTTTTGATAATTTATGTCGGTATTTTTTTAGTTTGTTTTTCCTAATTTCCACTATCACCAAATTAAATAAATAAAATTTTATTTTATTTATTTTAGCTACTTAATATTTTATTTACTTAGTTGATTACACTTAAATTAAATTGAATTTTGTTCAACAGACTTTTTAAGAAGGTGAAACAGAAACTAAAGTTGACTTTTCTAATGAATATTCTATTTGGCCTGACGCGACAATCATAACATCTAATTATATTTTTCTATATTTGCTGTACTTATTTTCATATATATTTTATTTTTATTTTTTTTGCTTTTCTATTCGTTAATATGTTTATTATAATTATTTATAATTATTATTTAACGAACGTTGTTGTGATTATGTAGGTGAAACAAGTAAAAAAATAACAAATAAATAATTAAAAGAAATCGAACAGATGTTTATGCATTTATTTTTATTTTTATTTTATTTAAAACAATTATTCTACACTACTTAACATATAATTAATTGATTATAAATAATTATTTTTAATTAAAAAGGAACAAAAAACATTTCACTGATTTTACTTTTAAATTAAGAAAATTTTCGATGTTAAAGGTTCGTGTCAATGCTATTATGTAATTTGATTTTGCATTTCTGCATAATTGTTCTTCACTTTTAATGTTTATGTTAATAAAACAATACAATACATACGGAAATTTATATATTAAATATAACAAACACATAGATCAGTTGTTTTATAAGTAAATAAATAAATTAAAAAAAAAAAAACTAAATGTGAATAAACCTTTGCTAGTTAAATTACTTTACTAGTATAATTCAGTTGTGTCCACTATTCTTGTAATACTCTGTCTACCACTGTTAATTACTGACTAAAAAATAAACATAACCATTCTATGAAATGAAGAGAAACTCAGACTGCATAATATAAATGCATTTCAACAGCAAACTGTGGCAAAATTTTATTTTCAATGTCACGCGATACGAATTGGGTTAAAGTAAATGCGCAAAAGAAAGGAACAACAAAAATAAAGCAGAAACATTTTATTTGCTTTATATATTTTTTTTACCGATTAATCAATTTTTTAAGGAACTATTATGTTGTATCAAAAAATAAATATAATATTTTGTTGGGAAAATTAATGTTAAATTCAGCATTGAAATATATAAATAACGTGGCAATAAATTTAAAAATCGTTAGAGGTCAAAGCAGGAAATTTTAGTTAATTATCTAAAATAGCATATTGTGACTGGTTTTTGCTTATTATTATTATTATTATTTTTTTTTTCATTATCAATGCTATAATAGTTTGTTATTTATTGAATTTTTATTATTTATTTACACTAGAAATAACTGATTAATTCAATTAAACATTTTTTATTTTTGTTGTTTTGATAAGCGAACAATGCAATTATTTATTTTTATTCTTATTATATTATTTAGAAAATGATGGAAAATTGTATTAATTATTTATTTTGTTGTTGTTTTTATTTATTATTTAGCTGAATAATTTTTTCTTTTCATTTTTTTATAAATAAAAATCTTGTGATGCTTTTTTTTCTCAAGAACGATAAAAATAAAGCAAAGAAAAATAAAAAACTCTGTTTAAAATTAATTTGTTTTTTTCTTTTATATATCACATGACTGTATATTATTATTATATTTTGTTAAATTATTAATGAATATAAAGTAATTTTCTGCTGTTTATTTTGTAAACTTAAAATAGATCTTAAGTGTAGCAAATTTTCGCTTAGCTTGATGAGAGGGTTTTCACTATTTTTCTTATTTAATACATAATTAAATATAAATATAAAATATAATAGATTAAATTTTTTTTTAAATTTACATTGACAATATTATTTCATGATTGAATTAGAAAATAAATGTATTTCTAACTGATAACAGAAACTACAGAAGATTAGTTAGAGAAAAATAAAACATTGTGGTGAAATTAGTTAATATACTAGACAAAAATGGTGTCCTTACTTTATGTGTCTATACTTATTCACCACATTGTATTTACTCTTTGTACGGTTTAAAACTATACTAAACTTTAATTTTTTAATTAATTAAATGCTAAGAGTAATGAATTAACCTGAACACAATACCACAATTACTAATTCAATATATATATACATATATATATATTTTTTTTCAAAATTCCTTATTAACGTAAAAGCTTTTTATAGGATATTTTTGTTTTTTATTATTTATTTATTTACAACCATTGTGTGTGTGGGCTGGGTGAAATAAACAAATTAATTTTTTTGATTTTTTATTTATATTTTGTACCATGGTGGTAAAAAAAAAAAAAAAAACGAAAAAAGTTTTTTATCAGGTATTTATCTGCAAATAAATTTTACTTAGTTTTAACAATTGTTGTGCATGCGTTGTCATTCGAAACTTATGGCTTTTACAATGTGAATGGGAAAAAAGGTTGAACCGTACGTTGGTTATTGATTTGTTTCGTTTTTTTTTTTTATTTATTTCGATTGAACTCATTGGCATAAATTTATTAATTAATTAATTTTTTTTTTTTTTTTCATTTTAACACTATATTTGTTTAAATATTTATTGATTTTCTATGCTAGGAAATTGTTTTTTTTTTGTTTTTGCATTAATTGTTAATTTGTTTCTGCTAAGGTTTTGTCCCAACCGAAACCATATGGTCAATGTTATCGATTAAATTCGGTTGAGAATTTTGTTTATGTTATTAAACTATTTTTTGTTTTTTTTCTTTTAAGTGGAATTAAAATCCATAAATATTAAATAATAAAACGAAATTATAATTTTAGTATGCTTTTAATTTCCTAGGTGGGTTTCATTTAATGAAAAATTTTCTACGCTTATCAATGGAATAAAAAAATGTTTTTTTTTTTTTTTTTTTTTGATTTATTATAAAAGCATGATGAAAATAGAAATGTTACTAATTCGTACTGGAGTTACCTAGGTACATTTGTAACAGGGAAAAAAAAAAAAAAAGAATAAAAATTTGCTGCATCATTAGAGTACGCCACATATAGCCGTTTAAACTATATTACTGATTTTCTTTCTTTATTTTCCATACAAACTAACAAAAGATGAGTAACAATAAAGTATCACAGGTTGGAAAATGAAAAAAAAAAAAAAAAAAAAAGAAAATATCATGTGACATGCGGTTTTAGATTATTTATTTCGTTACCCATAAATGCTAATATTAATTATTCTGTGGTTCCACATTATTTACAAAATAATAAAAAAAAAAAAAAGGAAAATGATTACAAAGTCAACACATATGATAACTTGGATACCACCGACATGAATCATAACCCAAACGATATGATACATAATTAACTCATACAGTATTGATGAATTATTACAATTATACTTAAGTTATTCACAGAGCGATATTTAAATATAATTTTTTTTTTTTTTAAACTAACAATAAAACACCCTAAAAAACCATGATCTATTGTTATTATTTTTATTGAATATTAAACTAACATCATTAGGGGGTGATTTAGCTAAAAGAGAAAAAAAAACAAAATTAAACTAAAAACATGATAAAATAGAAAAATAATATTTTAGTTTATAAATCACTTGAAACGTGTTAAGTACTTATTTATTATGGATACAGAATTACCATTAGATTTATCATTACCAAAATATCATAAAATTTTAAAACCCTTAATTAAAATTAATACAAAAAATGTCAATTTAAGAAAAACATTACTTAAATGTAATTTATGTATGAAAGACTTTGATCGTCCGTCATTATTAAAAAGGCATTTTATCACGCATACCGGTATTGTTTATTTTATTTTATTTACATTTAAATTAATTATGAATTAATTTTTCTTTTTTTTAATTAAAAAATTTAATTCAGGTGAAAAACCACATGTTTGTGGTGTTTGTAAAAAAGGTTTTAGTACATCTAGTTCATTGAATACCCATCGTAGAATCCATACAGGTATTTAATATTTAAAATGATTTTTTTTTTTTTAACGATTTTAACGAATAATTTTCATTTTTCAAACAACTAGGTGAAAAACCACATAAATGTTATATATGTGGAAAATGTTTTACAGCCAGCTCTAATTTATATTATCATAAAATGACACATACAAAAAATAAGCCACATAAATGTTATAATTGTCCACGATCATTTCCAACGCCTGGTGATTTAAAAGCACACGAATATTTACATACTGGCAAATGGCCATTCCAATGTAAATTATGTGGTAAAGGTTTTGCAAAGCGGAATACCTATAATATACATTTTAATATGAAAAAGTGTTTTTATGTGTTTAAAATAAATTAAATTAAATTTGTTGATCCTTAAACAAAAAATGTGGTGAATCTGTGTGAAAAACTGAAAAGTGTCACTTTTGAAATAAAGGAAAAATAAAGGAAAGAAAATTTATAAAGCACTTCCTGTGTTCAATTATTATTTATTATAATTAAAAAATTTAAAATAAAACAATTAATTATATGCAATACGATCAATTTTATCATTTAATATAATTTGATTATGTATTTCAGGATTTGAACAATCTTCCCCATAACGTTTTGTATTATTTAATAATGCGGACAATTCTAATTTTAACGGACGCGTTAAATACACAGGAAATTTGACTGTAAAAAATTTAAAAAAAAATGATTTTCTCAATTAAATAATTAAAAAAACTAAAATATTTCGAAGAGATTTACTATCAAAATAAATGAATAATGATCCTTTGTCAGTTTTTTTACCGGGTACAGGTAATCCTTCGTTATCAATTTGTTTAGAGTAATTAGGGCTGAATAAATGGAGAAAATAAAATTATAAGAAAAACAAAAATATTCTGTAAGAGACCTAAAATGAAACTAACTTCACAACGTCGGTTATTGAAATTAAAAGCCGCCTCTCATCGATTGTATTTATTGACATATTAAATCCGCACAGTGCTTGCCGTAAATCAATTGGATAATCCATGTAAAGATCTGAATTTTTCCGAAAAAATACCGGATGTGGTTTTTCAGTAACAATAAAAATAATATCCGCTGGTATACGTGTTGGACCATGGTCACCCTCATCAGGAAAACATAATTTTGTACCACTCAATATACCCGGTATAATTTTTATTAATAGAATTTTCTCTTTTATTTTTGTCACCATACGATTCTCATCGATAAATTCATGACGTAATATTTTCATCTTCTTTAAACAGCCATAAAATATTTCACGTAAATCCAAATATAATAATTTCTCAATTGTTTTATCTTTTGTTTTAACACCAATAGTATTATTCACATTATATAATTGTGGTGGTTCGGTGACGGCATCAATTAAGTCTGCATATGGTGTAAATGTACCAAAAACATCTCTAAAAAAAAAAAATTTTAATTCATAATTTTTATGTTAAGGAAGTTTAGAAGATGGAATTTTTTTTTTATCACTTGTAGGTTTGCATATGATCACCATGATAGATGAAAGGCTGTATATAGCCATCCGGTGCTGGAACACCTTCTTTTAAACCTTCTTCACCATACCGATCGTATACTTCACGCCAAAGCGGATTTGCTTTTAAATAAAATCGAATAAAAAACAAATAAAATACCCGGATGGTAAGTAAAAATTTTTATAAATTATTTACATAAAACTTCAAACGCTTCATTAACATATTCCCAAACAACATTAAGTGGTAATGGTGGTAGTGGTGGTTCATCGGGAACACCTACAGGAGGATTTTCCGGGTGTTTTGGATATGGTTTACGATGGGGATGTGTCGCTATTGCCCATTTACGATAACTAATACACATACAAAAAAAATATATTTATAGCAAATTATATTAAAAAAAAAAAAAAAAAAAAAAAAAAACAACTCATTTACGCTAATTTGATTGTTTCATCTGTCGCGTCTCGTTGTATTTGTAATATCCCATAATAATCCAATCCCATTATGATTTAATTAATAATTTTCTGTTAATTCAAAATAAAACGTTTCATTTGATTAAACAATAATAACAATAAATAAATAAATAAAATAAAAAAAATATAACGACGACAACGCACTAGATTTAAAATTATTTTTTTATTTAATTATTGAATGGCTGTGTGAACTGTGAATTTAATTGAAGTAAATATTTTGTAATTAAAATTTCCATCACCACTAAAAGATAAACCATTAAATTAATTACACTGCATAAAAATAAAAATAAATGAATAAAAAAAAAAACCAAATCAAATATTTAAATCATAATAATAACTCAATGAATTTTTAAATGTTTGCATAATAAATGCAATAAAAACTGACGCTTTTAATGTGAACTCATTATAAAACAATAGAATTTCCTTAAAATTAATGTTTATTATTTGACGTTAATAAAAATGTAATAAAAAGGTGCTTTCATCATAAAAAAAAAGAAAATTATTTTTATTGTGGGAATAACTTTATTCCCGTCAAATTAATTCCAAATGTTCTGAAACTTTCCGGGAATATTCTTTGAGCCTACAAAATCGACTTTATGCTACGAGTTTGGTCAAAAAAAAAAAAAAAATCTTTTTCGTGTTATGACCGTTTTAACATCTTCGATCAGGTGGTAAAAGTTTCATGGAATTTTTATTAAATAAAACAGAGAATTAAAATTTTTTATATTTTTTATAATAATAATAATTATTTATTTATTTGATTATAATTTTCATTAAATATGTTTTATTTTTATTTTATTTTAATTTATTTTGTTTTTTTTTTTTTTATTATAATTAAAAAGAAACAATAAACGTTGCATCGTTCGTTTAATACAAAAATTAATTAAAAAAAAAAAAAAAATTTTGTTTTTTCAATAACTATGCAAAGATTATGTTTTTGTTCTCATTAATTAATTAGTTATTTATTTTTTTTTTATTATTTAAAATGTTTAAATTTTTTTTTTATTCATTAATTTGTACTTGGAAAAAAAAAATAAATTAATTAATTAATTAATTTTTTCTCATCTCTATTTTTGATATTGAATTTATTATTTTTTTTTTTTTTATGTACTTTAAATATGCTCCGTTTGGCAACAAATTTCTTCTTCTTTTTTTTTTTTCCTTAATTATTTATAAAATTTTTTTTTTTCATTAAATGTGCTTAATTAATTTATTCATAAAGTTTTTTTTTTTTTTTTTGATTAACAAATTTAATTTTCTAATAATCGGTTGTTTCAATGATGGTTTTTTTTTTTTTTTGCTTAACTTTGGTTACTGGTTGCATCCTGTTAAGCGATTGCATTAAAACTTTCCATTGCGGTTAACTATTTGTCACATTCTTGCTTACAAAACATTTTCTTCTTTATTAAAAAAAAAAAAAACATAACAGTGCTATAAACATTACCATCATTTACCAACAAGAAAACAATTTTTTTTTTGTTTAAAAAATAACAAAACTTTTCATAGTTCATTAAAAAATAAAATTCTCAAAAAATTCACCATCTCTCATCCTTCTTCTCGATTTTTTACATTAATTTAATTAATAATTTTTAACACAATAACATTTAATTAATTTTTTTCGTTTTATGTTGGGCCCAGTATTTTATACAAAAAAAAAAAAAAATTAATTATTTATTTTTGTTGTTGTTGTTGTTGAAACCTCATACTTTATTTATTTTTATTTATTTATTTATTATTATTATTTTTGATTGATTAAATAAATTTTTTTTATACTTTTAAAAGTTTTATTTTAAATTAATTAATTTATTAATAAAAAAAAAAAAAATGTTACAAAGAATAAGAAAACAACAATATTGGAAGCACGCTTCTTAAATAAATAAATAATGGAAAATAGCAATGGAATTGTTATGCGTGTAACGATTGGAGAGAACATTTAATGTTTGAAAGTGTTTGTCCTTTTATTTGCTTCTTTTTTTTTAGTATTCCTCTGGCTGTGATTACTTGGTAAAGAAACTTGAATTAATCGAAAACATGATCGTGTTGTAGATACTTTTGATAATCAATCAGAACAGTTTCTACTGTATTACTCAATTACTGTTCTCAATTTATTTGAATGTCTACAAAATGTCTTCTGTTTATAATTCCCCACTAATTTTGGAAGCTTCTCATTAAAAAACAACAGAAGAAAATAATTACAGCAAGTAAAAATTAATTAAAAAAAAAAGGAAGCAGCTTGTGGAAGCTTTTTGTATTTTTCGCTAAAAAAAAAAATGTTTATATAAAAAAAAAAAAAATTTCAATTATCTCAACAATTATTGTTTTCCCTCAAATTTCATTGTTTTCTTTTTTGTTAATTATTATAATTACATTACTCTTAATAATAATAATTAATATTATTTATTTTTGTTTTTTAAAACATAAGTAACTTCTATCTAATTAATTAATTTTTTAAGGCACTTTTATGTTTTTTTTTTAAAAAAAAGATTATTTTTTTTTTTCATTATTTTTCATGCATCAAAAATATGTAAAAATGGATTAATGGACTTTTCTTTTATGTTTCCTACATTTTTATTTATGTTTGCTTTATGTTTTTGCTTTATGTGTTTTAATGAATTACAAAAAAAAAAAATAAAAAAATTATAAAAACGTTATCTGGAAGTTTAAAAATTTACCATTTTCCATGTAAATCAATTCGTTTCTTTTCTTTCTTTTTTTTTTTTTTTTTTTGATTAAGATACAAATAGTTTTTTTTTTTTTTTTTTATTTTTCTACATTAATTTTGATTAAATTGTCTAAATTTGTACAAATTTTTTACTTCTCAATTTATTTATCCATTAATTGTTAAAACATTTAATTTTACTTATTAATTAAATTTTTTTTTTTTTTTGATTAAAAACTGTTTTTCTTTTTTTTATTAATTAATTAATTTAATAAAGTTAATATTTACAATTATTTTTGCATAATTAACTTAGTTAAAATTCTCATTATTAACTAGGGAAATTTTTTCTTTTCATTATTTTTATTTGTATTTACACATTTTTTTTTCTTTTGCTTTAATTAATTAATTAAATAATTTTTTTTTTTTTGGTAGAATTATTTATTTATTTATTTAATTAAATTAATTAATTAATTAGATTAAAAAGAAACAAAAAAAAAAGGTTAAAAGAGACATAAATATTAGTTTAGTGATTTATTTACTTTATGACTTTAATTAATTAATAATTATATTGTAATTATTATTTTTTTTTTTTGGCATTTATTTAATTAATTGAATTTTTTTAATTTTTAATTATTATAAATTACAGAAAAAACTGTTAAATACTAGAAAATTTGATTAAAGTGTAAAAAGTAATTTAAAAAAAAAAAAAGATTTTTATAAAAAAGTTTTTTTCGGTTTAGTGAAATTTGGTTTTTCTTAATAAAAATTTTCTTAATAAAAAAAACTTAGTAAAAAGTTTTGTCTAATAAATAATTAAATTTTTTAGGGTTTTTTCCCCTTTAATTTAACAAAAAACAAAAAAAAAAATAAATTGATGTTTTTAAAAGTGATTTAACGATGTGAAATTTAATGAAATTTTCACCGATCCTTAACTCTTAACACCGTTATGGAATTAAAAATTAAAACAATTTATTATTTTTTTTTTTCATTAAATGACATTTCTTTGCTCTTTTTTTTATAATTTTAGCAAATTTTTAACAAATGTTGTGCAGTAATGAGTGTATGTGGAAAGCAATTAAAAAAAAAAAAAACGAGAAAAATTTAACGAGATTTGTTTAAATTAAAAAAAATTTCTGCACAGCGAAACGTAAAGGGCAGAAAAAAAAAGAAAAACAATTTTCCATTACAAAAAACATAAATAAATCAAATAATCTTCCTTTCCCCCCGCATTTTTAGATAGAAATTAAAAATAAAAGCTGCAAAAACTGAAAAAAAAAAAAAATTGATTTCCCCACACATTTCCGTAGTTTTTTTTTTGTGTAATTTCATTTACAGAAGATTTTTTAATTGTATTTATTTCCGATTTCCATAAATTTTTCATTATTTTCTTCAATCTCAATCAAAGGCACACATATTTTATAAGTTTTTGTTGTCGTCCTTTTTTTTTATATATTTATTTATATAAAATTAAAAAATTAAATTAAAACAAAACAAAAATATTAAAAAAAAAACAATCGAGGGAAATTTTCTATTCACTTTTAAAGTTAATTAATTCTAGGTTAAAATTTATGTTGATTACTACGCTGTACAAAATTGTTATTAAAAAAGAAAGAAAAAAATATTTAAAATTTTTAATAATTATGTCAAAAATCATTACAACGAATTTCACTAAAATAACTGCCGACTGGTGAGTTATTAATGGATGAGTAATTATCAGTGTACACTGGTTGCAGTGTTGCGCCAACTTGCAGATTAAAGTGTGGACCTTCTAGTGAATCACCAGTTTCCCATGGCTGTGGACTGAGTGTGTCTGCTTCAGATTCAATAGCTGGCTCTAAAGGACTTTCAGGAATATTGAAAAATGCTTCCGAGAAACGACCGATTTCAGTTGAACCGAACGCTTGTTGGAAGCCCGGTAATGGTATCACATCCTATTTGAAAGAATTTCTTTTAATTCTAATAACAAAATCAATAAAAAAAGAAAAAAAGCGAAACAAACCTTCGCTATAATCTCTTCGCGATGCTCCGGTTTTTTTATTTCGATTTTTTTCTTTCTCCTAACACGTTTCGTTGGTACAGAATCCTGAAAATAAATAATGAAAAAAGAAAAAAGGTTAAAATGCTGTAAATCGATTTTTATTTATGTTTTATTTACTTTAATTACTTGAACTGATGAATAATTATTCGCTTGATGGCGTGAGCTTTTACTATAATTTCCGTTAAGATCATTAAAGGTATCATTTTGCCTTTTAACACATTTTGGCGTAACGCGCTCTTGTTGTTCATTCGCCTATTGATCAGACAAATTTAACAAGAATTTTATTTTACACACAAAGCTTTGTTCAAGTATTAAAAATAAATTTTAAAGCTTTAATTAAATTAAAGCAAAATACATTCGAATTGATAAGCAGCCTTAACATATTGCTAAATAAAAATTCAATAATTTACAACGAAAATAAATAAAAATAAACGAAAAACGTGAGACATGGTGGGTGGTGGAATCGATTTGTCACTTTCTCAAAATAAAACCAAAAAAAAAAAACGCAGAAATTTCTCCTAATTCTAACGAAATAATTTGTACTCTCTTCATCGCTCTACATTTCTCTATTCCAGAGAAACGAAACGACACACACATACACGAAGGGATTAAGGTTTTTGCGCAATACAAAACCATTCAACAAGTGGTTTATAAACCATATGAAAAAAAAAAAAAATGTTTTTATATTTGTATTTGTGTTGGTGAAAGAAATTACTTTATAAAAAAAAAAAAAAACAAAACCCAACCCCACATTTACGCACGTGCTTTTGCCGTTTCAAATCAAAAGAAAACACAAAAAAAAAAAAAAACTATTTCATTGTATTTTTGTATAAATAAAAATTAAAAAAAAAAAAAAAAAACGACAAGTGCTTGTAATACAAGACGCAATTACCGAGTGAAAGTCTTAAAAAAATATTTAAAAAACTTTGATACCCGTTAAAGCTTAATCCTATCTTAAATTTTTTTTTAAGGAATTAATTTTATTATTATTATGACATTGCATAAATTTATTATTACTGGCTGAGTTACTTGACTTGTTGCTCATACACAATTACATGTTAATTTTATGTGCATATTAATTTTTATTTCCTCTATTTCGATAAAAATAAAATACAAAAAGCTTCTTTCTCGCAACAATAAACATTTAATAAAGAAACTAAATATTTATGTCAAGTTTATTTATTTTATTTTTTATTCTATGCATAAAACGGTTACGGAAAGTGTTTTTTATAATAAAAAAATTCTGCAGACAATTATGCTGTTCATCGCCTTTTAAAATTTTATTTATTTATTGTGCGCCTATATGGAAGTGGTTGTTATTTTTTTTTTTTTGCGCGCCTCATAAATAAATATATTTTTAAATGCACAAAAATACAAAAATCAGAATAAAAAGATCAATTTGGGAAATAAATGTGTAGGCAAAAATAAAAGGATAAGGATGTCGCTTGCTTAGCATGTCGGTTGCTTAGCAACGAAAGCTACTTTACAGCTTTAAGTTCAAGTGATATAAATTTTTTTTTTTTTTTTTTTTTGAAAAGGGTTGCTGTTTCTTTCACCGATTATTTCTTCATCCTTGATGGTGACACGACTCCAACACACAGCGTTTTTTTCTTTTTTTTGTACGATTTGATAATTATGCATGCCGTTTGTTAAACGTTTAACAGTGTATAGGAAGGTGGCAAAAAAAATACTAGACGAGAATTTTTTTTTTATTGATGGGAAAAAAAAAAAAACGAGGAAAAACGGAAAAAAAGTCAAAACTTTTCATGAAGTAAATTAGAGGAAATTAAAGGTGAAATACGTATTTTTTTTGTTCCCAACGACCGGACATTTGAAATGAAATTGTTTATTATTATTTATTTATTTATTTTATTCTGTTATCATCTCTTCCTCTTCTTGTTTAAAGGTTAATTTATTTTTACAGGATACCAAAAACAAAAAACGTTTCTGATCGTTTTTTATTGATTTACCATTTTTAATCAAACCGTTTTGTGTGACGCACTGTTTCATTGCTACAAAAAAAAAAAAAAAAAAGCAGTCAGTTGATATTTGAAGCACCATAGTGTGGTGTTTACAGTCATATCCAGTTGTGTTCAGTAAGTATTGAATTTCTCGTTCTCCTCATTTTGCGGAATATAACAAAAAAAAAAAAAAAACAACAACGACGACGGCGACAACATACGACTGAGCACCACCAATGATGGTCCAAACTATACAAGTTTATTTACGTTACAGTATTGACGATGATGACGGCAACAACACGGCATGAAGTAAAGTAATGCAAAAAAAAAAAAAAATAAATAAATAAAAGCTTACAAGGATTTTTGCTGCTATGTGTGGGAAATTTTTTACTTTTTTTTTTTTTTTATATATAGAGGAGACCAGAAAAATTCTTTCTTTCTTTCCGTTTATTTATTTAATTTTTTTTTTTTTTTTTTCACTGCTTCTGCTGCTGCTGCTGTATAAATGTTGTATAAATGTATTAGTGATGGTATTTTGTAATTTAACTTTAGTTATTTTACCATCATCATGTAAAGAAGAGAATGGCGCCATTTGGCCCATTTACACTACGCATGTGTTATATTTTATTATAGGAAACAAAAAAATAAATAAAAGTTGAAAAAAAAAAAAAAAAACGTGTAAACGAGATAGTAATATTCAGTTTGTTAAATATATTTGAATGGGGATGGTACAAAAAAAAAAAAAAAAGGAAAAAAGAAATTCATTGAGCTATCGACCAAAAGCATAAAAAAAAAAAAATTAATATAAGTAACTGTTCAACACACGAGAATTTAAAAGGATTCTCTGTATGACGACAAGATAAAAACCCAACCAAAAAAAAAAAAAACCGGGAAAGGAAGAGTTTTCCTTCTTCTGCTTTCTTTTTTTTTTTTTTTGTAATTGTAGCGCGTGCTTAAGATGCTAAAATAATTATTTTTCTATTTTGTTGCTTTTCATTTTAATCAACGGCTAGTTTTTTTTTTTTTTTTTTAATGCATTAATAAACAAAAAAATAAAAAAAAATTACAAAACGAAACAATGGACTTAGATGGTAAAAGAAACTTCTTTATTCTACTTAATTATTATTCCTTAAGCGAAAAAGCCAAACAAAAAAAAAAAAAAAAAAAAAACACTTCGTTTTTTATCATAAAATGAATAAACAAAAAAAAACTGTTGATAGTGTCGTCACATTAATAATAATAATAATGATAAAGAAGAAAAAAAAAAATCAATTATTTTGCCTTGTGTTGTTTATCACGTGAATTTTTTTATGAGAAAAAAAAAACAAAAAAACCAAACAGAAAAAAGAAGAAAAATTATTTTATCCAACATATATGTTTGGTAGGAAAAATATACAAAAAAAAAAAAAATATACAAAAAAATTAATAAAATTTAATGAAAAGTCCATCAAGTAGATTTATAATAGCAAAGCGATTGTTGATTAAATTTATTTTAATTATTTATTTTATTTATTTTTTTCGTTATGGATTTATGAGTTATCTAATTAAAAATATATTTTTGTTTTTTTTTACACCAAAACTAATTAAAATAAATAAATAAAAAATAATCTGTAGTTAGTTTTTAACAAGGTAAAAAAAAAAGTCACAGAAAATCTATTAAAAACTTTAATTCAATCAAATTTTTTACTCCTTTGTAATAAAAATTAATGTTGTTACCCTTTTAAAAGGAGTTTTTTTTATTTTTTTTTTCTTTATTTTGTAATTTATTTACCAACTGATTTTAAAGTTAATCAAGAAACTTTTCAACGGTTCTGTATATATTAAAATGTGTATAACAAAAAAGTCAATAATTCAATAAAATTTTATAAGGCGCCTCCACTATCAAACATTTTGTATCTCAACAGATTTATTTAAAATGCATTGGAAATATGCGGCTGGTTGTTTATATATATATATATATATATTTTTTTTTTGGTTTGGTTTGTAAATAAAACATATTTTTGTTATTTATAGATTTTTTTTTTTTTTTTTTTAATATAAAATTTACCTATAATCGAGAAACGTAACGACGAGAAACATAGAGAAGAGCGATTACGATTTCAAGAGAAAACGTTTTTTTATTTTTTCGTTGTAAGCTTTAACAGCACAATATTGTACAGTTGAGTTGAGTATTATATACACGGTTGACGTTCCGTGTAATGTATATAAATATATATATATATATATATAATGAAATACTTGTATAGGACGAAAATGTTTTAACAAAATAAATTCATCGACCGTGTACCCTGGGTATTTAACAATCAATACTGGTACGAAGCCAATGCGCTGTTATATAATATCATTGGCTTCCTTTTTATTTATTTATATACAAAATAGCTATATATATACATACATACATACATACATACATACATGCTAATCAAATCTGCATATGCGAATAAAATGTATTACTTTTTTTCTTTTTTTTTTTTTTTATTTAATTCATCTTAAAACATCGATTGATTTTGATTTATTTGCTAGAAACAAATAAATATCAATGACATGTGTGAGTTACAAAAGGAAATAAATGTCAGGAATAACGAGTTACATGTTTTAATGTTTTATTTTTTATTTTTATGCTTCCTAGTTATAATTATATTGTTATCAAAATAATGATAATGATTATAGTCAGTGTTAATTACATCCATACAATGCTAATAAGATTTTTTTATTTATTTATTTTTTTAGTTAAGAGATAAATTTAAATTAGGTCTAATTGGATCGTAATAAACACTCTGTGCTGTTTTAATAAAGACATTTCTATACATTTATTATATGTTATAAAATTATTTTTATAATTTATTATCATTACACGTACATACATGTATGTATGTATTTGAAAAAAAAAGAAAAAAAAACTAAATTAAATATTTTATTGATTTTTTTTTTTTTTTTTGTTATTTATTATGGTTTGCTGTTTCAGAAGCTTTTTTATTTATTTATTTTTTATATTTCTGTTTGGTTCAATAACGAACTATTTAATCAATTAAAATAAATGAATTATATTTATTTTTTTGTTGTATATAATTTATATAAAAGGATATAATAAAGATTTATCGTTGTGGCCGTTGTGGTTTTTTGTTTTTTTTTTCTTTATTTACTGATGAAAATTTGCTTGAACGAATTTCTTGATTATTTATATCAAAAAAAAAAAAATAATAATAATAATAATATTATTATTGATTAAAGGCAAAGTGAATTTTTAGCAAAAAAAAAAAAAAAAAAAAGGAACAAAAAGGAATAAAATCAAATCACTTACCACCGTTGTTTGTGCAGTGTCAACAGAATTTTTTCGATTAGAATTTGCTGATCGAAATAAATTTTTTTCTTTATCACGTTGTTGTATTTTACGACCTCTTGTCGTTTCTTTTGTTGTAAAATTATTATATCCTGAAAAAAAAAAAAAAAAATTAAGTTTTATTAAATAATTATTTAATTATGATAATGAGCTTAAAAATAATTAAATAATAAAATTGTGGTAAAACAAGTCATAATAGTTGTATAAGAAGATTATTTAATAAGACATAGTAGATAAACAATGTAATAAATAAAATAAACATTTACAACCCTTAGACATAAACTATAAATAGTTATATTCTGTCTAGTTTTTGAGTATTTTTATTTTAAGGTTTTTATTGTTTACTATGTGCTAGACTTTTGTGTGTGTATTATTTATTTTTTACTTAAGTAAATGAATATCATTCATAATTTATGTTTACAACTCAATAGTTGAAAGCATTAATTAATCAAACACTTCAAAGACGTAATCAAGATATTTTACGTTACTCGATGGAGGCGACTGGTGTTCGGTAAAATTTGTTTTAGTTTTTTTTTTTTTTTTTGTGTGTGTGTGTGTACGAAATTTATTGTACCTTTTAGTCAAAACCATTATCAAACAATTTATAACAAAGGAAATAGCAATTAATGTAAACAATGACATATATATATATATCTAATTATCTAAAGAAAAGCTTTAAACATTCATTCATAATGGTAGAAACAAATAAAACCCCACGCTAAAAGTTAAACAAATAATCATCAATAGACTTCTTGTATTACTTTTTCTTTTTCCTTTTATTATTTATTATTTTCACTTATTGCTTTTATTTATTAAATAATCACCGAAAAAAATAAATAAATAATAATAATAAAGCTCAATTACAACTTGTTGAATATTTCTTTTATAGAAATAATAATGAAAAACCGAAACAGAAAAACTAAATAAATAAAACTAAACGAAAAAAAAAAAAAATAAATAATAAAAAAAATATAACGCTGTTTGTGTGCTTTTTTATTTATTTCTATTTCCTGGTCCACACAGCTTTCATTTATTATGATATAAAATTTCAAGGAAAAACTAAAAAAAAAAAAAGAAAAAATTTTATCTTTAAAATAAAAGCGACGTGCTTAAAGCATGTGACTCAGATTATTACTGAAATTACGTTGAAATAATTTTGCGTGTTAAACAAATAAACATTTTTTGATTAATAATTTAATAATTTAAATAAATGTTTTATAATTATTGTGACTTATTATTATATTTATGTAGTTTTTAGTGTACAGAAATAAAACAAAAAAAAAAAAACAAAACAATTTGTTTGTTGAAGAAAAAACCAACCTGTTGATCCAGGTCCTGTTGGTGTTGTTAAATTTTGTATACCATTGGGATATGAAACGCTAAACGGTGGTGAATATTCATTATAATTTTGGTTTATTGTATGATGATGATTTGTTGTTAATTCAATATTTGTTATAGAATTCGTTGGTGCTGAGTATATATCTCTGGAAGCATTATGTAAATGATAAAGATGTTCATTACGTGATGATGGTGGATATGATGAGAATGGTTCACGTAATGGATAATTATATATTGGTGATGTATTATATTGATCTATATCATGATACGATGGATAATTATGATGTAATAATCTATAATTATCATAACCATAATGTCGATAATTAATGGAATTGTGATGATGATGATATCCATAACCATCTCTCATATAACCATTTGTATTGTTGCTTGGTCCATAAGGATATGATTGGTTTTGATAACTGTTACAACGTTCATAATTATCATAGGGATTTGTAATTCCATTCAATCCACCATTAACGATATTATTACCACCACTACCACCTCCTACACCGCCACCACCACCTCCGCCAATACCATTTCCATTTCCAATACCAATACCGCCACTCCGATACATTGGCGGCATTTGCGATGGATATCGCATTACATTCATTTGCCCACTATTACTATATGGATAATAATTATTATTTATATTATTACCAATACCAAGACCCACACCACCATTATTTATACCACCAACTGGATGTCTATAGTCCGTATAACTGTTACAACAATCCATATTGTATATACGTTACGTTTTATTTTATTTTTTATTTTAAACTTTAATTCATTTTTATTAACATTTTTTAAACACATAATTTCACATCATTTATTTTATTCAATTGTTTTTTTTTCTCTCTCTCAATTTCTCATCATTTTTTTTTTTTTTTTTTAATTTAATAAACACGTTTAATTAGTTTTTTAATTAATTAATAAAAAAAATTAAAAAAAACCATCATCTATGCTGCTGTCATGTTTGCTATAACTAATATTAATTAAAATTGATAGAAAAAAATAAAATAAAATGCAAATTCTGTTTCAGGAAACTAATAAATAAATAAATAAAAATCGAAATCAATTGATTATATATATGGATTTTGTTATATATTGTACATCGTATTGTATTTTATCATTGATTTGTTTTTTTTTTTTTTTTTTTTTTTTTAATTGTGTGAGTGAGTGAAAATCTCTCATAATTTCATTAATAAAATTTACTCCCCAATGCAAAGTGGATATTTAAACAGTGAATTTCTCCATAAATCTCAACAAACATTTTTGTTTTTTATAATAAAATTCCTATAGTTCACGCTCACGATAATAATAATAATAATATTAATAATAATAATAATAATAAAGAAATTTCATATAATAATCAACATCGAAATTATAATTTATTTTGTTTATTGTGATATTTTTGTTTGTCTGTTTGTTTGGTGTGCTTTTAGCCACTTAGTATTTTATTAAACTAATAATCATAATCACGTGTATGCGCAAATTATTCGTAAATTATCGCGCATCCAGTATTAAAGAAAAGAAAAACAATTTTTACGTCTCTTTGTAAATTATAAAATTTACTTATTTGCTGTCTGCTGCTGCCTCTTAGTTATTAAGCGATGAAAATTATATACACATTGTGATATTTTTTTTTTTTTTTATTGAATGAAAAAGTCCCTTAATACAATTTCTCTTACAACCATAATTTTATGTTTTTGATTTGATTTGATGACAAACATTCAAACACTATGAACTATGAAGTGATGATAATTTTAAAATAACACGGAAAAAAAACAACAACAACAACCGATTATTAAAGGGATTTTCCAATTTGTTTAATTTATTATTCATCATCTGTGTCATGAAATTACCCTTTAATTATACAATTAAATATTTATTTTTTTTTTTACTATAACCATAAGGAATAATAATATGTATTCGTCCTATTCCATATAATTAATATTAAGGAAGAAAAAGAAAAAGCAGCAGAAAATTAACGGTTATCAAATTTAAGTATGGTGGAGGCGCCTAGTTTAAATAGAAAAACAACAACAACAACCAATTTTTATTCTAGTAAATTAAAGAAAATTTCCATAGAAAAGTAATTTTGTATTAAAAACATTATTCCCAAAGCTTTCAATTGATTATTGATTAAATAAAGAATACGAAGGAGAAGAAAATGAAGCAAAATTGCAATACGAATTTTAATTAATTATTTTTTTTTAATTAAAATTCAGTGTTGAAACTAAAGTAAAGTAAAAAGTTTGCAATTTGCATAGAAATTAACATTTTACATCTTAAATTGATTTTTTTCTTCTGCTTTTAATAAAGCACTAAATTCACAATAATAATAATAATAATAATATTAAATAGAAAAATAATAACGAAGGAAGAAGAATAATAAAAATAAAAAACGAAAGAAGAAGAAGAAGAAGTAGAAGAAGTAAAAGGAAAAGGAAAAAATAAAAATACATAAACCTCGCCCAGACTATTTTCAGTTACTAGTTACCCCATCATCCGCACCTTATATTTATTTATGGCTTGGCGCATGAGCTTTTTTGTCTATTACTATTTCATCAACAAAAAAAAAAAAAAAAAAATAAATAAATAAAACAAAAATTTACTCTGTTCAAATCATCAATAAAAGCTCACACAAACACACCAACCATAAATTGTTTATTCAATTTACATACAAAATTATTTTTTTTTTCTAATTTTTACTCAGTCACTTTGTTTTGTTGCTTAATTTTTTTTAAGCCAATAATTGGATAAATCAAAACATTATTTCTCTGTATTTTTCGTGGTAAATAAAAATTAATTTTTATTTTTTTTTTTTGTATATCTAATTACTTAACGATGCACAATAAAGCAGAAATGTAGAAAATTTTAATTTATATCGGTCGGTTGTATTTAAATAAGAGCAGCAACAGCAGTAGCAGCAGAGTGTTTTCCCTTATTTTATACAAAAATAAATAAAAACAATAATAAAAAAAAAAGAGAGAAAAAAAGGCGCGAAAAAAATATTTATTAGCTATCAGATGTACGTTGACAGTGCATAAAAAAAAAAAAAAAATAAATAAATAATAATAAAACTGTTTGTTCACTAATTGAATCATTTTTTTTTTATTCATATTAACCTGTGAATATTGATTGGTAGACGAGAATTTTTTGTTTTTGGTTTATTCGTTGATTTTGTTTTGCATGTTACCAAAAATTAATTTTCATTCTATTTTTAAAAATTAATTAATTATTAAATATAAAAGGATTAACACAAATTTTCACTCAAAACAATAGCACAGAAATTTTCTATTTATTTTTTTTTTTAAATCGATTTAAAGCTTTTTAATAAATAAATTAAGGTTACGAAAACTTTATAAACAAACCTCACGTTATAATTATTAAAAAAACAAAAAAATGAAAAAAATTCACCACGAGAAACGTGTCAAAAATTGGTGGTTTTGTGTTTTTCCCTTTTTGTTTGTTTTTATTTTATTTATTTTTATCGTTTTTTTTTAATTTTTGTTTTTTTTTTGGAAAAGCACAACCTAAACGAGTGATGGTGCTATAAAGACTGATGCTTTTTTCGTTTACATTTCTTTATATTACTTTGTTAGCGCCAGTTGAGTTGCGTAAAGTGAATAGAAAAACAAAAAAAAAATTATTTTCCATTTGTTTTTGTTTTTTTTCTTTTCCAACGTTTCTCGTTTTTTTTTTTTTTATTCACTTTGTTGCCTTGCTGATGATGTTTGTTATTTATATTCGATGATTTTTTGGTGTATGGCATTCTCTTCTTGGTTGTTTCGTCTGATTGTTACACAAAATAGTTTTTTTTTTTTGCGATGATAAAAATGATTCAGGAATTCAGAGGAGTAAATAGAAGGAAAAAAAAGAAAAAAACCAAAAGAGAATCCATATAATGGGATCATCATCATAGTCAGTAAAAAAAAAAAAATAAAAATATTTTTATTCTTTGTTTTGTATGACATAGTGGGCGAGGCTGACAAGGACGTCGATCGAAATTCCATTGTGACTTATAAGCATGCTAGTCGTATGTATTGTTAGCAAACTGTGAACTGACTGAGCTATATGCTTGAGCAACACCCATCCAACCTCAATTTTAAAAACCGAATAATAATAATAATAAAAAAAAAAAAAATCTTATTTCATCTCTCATGCCAAACAGTTTTGCGTTTTTTCTTTCATTCTTTCTGGTTTACTACTTTACTCAAAATAGGGGGTGAATTGAATCCAAAGTACCGAGATATATGTTTCTCATTAATATTATACAAACGCTGATAAGGATTTGAAAGAAAATTTATTTATTTTTTATAACTTTATTAGCAGCTGGAAAACTTTTATTTTATTTTTTTTTTCTCATAATAACTAGCGTAAAGTGGTTTAATTATAACCAATGGAATGTTAGTTTGGTTAACGGTTTTTTTTTTCTTTTTGTGTATCATATAAATAAACTGAGTAATACAGCAAAAAAAGCTCTTTATTTATCCTGTTGCATTCCGTTTGCGTTATTACTCAAAATCTGTTTTATTTCAAATAACAAAAAATAAAATAATTTAAATCGATAAAATTCAGTTAGAGAAAACTCAATTCTTTGTTTTGTTTTATTTTAGTTATTTATTAAGCTCAATATCGATTTAAAATTTATTATTAAAAAAGAAAAAGAAAAGATTTTTTTGGTTGTACTTCAATTACTCGTTCGTGTCACGAAGCTTTTATAATTTAATTTAGGACACAAACATCTTTTCATGGACAAATAATGTTCCCCAATATGGAAATTATATTTTTATTTATTTATTTTTTTTTTTTTTGTTAATAATGCGTCAGGTTTTTTTTGTGTGTGGGATTTTATACTGTTGACGAAAGCTTTGTTACTTTAAAACAAATTTACTTAGCATAAGCTAATATATACTTTTTTTGTTTTTTTTTTTTAATAAAAATCTTTTCTACTTATGCTTGATTAAGGATAAATAAGAGATAAATTAAAGTAAGAAGATGATGAAAAAAACGATTTTCTTCTTTATAATAAAAATCATATCGTAGAAATACGACACGTAACAGTTCAATGATTTTTACACTTCGTCGCCCTTTGACTAAGTGAAATCATATAAAGAAATCGGTTAAAAAAAAAAAAAAATAAATAAATAAAAAAGGAAAAACCTCTCTGTAACCGTATAAGAGATAAAAAGGATTTTTGTGCAACGAAGAAAAAAAGTAAAATAAAAATCAAAGCAAAGCAAAAAAAAAGCTGCTTTTTAGACTTGCGCTCGGTATGGTAACAACCTGACAGGAATTACAGGAAAAAAGAAAAAAAAGCGAGAAATTGAGAACAAAAAACTTTTATTGATGATGGTGTAAGTTTTGGTTGTCTCGGGTCGATTCAATTTCAAAACCAAAAGCACAGTGTAGATTGCTATATAGTGGCAGAATGTAATACAGCCGTGGTGTTTTTTTTTTTTTTTATCATGAGTGTCGCCGCCGCATAATATTCTGGGAAGTCGGCGCGTATTCCGAGCGCATAAATCGATATAAACATCATGGATTTTTTTTTTTTTTTTTTTTTGTATTTTTTATTAACATTTTTTTTTTATTCATTCCTTTCGTTAATAAATTTTTTCCTTCGTTTCTTTGTTTTTTTTTTTTGACAAATTTCTGAATTTACGTTAGATGAGATTTCAATGATGCAATAAAGTAGCACAAGGAGAAGAAACAAAAAAAAAAAAAAAAAAAACAAACAAACCGTAGGATTAATAAAGGAAAACTTAACGGATTAAGATTTAAATTTTGTTTATTTAATAAGAATACAGAGAATGAATCAGCAGGACCCACCACCAACACCACCAACGAAAAGGTAAAGAAGAAAAAATCCCATGATTATAATTGGTGTGACGTGTGATAGATAAAATATTTTATCGACACGTTCATTTCGTTTTTTGCTTTGTAAAAGCACAAACAGAAAATTCTCCAGGATTCTACATAAAAGAGAATTTACCAAACTACACGTGTTCAAGTATTGATAAATGCTTTAAGTAGGAACGAGGGGAGTTTATTGAGTTTTTTTTTTTGCACACTCAACACGAGAACGACATTTTGGTGAAAGAGAATGAGATTGAGAATTTTAAGAAGATTATTTATATTAACGGTATAACACTTTAACGACTCGAAAGATTTCTTTGTTTGATTTTTATTAATTAGTCATTTGGGTAGCATGTTATGGGAATTTAAATTTCCCTTCATTTCTTAATGGAGATTTTTGTCTTTTTTTTTTAATGCTTCACTCAATCAATCAATACCAAGTAGCATTCAGCAATCAGGAAATATTAAAAGAAAAAAAAAGCTCAAACAAAACGTACATTTCCTAGACATATTGATCAATTATTATCCCAGTATTCATTACAATATTGTATTAATAAATCAATATATAGGATATACGACATGGGCTTAACCGTTTATTTTCTCCGTTAAAGGTAAAAAAGTGAACAAACTGAGTGTTTACACGTATTGAATATACTTGAGTTGAAAAATATTGAGTGAAAAATAAAATAAAATTGATTTGTTCCTAAGTCCTGTGTACATGATGGGTGGATAAATGTGAATGGAAATCTTTTTTTCTTACATTTTGAGATACCGATTATTATTATTATTATTATTGTTATAATTAAACGGTGTGGGTGGGTGGATGGTGGTTATTTGATTTTGATAAGCTTTTACATAATATATACTCACAACATACATAGAAAAATCAATATATCACCAATGAATACAAAATATAGCGATACGATATGGTTTCTTCTCTTTATCATCATCATCATCATCATTGCGGTAGTTTTTCGATTATACACCGTGAGTATTTAACTAAATTAATAACAGTCAAGCTTATAATAAATATTATTTAACACGAACTGGTGCGGCTCTGTTTATCAATTTTCTCACCAAGTTTTTTTTTTTTTTATTGGTTTTATATTTTCTCCTATTCATATTCTTCTCTATCGTCGTATATCGATGTTATGACATAATTTGTGAGTTTATTAAGTTGTTTAGCACCTGCTCCAACAAAAAAAATCTTACCAATCATAAACGTAACGCGTGAATTACAAACAAAAAATAAATAAATAATTCCACTGGATAAAATAACCCGCATTAGAGAAAAATTTAATAGTTCCCGTTTCATGGTGTTTTGTTAATGCTGGTAGAATCTCTTCTCCATTATTTGGTTGAAATATGTTTTCTAGATGTGTTGCAAAAAGTTCAACTTTTTGTTCACTAGTTCTTGCCCATCCTCCTTCATTGTCTCTTATTGGTGATATTTGTGAATTTGGCCTTTTAAGGTTTTTTGTGGCCTTCCATAGAGAGTAGCTAGTATTTTTTTTATTTGATAATCCTTCAAGAAATGCATTAAAGGTGTTATCCTTGTATTTTTTTATTTCTCTTGTAATACGTTGTGAAAGATTGTTAATTTTATTTTTGTATTCAGGAAATCTACTTAGCTGCCATTTTTTCCTAATTTTACGTTTTTCTGCTATAAGATCTACAATTTGTTTCGGATACCTTGTACTTTTCGTATTATTTTTCATTGGTGGAGAATTATTCCAAGCTGCTTGTTGAAGAATAACAATAAACTTCTCTGCCTCTAGATCTAGTTGATCTATACTTTTGATTGAATCTTTAAGATCAATCATTTCTGAAACTTCATATTGGAAGCCCTCCCAATCTGTATGTTGATTTACAAGCATTGGATTTTTTTCAATTTCTGTTATTTTGTCTTTTACTGTAAGAAGAATCGGGGAATGATCTGATAACATCTAGAAAACATATTTCAACCAAATAATGGAGAAGAGATTCTACCAGCATTAACAAAACACCATGAAACGGGAACTATTAAATTAACATCTCCTACTGAAGTCAATAAAGAAATAAAAAATAAAATTAAGTCTAAAAAATCACCAGGATACGATCTAATTACTGGTGAAATACTAAAAAAACTACCAAAGAAAGCTGTAATAAAACTAACTAACATAATAAATGCTGCATTTAGACTTAAGTATGTACCATCATCCTGGAAATGTGCGGAAGTAATTATGATATTAAAACCAGGAAAACCACCCCAAGAAAAAACATCATACAGGCCAATTTCACTATTGCCAGTTATTTCCAAATTATTTGAAAAAATACTCTTAAAAAGGATTAAACCAATAATAGAAAAAAATAAGATAATCCCAGACCATCAATTTGGATTTCGAGAAAAGCACTCGACAATCGATCAGGTCCATAGAATCACAAATCTTATCGAAAAAACACTGGAAGAGAAAAAAATTTGCTCATCAATATTTCTAGATGTTGCACAAGCATTCGACAAAGTCTGGCATGAAGGATTAATTTTTAAACTTAAAACAATCCTACCTGCACAGTACTCAGAAATATTACAATCTTATATCACCAATCGATATTTTAGAATAAAACATGATAATGTTTACTCTGAATTAAAAGAAATAAGAGCAGGGGTACCACAGGGAAGTGTGTTGGGTCCAGTCCTTTACCTACTATACACACATGACTTACCTGAGCTTGGAGATAACACTATTGCTACATTTGCTGATGATACATCAATATTGGCAACTGGAATAAACAATGAAGATGCAGCTGAAAAACTACAATCTGCAATCACAGAAATATTCAATTGGACAAAAAAATGGCGTATCAAACTGAACGAAGCTAAATCAACTTACATTAACTTTACTAATAAAAAAATATCATACATCCCGGTATTCATGAATAACGTAGAAATACCGTATTCAAACAAAGCCAAATATTTAGGCATGACACTAGACACGAAGCTTCGCTGGAAAGCACACGTAAAGATAAAAAGAGAAGAACTCGGCATTCGTTACAGACATATGTACTGGCTGATTGGAAGAAATTCTTCACTATCAACATACAACAAATTGCTTCTCTATAAGCAAATCTTAAAACCCATTTGGACTTATGGTATTCAATTATGGGGATGTACTAAAAAAAGTAATGTGCAGATAATACAAACGTTTCAAAATAAAGTATTGAGGAATATAATTAATGCCCCTTGGTACATCAAAAACACCAATATCCATAGGGACCTAAAGGTGGATATGGTACACACAGTAATTAAGAAATTTGCAGCTAGTCATGAACAAAGACTACAACAACACGTGAATATCGAGGCAATCCAGCTCCTTGATACCACAAATATCATGCGTAGACTAAAACGTACAAAACCACATGAATTAGCATGTAGTTCGAACACAAATTAATATAAAACTAAAGTTAGAATAATTTAAGAAATAAGACTTAATCAATTCTTAATATAATGTAACCGTAGTAAATTAAAGATAGAAATAAATTGCTTATTGGTCATATACTGACTAGATTGTAATAATAAAAAAAAAAAAAAAAAAAAAAAAAAAAAAAAAATTAGAGAAAAATCGATTATTTGACTGGGAGAAATATTAAAGGTAAAAATCAAACAAAATTCATTTACACAATATGCTCAGAACGTAGAACATATTTTATTAGGATATTAGTTGGGGTTGGTGGGTGGTAAAAGAAAAAATAAAAAATTATTTACAAATTTTTATTATTTTTTTTTTGTTGGGTAATTTGAGTTATCCAAACCAATGAACACTCATGCAGTCACGATTCCATGCCGTTTGACAGACCCAACACCATTCAAAACCACAGCCAGAACGTGTACAGACCATATGCATACAGCCACCGCTGCGTTCCGTTGGGGTTCTACATTTTGGACAGGGTTTTGATATTACTTTAATTGTGACTTTGGAGGCTTCATCCCATCGTGCTTCAGCCGCCCTCTAATTTATATAACAAAACAAAAAAAAAAGAAACAGACATTGAATCGGCAATAAGAAACAACAAATTATTTTTCTTTTTTAATTACATTTGGATCAATCGCATATTCACATGAACCTAAACTATTTGAGTTTGGTGTATCTGGTATACACTCACCAATGTGATAACCTTGTAAACAACTTCTACAGAAAACATACTAAAAAAAAAAAATAGAAAGACGACAGAGTTTTTATCGTGTTATTTCGGAGAGAATAATTAAACTTACGCCGCAGCCGTTTTGACATTGTACGCGACGACATTCACGATCAACAAGTAATCCCATTCCACAACCAGGCTGTGGACACAATAGACCACCAGCCTGTAAAACATATTCTTCGGTTGCAAACCGCTGATAACGATCATACTAGAATAATTTTTTTTTTTAATGCAAACCGAAACAAAACAACAAAAAGAGAAAAAAAAATGATCCAAAATTACTTGTTCTTTGGTTAGTAACTTGAAGTGATGAATTTCCTCAATGAAAGAATTTTCACAGCCGGCAGGACAACCCAATGTGTATCCAATTTCATGATGTGGCATAAATTGACGTTCCATTAATCTGGAATTGCAATAATCACGGAAGCATTGTATGCATGTAACATGACCAGCTATACAAGGAAAAACCAACACAGGATCACTAAAACGAGAAGAAATTAATTAAAATCAAGAGAAGATTCCATAAAATGAAAAAAAAAAAAAAATTTTTACTTAATATCTGTACAGGCGAGACAAGGAATATTTTTTAAATTCCTTTTAATAAGGTTCAGGGGTGCAGCATAATCTTTTTCACCAGCTGACGGATGTTTTGCACATTTAAAATAAAACTCAGCAAACGGTGGATCTCCTTCAACATTATCCTAAAACAGAGTTGCTTCAAGTCGTTTTGATTTCGTATTTTTTTTTTTTTGTTTTTTTTAATTCCAACTTACAACACAGGCTATTTCTAAGCTTTCACAATGACCTCGTATACGTTTTGATTTTAATACATCGTCCCAACAGTCAGGATCTTTATATACAGTAAAAGCCCCACCTCGGCATACACGACATCTCACTCGTAATTTACCAGCACACAAATCATTACAGGTGGAACAATGCACAAAGAAATGCGCTTTTGATTTTTCCTTATCTTCAGTAGGAATATTTTCCCTTTCACCAGCCTGCAGTTGAAGATCGATAAGCGTCTCACATAATGGCTTTGATGGTTCTTCGTTTATTTCCTCATCAAATGCAGAGTCTAAACGTCTCTTCGTTACATTTAGGGGTCTTGCACGGGTTTTAACAGCATGTAAAATACTCTTTTGTCCCAGGTCACATTCCTTAAATAATATTAAAGGTAGAATAAAACATTTTTTTTTTTTATTTTTATGACAACAACAGATAGAAATATTGGATAAATTACCTACACTTATAATCGTTGTATCACAAAGTTCTTTACCAGCAAATATTATCTTAACCTCATCCGGTAATAGTCCCAGTTGCGGTGCAACTATTTCCTTTACATTTTTTATATCCCATTTTGGATCTAATTCAACCGACAGCGTACTCCCTGTATTTGTTTTTATATAAATACTCAGAGTATTTGTTATTTTTTTCTTACCAAACGTTAATAATTGTATCATATTATGCAAAATATTTTTAAAGAAATTTATTAAAAAACTCATTATACAAAATTCAATAATAATAATAATGATATATTTATAGAAATAAATGTAGATAATTATAGAAAAATAAAGGAAATCATAGTGATTTGATTTATTAAAAATTTTATCAAAATAAATTGAAGAGATAATAAAGAAATCTCTTGACGTTTAGACTTGAAAAAAATCAAGATGACCAGCAGCAGCAACAACAGCAAGACAAATGTCATACGGGTTGCTGATTTACTTTAAGGCTGCGTACTTTTATGTAGCTGTTTTATCGACAATATCAAAGTCACCAACCAAAAGTGATACCCAGCTAAATACATTTTTTTTTTAATGAAATCAAATGAATAAATAAATAAAAATTAATAAAACAATTTTAAATTTATAATTAACGACAATAATAATGTTTTTTTTTTCTTTATTTTTTTCATTTATTTTTATTCATGTTTTTTTTTTTTTTTATTATTTTATTAATTAATTAATTAATTAATTAATGTGAAATGAAATTCATTCTGTCACCTTTTTTTTTTAACCAGAAAAAATATATAATATAATTAAATAAAAAAGTAATAAATAAATTAATTAATTGATTAAACAAAATAAAATGAATTTAAAATAAAAAATTACTTAGTTTCACTTTCGTTACATTCCATTTACTGTTGATGATGTGAATGCAGTTTTTTTTTTTTCTATTTGTGTTTCTTACCGTACCGTACCGTACCGTACATACAACAAAATAATTTCACAGACAGACCTTTATTAAAATTAATTTAATTACTTAATTAATTAATTAATCCACCGATTAACATACATTTATCTTACATATCTCGTTTAACATTTTTTTATTTATTCATTTTATTATTTAATTACCTGCTGTATGCACGTGTATTTAATATTTTTATTATTTTGTTTTTTAAACGTGAAATATTCACACCATTTTGTGCTAATTAACATCATTTTTTAATTAATTAATTAATTTTAAATATATGAATTAGATATATATATATATTTATATATATATTTTTTTCTTTTAATTTTTGAATCATAGGAATACAATAAATAGCTAGAATTATAATTTTTTTTTTTTTAATTTATTTATTATAATTTTTTTAATTTTTTTTTTTGTTAATTAAATAATTAATTAATTAATTAATTGTTTAATTAATTATAATAATTGATTAATGAAAAAAGATTTTATGTTTTATTTATTTATTATTATTATTTTTTTGTTAAAAGAAAAATTTAATTTTAATTTTAATTAAGGATTAGTAAATTTAATTATTTAATTTAATTTAATTTAATTTAATTAAGAAATTGTTTTTTTTTTTTTATTTTTTTATTTATTTATTTTTTTTTTTTTTTGTGATAAAAATCCACTCAGTGGACATTTAATTAATTTAATTAATAATATTCTTTGTTTTTTTTTTTTTTTTAATTATTTAATATAAAATTTTTTTTTTCTCCTTTGTTTGTTTGTTTTTTTTTTTTTTTGTTAATTTTTTTTATTGAAAACGAATCGCATTAATTTGTATACTGTTTTGACCATTATTTTTTCATTCTTTTGTTTAATTTAATTTTATTAATATTTTTAATTAATTAAGAAAATTAAGATAATTATGAAAATTAATAAAAACTAAACCAATGTCCCATTAGCTTAATAATGAAAAAAAATCTTATTTTTTTATTTACGTTTGGCACTTTAATTATAAAATAAAAATTAATTAATAAAAAACAAAATAAATGAAAAATTTATTGACGAAAAATTAAGAGAATTTTGTTCTTATTTATTTATTTATTATTATTTTTTTTTTTTTAATTCTATTCAGTCTATGATATAAATTTTTGTTTTTCTTTATTTTATTTTTGTATCATATTTTGTTAAAAGAAACTTTTTTTTTTTTTTTAAACATGAGAACATTAGGGTTTTTAAGGGGTTTTCGTTAGTCATAGTATTTTTTAATTATTTTCTGGTTGTTGCTTAAGCTTTTTTTTATGTTTGTAATCATTTAATCCGGATGTTTGGGTAACAACAAAACGAACTAGAAGGTCTGAGAAAGACAGACGGTGTAGTACTGTGCTCGAGTTTTCGGCGTTTTTTTTCTTGAATGGGAATTTATTCTGTACTTTCTTTACGTAAAAACAGACGTATAGTCCTGTAATTGAGATGAATGTTTCATTATCTAATCTAACTTTTATTCTGTTGCTTCTTTCCGTAAAGAAATAAAACAAGGAAACCGGCTAGTACTTTAATTATTATTACCCCATTTATGACATTAGAAACGTTATCGTTAGGTAATAATCCAGCAAACACATAACTCTGAACATAAATCCATAGATTTTTAGTATCACAAGATAATTAATAATTGATCCCAAACATAAAACGCTTAGAATAACGCCCAGAAGTAACGATAAAAAAAAAAAATTATTCGAAAAACATAAAAAAAAAAAAATATTCATTTTTTTCTGCATTATTCGTTAGCATTTTTAATTATTTTTGTTTTAATTAGTGATTAATTAATTAATGAATTAATTAATTAGTTAAATTTATTTTTCTTTTTCTTCTGTTTAATTTTAATATTTAATATTTAATTTAAGTTTTTAAGTTTTCTTCTATAATTTTCGTGTATTTATGTGTTTTTATTTTATAAAACAAAATGTTTATTATTCGTTATGTAATTAATTAATTAATTAAAAATTATAATTTTTTTTTTGTTTATTCTATTATATTTATTTTTATTTTTTTTTTAAATTGTTTTCATAACACACCTATACGATTATTATAATTAATATTAGTTTTAGAATTGCCTTCATTCTACATTTAAAAACATAAACTTTGCATCTGTTCTGTTTGTTAATTAATTAATTAATTAATTTAAGTTTTATCGAAATTAATTAATTAATTAATTATACTTTAAATAATGTTAATTAATTAATTAAAAAAAAAAAAAAAACAAAATATATTTAATTAGGCGTTTCTGTGTTATTTAATTAAATTAATGTTTTTATAAGTGAATGATTTGTGTGTGTGTGTCTACACGAAAAGGATAATTTTCTTATTTATTCATCTTTTTTTTTATCATTTTTTAATTTTCTTTTTTTTTTTATATATACGTAGTTTATCGGAATTTATTTACTTTTCATTAACTATTTATTATTTTAACTAGGATATTACATTAAAAAATAAAAAAAAAAAACATTTTTAATTAATTAATTAATTAATTATTAATTTTCTTTTATTTATTATTTATTTATGTTTTAATTAAGTATCAAACTGCGTGCTCCTAAGTAATTTTTATATTATTTATTATTTATTTATTATTAGTTTTATTCGGTTATTTAGGTTATTTAATGTTAAAAAATAATAATAAAATAAATGCCATTTGTATATTGTGCTAATTTAATTAATTTATCTAGAAACATTTAAATAATAATTTTTAATTATATTATGAAAAAAAAAAAATAATAATAATAATAAAAAAAAAAATTGTTGATTACTTTAAGGTTATTATAGAATAAGAAAGTTTACACGTTTAGGTATGAATTTTTTTTTTTTTTTTTTTAATTTTTTATTATGAAATTTACGATTATTATTTAATTATTTTATAATTAATCAACGGTTGATTCTTACGATTAATTTATTATTTTATTTATTATTTATTAATTTGCGTTATGTTAGAAAAACGGAAACAGAAACATAACATGGTTTTATTTAAAGAAAAAATTAATTAAAATTTACAGTAACCCCAATTTTTTATTTTGTCTATATATTTTAAGCGATAATAAACCTAATTAAAATGCTGGTTTTTGTTTATTAATAATCAATAATTTAGCGACTAATTGCGTGTTTTTTTTTTTTTTTGCTCTTTATTTTCTGTATAAAATTATCATTTAAAAAATAATAACCAAAAACAATTTTCCATAATCAATACACCGGGTTAATCCGTTATTAGATTTAATTTTTCTTTGTTTCTGTTTTTTTTTTTGTTTAATTAGTTTAATTACTTTTCATTAATTAAAAACGGTTGTTGTGTTTGGTTGTTTTTATTTTATTTTATTTATTTATTTTTTTTTTTTAATTAAATTTTAATCGAAATTTATTATATTGTTCTACTTAAGTTTGGTAATTGTTTATTAATTAATTTAATTTATATTTAATTTAATATTAATTTATATATTTTATTTTTGGAAGTGATTTATAATTAAATATTTGGGATGAGAAGATTTATTTTTATTTAATTAATTAATCAATAATTTTGTGTGGGTTTTTTTTTTTTAATTTTTATTATTTTTAATTAATTAATTAATTATTCATTTCCTTCTAATTTTAATTATTTATGTAAAAAGGTTCTATGTTTATTAAAAAAAATAATAATAATAAAAATTAAACTAAATAAAAATACGATGTAAAAACACTATGAAACCGTAGAGGAAAAAAATTAGAAAAAGAATTATTAATTAAATTAATTAATTAACAGAAAAATATATATAAAAAAAAGAAGAAAAATGTGAGAGAGGCATATAATCTATAATAATAATAATATTTTTGTTCTATTAAATGTTTTTTATTTTTATTTTTTTTCTTTAATTAAATAATTTGTGCTAATCAAAATCGTTGTTTTATTTTATTTATTTTTTTATAAATTAATTAAAATTATTTCATTTATTAATTAATATGTTATTTAGTTAATTAATAAATAAAATAAATAAGCTTTTTTTGGAACTTTTAAAAGTAAGACGACTGCAAGTAAAGTTTGTTAATTAATAAACGAAAATAAAATTAAAGTTAAGTCTAAATAATTAACAAATTAAACACTAATTAAATTATTTCTTTGTTCTATATCTCTTTTATGTAAAAAATAATTAAAAAAACAAAAATCTTTTTTATTTTTTTCGCATGGTTTCTATTTTATTTTATTATTTTAATTAATTAATTTATTTTTTTTTATTTATTTATTTTATTTTAACAAAAATTTACTCTTTTATATATATATATGTATATATTTCTTTTTGTTTTTAATTCTCTTCTATTAATTAATTAATTAAATTTCCTTTTCTTTTAATTATAAATTTTTATAAAGTGAAAACAAATAAAAAAAAAAAAAAACCAATAAAATTTGTGCTTTTTACCTATAATTTTTCCTATAAATTTTTTTATTTTCGTTTAATTAATTAATTTACTTAATTAGTTTATTTATTTTTTTTTAATTAGGTTAATTTTTATATATTTAATTATAAATTTTTCTTCATTTTTTATTTTCAATTCCCGTCCGACAATTATCGTGTAGAATTTTTATTATTTTTTTTTTTTTGTTTTCTTAATTAATTAATTAATTAATTTTAATTGATTAATTAATTAAAATAATGATGTGATTTTGTTTTTATTTTATTTTATTTTTTCTCCTCTTTATTTAATTAAATTTATTTTAGTGAGTTTACTAAATTTATTAGTAACAACAAAATTTAAATAATATTTTTTTTTTTAAATTTCACTCGTTATTGATTGGTTAATGGTATTTAAGGGTTGTTTTTTTTCTTAGGGTTTTTGTTTATTTGTGAACTATCTGGCTGTCAAATAACATTTATTCATTATGCCTTTATTTTGCATTTCGTTAATCAAATTCAATTATCAAAACTTCAGTTTATATAAAATTGTTGACATTGGCATCATATGCTAATTTTGCATACCACCCCATTGATTGTTTATTTATTATTTATTTATTTATTTATTATGATTAAACACCAATCACCAATTATTTATTTATTTAAAAATAAAAGAAACTTTCATTTGTGCGACTGAAATTACAGAGAAAAAAAAAATGATTTTTTTTTTGTTTGGTTTGTTTGTTTGTTTGTTTTAATATTGATTGAAAAAAATTAATTAATTTTGGTTTTTTATTGCTTAAACAATGAAATATTTGCTTGATTACTCAATGCAAATTTACTCATTTTCTTTTTTTTTTTTTTTTAATGCAAATAAAAATCAGTCAGTGGGTTTATTAACATTTTTTTTTTTTTTTTGTTTTACTTTGCCAACTTTTAAGGAATAAAAGTTTTAATTAATTAAATTAAAATTTTTCATTTTTTTTATCTTCTAAATTTTATATTTTTCTTTGTTTTGTTTTTTTTTTTTTTTTTTTTTTTTAATTATTTAATATTTACTTAGAGTCATCTTTGCGTGTAGTTGACTGTGCATCGCCTAAACTAATCATGTCTCGTGGTTTCCACACTGGGGACCCTACAATATAAAAATAAAAGGCCAGATTATAATTTAAAAAATTAATATAAAAATTAAAAAAAAAAAAAAAAATAAAAAAGAAAAATTATTTTATTATTTTAATAGAAATAATAATTAAAAAAAAGAAAGAAAAGAAAACAAAAAAAAAATTAACTAATCAAAAGAGAAGAAAAAAAAAATTTTCTTTTAATTAATTTAAATAGAATTAAATTAATTTTTTTTTCTTCTTCTGTTAATTACTTTGTGCCAATATAATTAATTTTCTATTTTATATATCGTTATTAAATCATGTCAAATGTGTTAATTATTTAATTAATTATTTAATTTATTTATTAATAATTATTTAATTTTTAATTGTTTGTTTTGCAAGACAGAATAAGCTTTTGGTGTGCTTTTATAAATAAATACATTTTTTTTTTAAATTAATATTAATATAAATAGCACAATTGGTAAAACAAATTTAGGGGTGGTGGTTGTGGTGGTTTAATTCAGTGATAAATAAATTAATTAAAACAATTTTATTTTATTATTTTTTTTTTTTTACTACTTTGGAAAGGCGGAAAAATTAATTTTTCTTTCTTATAAAATTAATTAAAATAAACTGAAAAAAAAAGAGAGAGATAAAAAAAAAAACAAGAGAAAATTAATTAAGGGTATATAGCAGGGTTTGTGTGTTAACCATTAGACATAATATTACTTAATTATTAATTAATTAATTAATAATTAAAAAAAAAAAACAAAAAAAAAACCAACAACAAATTCCTTAAAATACTTTAAATATTTGTAATTAAACTAAAAAAAAAGTACGAAAAGAATTAATTAATATAAAACAAAAAAAAAAACTTTGTGCATTATTTAATTTAAGATTGTGTTTAGTTAATTAATTAATTAATTATATTGGATAAAGAAAAACATTTTTTTTTAAATTAAAACTAATTAAACGTTTAATTTATTATTTTTTAAATTTATTTTTTATTCCTAAAACCTTAATAAATTAATTAATTAAGTCACGAAATAATTATTTAAATAAAATTTTAATTAAGATAAATAAACGTTCAAATCAGCCGAATAAGACTGATTTTTTTATGTATTTCTGTAATAAAAAAAAACGTAACGTGTGCATTAGCATGTTATGTTGATTCGCTTAAAACACATTAATTAAAAATAATTTGGGTGTATCAACCCACATTTTAAACAATGGATAATTAAATTCACATATGTTATATAAAGTGTTTTTTTTTTTTTTGTTTTTAATTATATTTTAGGATATAAAGATATTATTTTTCAACTTAATTTCTATGGTATACGTGTGTACGAGTAGTTTGTTTATTGTTTTCGGTTTTTTTTCTTTCTTTTTTTTTTTAATTACTTGTAGCTCTGTAGTATAATTAAATAATTTTATTTATTTATTTTTTGATTAATTGCATTTAGATTATTATTATTATTATTTTTATTATTATTATTATTACCTTTACACATGTTATTTTAATTATTTTATTTTATTTTATTACTATTCGATATTTGATTTTTTTTTTATTCATTTTCATCATTTTGATTTGATTGCTACCAAGCCATGCAGTATAAATTTATTAATTTTTTTGTTATATTTACTGATTATTAAACGGTTAAAACACATTAATTTTAATTTATTACATTTATTTTCGCCTGTATTATTCATTTTTTTTAAATTAATATTTTCATTTTACGTAGTTGAAATAATTTTTTTACTTAAGGTAGATTTTAGTAGTATATGTATATATTTTTTTATTTATAGTATGGGGTAGTATGTATGTATATTTTAGATAATTTTATATAAAAAAAAAAAAAAACACGAATTAAAAATTAATTACAACCATTGTTTATATATTAATAAATAAATAAATAAATAAATTAATTAATTTAATTAATAACACGATAACACTTATTCAATTTTGATTATTTTGAAATAATTTTTTTTTATAACACGTTTTATTAAATTATTAAATCTAATTAGAACAATTTTTTTAATTATTTTTTTTTTTAATTCTTATAATATATTATTTATGATTGTTATGTTTTTTTTATTTTTAATATTAATATTAATTAATAATGACTAATTAATTAACAACGTTACTTAGAAAAGTATTTATATATAAAAAAAAAAAAACATTTTTTAATATTTAAGTTAAGACAATTATGATTGGTTTTTATTTAAATTAATTAATTAATTAATAGGAAAATAATTTAATTAAAAAAAAAAACAAAGAAAACACCCTAGGATTATTTATCACTTAATTATTAATTTATATACAAAGTGATAATGATTATTAACGAAAACACGAATTATGGTAAAAATATTTTTTTTTTTTTTTTTTGCTTAAAATCGTTTAATTAATTAATTTTTTTATAAATATGTATATAAATAATTAAAGACGGTTTTTTGTTTTTCTTTTTAAGAGACATTTATATATTACTATGTCGTAAAAATCGTTAATTTTTGTATAATTAAACACTACGTTAAGTCTTATTTGCAAGTTCTGATTTGTTTATGAAATATAAGCGTTTGCATTGCTTCGTGGTAGAAAAATTATTCGATTAGATTTATAAATAAAAGTAAAAAAAAAAAAAAATAAATAAATATTTTTAATCGTTGCCAACTTTATGTAATAAAATTGAAAGTACGAATACTGAATTACTGAGCTTTTACTGTAAATACGATTATACAAGTGGCAACGAGATATCTCAATTTTCTAATTTTAATTTTATAATTTTTAACGAATTTTTATTTTTTTTTTTTTATTTAGAAACGAAAAAAAAACAAGAATTAATTAATTTTTTTTATTGTAAAAATGACGACACAAACTTTAACAACAATTATTATTATTAATATTATAACAGTTTCATTTTTTTTTTTTTTTTATCTATTTTATCTAATTTTAAATTTATCTAAAAACAAAAATTATTTATTTAATACGTTGAATTAACGGGGAAATAAATTTTATAAATAATTTTTATATATTGATAAAATTGTACCATAATTAGTACCATAAATAGTAATAATAAATTAAAAATATATAGAGCACCATATATTAGAAAAATAAACGTAAAGATTGAAACGTAATTAAATTAGTAAATTTAATTAAAATAAAAATTATTTGATCTATCATTACGTAAAATTACCAAGATTTATTCTTTTTCTCGCAATTTTAATATTTAAAACAAACGTAGTTCGTAGTTTTAATTAATTAATTAATTGTTTTTTATAAGCAGTTTGAGTGTTTTTTTTTTTTTTTTTTTAAATTAATTTATTTAATTAATTAATTAATTTATTATTAATTATTTTACCCCATTTTTATTTTATTTTATATTATATATTTCATTGTTTTTTAATTTTTTTTAAATTATTATTGCTTTCTTCTCTGTAATTATTTTTTATTTATTTATTTTTATTTTTTTTGTTATATTTAATTAATTAATTATTTAACTAATTAATTAATTAATTGTGTGTTTTTCTTTGTTTAACTTCCTTATTATTATTAATATTTTTTTAAATTTTTTTATTTGTTTGTTTTTTCAACGATTTTACAGCGAAAAACGAAACAGGAATTTAATACTTTTTAATTATTATAAAATATCCCGGAAAATTACCTAGCTACATATATATGTATATATTATTAATATAATAATAATAATAATAATTATAATTATAATAATAAATAAATTTTTATTGATTTTTTTCTTTCTATTAAAATTTGATTAATTGTTAGGCCTCTCAAGTTGATTTTTTTTTAAATATTTTTTTTTTTTTTTTTTTAACAATAATAATAATTAGAAATGTAAATAAAAAAATAAAAGAAAAGTTTTTAAGGATGTATACAAAAAAAAAAAAAAAATGTTACGTATTGAGGAAGAGCATATTAAAAAATAATTAAACATGAATTTCATAATAATCATGACAATCAACGCAACCCTGGTCAAATGTTCTGTGCTCATGGTAATTAGATGATGATGTCGCGGCAACTGATGGTGGTACTTGATTGCCGCGTGGTAATTTTTTACGTGCACGACTTTGACGTGCACGAGCCTTATGCTAGGATGGCCCTTTACGGTGTTCTAATAAGCATTCAACACATGTCGGATATTCGATGGCACGTGCTAATGACTCATTCGATTGTGATAATTCAATGTCATTATGATGCTTCGTTGAATATGTATTGTTTTCAGCGGAATTGGAACGTATTGGACCAATCCTGTATATACGATCGGGTGATATGCGATAACGATAATCAATATTCTCACGGGATGCACGATCGAGCGATTTGCTTAGTCGTTTATTATAATGTTCATCCGTGTATGAATTATTATCGGTATTTGAGAGATGCGTGTATGAATATCTATCAGGTGATTTCGATGATTCGAAACTGGTATGCTCGGAGGCGCTTAGGCTGCGTCTACCGCTGCGGTCTGGGGAACGGGAATCAAAACTGCCGCGTGGGCTTTTTAATACAGACTTTGGATAATCAACCCGTTCGGGTGTGCGACAATCATAGTCTCGTGGACTGGTTAATAAAAATTCGCAACTTCGATCAGGAGAACGTGACTCGATGCTTGTTCTTGGGGACGACATGCGTTGAGGACACAGACGGTCTGGTGATCTTGAATCTATACTGTTGTGAGGGCTTAATTTCTTCTTCAGACAACTGCGGTCCGGTGATTTTGATTTACATGGACTCGTTGACCTTTTCAATATACCCGTGCCAGTATTAGTTGTTAGGGTAACTGTTTGAACCGGTTCAACAATAGATTTATGATTCGTGGGTTTCAAAATTCCACCTTCTGATGCACGTCGGGGACTTACTGTGCGCTTTACATTTTTCTTGTCAACTCTATCAGGACTACGATCCTTTGAATTGTCACGACTAACAGTCAAACGTTTTCCCGAATCAATACTGTTACGTGGAGATTTAACTTTAATTATGCGTACCGGTGAACTACCTGTAGACTTGGAACGGTCTGGCGAACGTGCTATTTCTAAACTATTTCGTGGAGACTTAAGCAATTTATTTTTATTTTGTTCAGTTTTAAGCTTATCGAATTTATCTCTATCTGAGTGAGACTTTTTTCCATTAAAGATTTTATCAACCTTTTTATCGATAATTGTCCCAGTTACT
This sequence comes from Ptychoptera albimana, assembly GCA_961205885.1. Lineage (NCBI taxonomy): Eukaryota > Metazoa > Arthropoda > Insecta > Diptera > Ptychopteridae > Ptychoptera > Ptychoptera albimana. Next base: position 2,192,781 of record OY540804.1, read on the forward strand.
TTTGGCTCCTTATCACTTTGTCGTGATTTTTTATTGATATTATTGTTATTATTATGATTATTGTTATGAACGATTTCAATTTCGGTTGTTGGTTCCTCGTCCGTAGATGCTGCATCCTCATTCGATTGATTATCATCGGATAATTGTACGGTATTCATATTATCATTATTATTAATATTATTATTATTATTTTTATTATTATTATTATTATTGTTATTACTATTAAAATTATTATTATTATCGTTATCATTTTGATTATCATCTTCTACAGTTTTACTATAATTTATCGTACCTAAATCTAACATTACACTCTCCATATGCTTCTCTTTAAGATTAGCCATATATTTAGCTATATCGTAAATGTCCGTAGTTTCTAACCTATCTTTCTCTAATTCAATAAGATGTCTATCCATTACTTTATCTGTTAATTTTTGTTCATCGTCACCGCCATTGTTTTGAAATAGATCAACAATATTGATATCTTGGCTGGGTGATGATGAGGACGATGATGGTAATGATGTTTGATGCTTACCTAAATCCTTCATAAGTACTGGCTGATAAGAGGATGGTGGATGTGATGATTGTATGAGACGTGCCTGACTTCCCGTACTACCGACCGACAATGTTGAAGTAGTACTGTTAATTATATATTAATGGCACAATGTTAGTCAAGCGTTTATGAGATTATTAATGTTAAATGGGCAATTAAAGATAAGATGGGGGAACAAAAAAAAAAAAAAAAAAAAAAAAAATAAGATGAAAGTAAAAACGTTTTTATCAACTGACCTTAATGTTAAATGGTTTGGCGTCTTTCCTAAAGTCGCCTTACACTTGATAACACCATGTTGTGAGTCATCCTCACCTTCGGATTTGGTGCCCGGATCTATTTTCTCTGGTTCATGGTGAGGTGGTCGTTTCGGTGGTGGCTCTATAAATGTGAATTTTATTTTAATATCAACTGTTGACAATCTATACAAATGGCTTTTTGATGATAATGCTACCTGCTGTATCGCCAACAGTTTTGCTACGGGTACGAAAACCTGATTGAGCATGAGGCGGTGGATCATCAGCCTCTTGACTTCCCGATAAATTATCATAATCTATATTACCTGCCGAATGTCGTTGTGTCGTTTTTGATTTCTTTGTTTTACCCAATGTTTGTGATCCTTGTATGATTGTTATCTGTAATTTCATTTAGAGACTGTGTTAAGATTCTGATCATAATAGAACATATTTATCAATGCAATCAAACCTGTTGCTTTGGTCTCTCTAACGTTTGCGAGTTACCAGGCACAGAATGTATTGGCATACCAAGTCCAGAACCTAAGCTACCCAAACCCTTCATCGGTATTGACATATTACGTACGCTTTCACGTATTATTTGTCGAATCGTTTTCAAGAATGCATTACGAAAATCTGCCGTACTGTAAATAAGATTTAATTGATCAAAGTAAATTAATTTCAGTTAATTAATTATTGAAGTGTGTAATCATCAGGCATACCTATTTGATAAAACGTAAACTTTTTCGGAACGTCTTTGAAGTTGTGATCGTAAATGTATTAACTCCCATAGGAAATGTGAGTCCATATCTTTTGCTGAAGATGCACGCACTTGTACCTCCGTTACTGGTATTAGTACTTGATAACGAATTATTTCTACTTCATTTGGTGCATTTTTACTCGATACACCCTGTAATTATATTAATTGTGTTTTTAGTAATTTATCTTTCAATGGAACTAGGAATAAACGCACCATTAGCTTCTTCTTCTGTCGCAAACGTTCTTTGCATAGGAATACGACAGCCGATTTAAATACAAAACACATCGCATGCAGCTCTAAACCCTTTTTGATTTTACCGAGAAAATCGGATATATTAAGCCATTCGACGCCCCCGTAATACAGCAAATCACCTGCAATCAATGAGCAAACTTTGTACATACGTATGTTAAAAAATTCTTAAAATTGGATAACTGATTTTTGAATTATAAAAAATTCGTGATTAAATGCTGACCTGGACTTAAATCGATTGGCTGTTTACACGATTTCTGATGTTGCCGGAATAAATGATCGAATATTGCGCCATACTCCTCGTGTATGCGTTGCATTTCATTTATATGTTCGGCCACCTTCTCCATACCCTTTAAAGCCTCCACCAAATGTAAATGCTCATCCGCATGCTGATCAGTTAAATTTCTTAATTGTTGCAACAATAATGGATATTTCAGAATTCTTTGTATTGGTTTTATTAAATACGATTCTAATGTACTGCTATGCTGTTGTTTTGGATTTCTAGCCGCAAGAAATTCCTGTAATGCTTGGTTACCCTCATCTGAAAATTTCACATAAAAAAAAAAATGTTATTTCTCATTTTCTTATTACCGAAATAATGCGGTTAAATTGATTTTATATTGTAATGAAGTGATAAACACAAATAAAAAAAAATAAAAAAAAAATAAAAATTCAATAAAGAACCCATAATAATAATAATAAAGGGGGTTTTGGGTGGTGTGTAGGGAAAAATAAATAAATAAATAATTTTTTTTTTTTTTTATCAATAAACAACTTACTTGGATGTAGAACTTTTTGTGCTTTACTGTGACTAGCGCAAAATGATGAATATAATTTGAAATGATTAACATAATACAAAAATGCTGAACCAATTGAGAATAAAACGTTCTGTGGAGTATATAAAGATAAAAAAATATATATAAATATATAAATTAGCTTATAAGGTGGTTATAATATGAATCATGATATGAATAAGAATTCTATCACTCGATTTACGTACGAGAGATAGAGAGAGAAATGAGTATCGCAGTAACGTAATATCGCGTGTACTAATTAAATGTATCAAAAAAGGAGAAAAATCCACACAATTTCATCTAACAAAATCAATCAATGTCGAGAATTTCTAAACATTTAAGTAACTACACTCGGGAGTGATATTTTATATACGTTCGACTCGATAATCACACAAAACTTTATTGCAGATGAAGCAACGCATTTTGTGATAACAAATTTGCGAAAATAGTTTTTTTTTTTTTTTTTTTTTACTTTTGGTTAAATCGTTTGATAGGGAATTTTTTTTTTTTTTATTATTGGGTTGGGATTATTTTATGTGTTAATGTTGCTACCGTATGTAATACAATCACGTGCAAATCGAGGTATACGTGTTTATTGATTGATTTTCTACTTTCGTTTTTTTTTTACTTTTTTTTTTTTAATAATCTACCAAATTCGATTAGAAAATTTACATATTTTCTATTTATTATTATTCATTTAATAAAAAAATTCTTCTCCATATCTTTGCCACCTACCTTAAATTGTCCTGAATGTTCAAATTTATGAAAATCTGGTTCTAATTCGAGTGCTTCTTCTAAATTTTGTAAAAATTGACGTTGAAATGTTACAATCTCATGTATATTACCGAACAATGCAGCAATTTCAGCATTTGATAAAAATGTCTCACGTTTCAACGGCTCCAAATAATGCTCTAATAAATTATTTAAATTCTAATTTGTAACAAAAAAAAGAAAGAGAAAAAACGAAATTTAATTTTTTACGGTTTAACAAAACAAGAAGATAAAGAAAAACCTTTTGGATTATTTATATAAATTAAAGCCAAGAAATAAAAAAAAAAAAAAAAAAATGCGACATAAAGAAAATTTAAATCAAATATTTGTTGTTTAATAAAATAATCCTTAAAATACCTTAACATAAGTCCTTTCGGTGTCAACTAATTCTAGAATAACTTTTCGTAATTTTTCGGCATCACTTAGTTGTCGGGATGGCGTTAACATTGTATTTGATACTGATGAGGCAACAGAACCGGTTGGACTTGATTTTCTTGTCTCCTGCGGTGAACGACAAAATCCTGTCACCTATAAATAAATAAATAAATAAATTTTTTTAAAATGAAAATCCCTATTTATATAGGATTATTTAATTTATTTAAATAAATTTACCTGCTCAGCTGTTTTAAGTAAATTCTCTATTTCAAAACTACTTGTACGTGAATTCTGTTTAGGTCCTTGTAATGTTGATTGTGGCTCAGCCGATGATGGTGCTGGTGAACTTTCGGCCTCAGGCGAATATAAATCTTTACCTATTAGTAAATTTTATGAATAATTTATTAGTATTTAGTGTATTTAATTATTTTGTTTGTTTGCCGTTGTTACTGTTATGCAATTTATGAATAATTTAATTTTTTATTTTTTTATTGTAAACAATAAATATTTCTATTGTAATTTCCTGTGTCCAACTAGTACACTAGTTAAGCATTAGATAAATACTCACTCCAACCAGGCGCTGGTACAATTAGGCCAGATATCATTTCCTCACTGATAACTGGTGGATCTGATGGTGGTGGTGGACAAACAAGTGAATCAATCATGTCATCAGTTACTCGCATTATTCCCACTAGATCTGGTGGTTCAGTACGTGATGATCTGTTATGTTTAATTTATGTTAAACAAAAAAAAATGAAAAAAAAAAATGCTTTTTAGTTTTATTCATTATTTGTTAAATAATTTACATTTCAATTCAATTCAAATAATAAAAAATTTCTATTAAAAATAAAATTTAACATTGACTATGGATTATTTCTATTTATTCAAATATTATGTATTTGATGGATTAAAATTGATTTTTTATTGATAAATAATAATAATATTATAACATTTGATGGTAATTATGTAATTCAAATTATAATTAAATAAAAATAAAAATTTCTACTTTTTGGATTATAATTTTATTTGCATTAAAATACATTTGAATTGTTTAAAAAAATTAACCAGAAAGAAAAACTAAATGTGCAAATAGATTTTGTAAATCAAATTGCAAACATTTTTTTTTTTTTGTACAACTAAATACCCAAATGATTGATGATGGAAAATTTAGATTTTTCATTTTTGCATCTACTTGGTAAAGGTTTGTTACGTTTTTTTTTTTTGCTTTAAATATTTTGTGTAGACAACTCTTGACAACGATATTTTATATTGGCTCGAACGTTTAAAAAGTAGAAGAATAAATTTTTTATACCGGCTATTGTGCTTGTGTTGGGAAAAATAATGGAAACGGAAGATTCTATTGTTAAAAATCTGACTTTACGTATAAAAGTATTAAGCATTACACAATATACTTTATACTCTTTCTATTTTACTATAGTTAATAATCAAAGGGCTTGTTGTTTTCTGTCTATAGTATGGAAAACAATAGTAAAATTCAAATTGAAGCTGTAGCATAAATAAATTGTACAGAATCGAATAATTCATGGATGAACCTTATAAAATTACATAATAACGAACAAGAAAATAAACTAAGGCCCACCTATAACTATTAAATAAAAAAGAAAAAATTTTTTTTTTCCTACATTAGTTTCATGATTTTTGAATTTTTTTCTATGTTATCAATAATGATCTATATGCAGCAAGAATGTTATATAAACATAGAAGAAAAAAAAGTTGTAATCGAAATGAAGGAAAAAGAAGAAGAAGAAACAGAAAAATAATAACGACCATCGTCATCATGTTTAAGACATAAAAAAAAGAAAACTTTATTGATAAAATCGTTCTTGTTCTGGACGATAAGAATTTTTTCTACAGGGCACACACACAATCTATATAGATATATAAATAAATTATATTTATTGCTATTATAACAAAGGGAATATGTTGGAGAAAAAAAAAAAAAATGATAATAAATAAATAAAAATTCTAAGGAATAAAACAAATAAAATGAATAATTATAGTAAAAAAGAAGCTGATTTAATCAAATCAAATCAAATCAAATAAAAGGAGAAGAATGAGTAGAATGTAGGAGTAGAATAATAATAATAATAATAATAATAATCAAACCTCATCATCATGCAAAGTGCTTGCTCCTCCTGTAGTACACTCTCCAAATACATCATATCTAAATCAGATACAATAGCTCCATTGATCACCATTATTTCATCCCCTTTTATAATACCTGGATAAGGTTTTTTTTTTTTTTTTTATATTTTATTTCAAAAAAAAAAAAAAATAAAACAATAATAATAATAAATTAGAATTATTTACGTTTTATGTTTTAAACACAAAAAAAAAAAAACAAAAAAAAAAAATTAATTAATAAAAGTTTTTCTTTTTTTGTTTTTTTCATTTATTTATTTTACTGCAATAAACCACTGTGCAGACCTAATCAAAGGGGGTTGCTGTTTGAAATTTTTTTTTATTTTTTCATTAAACACAAACTGCAACCGCAAAATACAACTGTTTTTTCGGTTTTTTTTTTTATTATTTTATATACTCGTCTTATAATCGAATAGTGGATTTTTTTTTTTTTATTATTAATTTGTTTGAGTGTTATTTGTGGGTTAAAAACAAAAAAAAAGATGAAAATAAATTTCTCTGAAAAACCATTAATACGCCAATGAATTTTTTTTTTTCATTTTATGCTTTTACAGCGAAAATAATATTATTAATAAAAATAATAATAATAATAATAATAATAATAATAATAAAAGTTGTGCTTTTTCATATTTTATTATAAATTTGAATTAATTTTATTTTTTATATTTTATTTGTAATTATTCAACAACACGAATTGGGGTCACAAAATTAATAAAATAAAAGAAAATAAAATACAAAAACGAAACGAAATTAATTAAATCCAAAAAAAAAAAAAAATTGAAATCAGTTATTAGCTTTTTTTTTGAATAAACTTTTATTTAATTATTATTATTATTTGTCTGCTATAATAAATTATTTATTCCTTCTGTAGATTCCTTTTGACTGTATAAAAACTATTCGCAAAAAATTTTTTTTTTTAAATTGGAAATATTTTCGTTGGTTTTTTTATTATATTTTGTGCACTTTGTTGTGCAAAAAAAAAAAAAGAAAATGTTTTTTTTTACATTTTTATAGTATATATAAAAAGCTTTCTTCGAAATGCTATAAATATTTATTTATTTTACTACAGTTTGATGATATTAGATATGTTGTGTTGTATTAAAAATGTGTTTTAATTGTAATAAAAACATTATATTATGTAACGCCCTGGATTTTCGATAAAAGCTTTAATATAACTTTAATACGTTACTACTGTTTAAAGCTTTTTGTGTGTTGTTTTACTTCTTTTTTCTTTTCTTTATTAAGAAAATTAAAGCTTGCTTTTTAAATAACATCCATTCGGTTACAACTCTGCTTTATATATTTTACAGATAGTGAAAAACTAACATATAGAATACATATGTATGTATTTATACACAGAGCATAACATTTTACAATCATTTATAATTGCATATGGGGGTGGTGTATACTATGTATTACATATATAACATATATATAAAATGGGTGTTAAGTGAGATACAAATTGTATTAATATAAATGTTACTTCATTTTTTTTTCTTTTTTTTTTTGCAACATATCCGGTTGTATTTGAGAGTTTTTATTTATATAAAAACAAAATGTATAGAGAAAATGTTACAGAAAATATAGAATAGAAAGATTATTATTATTATCATGTATTACAACTATGTAAAATATGTTTATTGTCATTATAGTTATATTTTACTACAGTTGAAAATAGTAGTTTTTTCTTTTTATTATTATTGCTTTTTGTATTTTTTCTAGTTTATAGTTTTATCTATTGTTTGTACTATGATTAAAAAATATATATATATATTTTTTTTTTTTTTAATTTCAACATATATGCAGCATAGATTAATATTAAAAAATAAATATTTTCTTATAGAATAATAATTATATTCGTATAAAAATGTACGCACATTCTGACTTACCATTTTGCATGGCAACACTTTTATCTTCAACACGGCTTACATAACAACATAATTCATCTTGTCGATCAGCATTTTCAATTAATTCAGCTTCAACAGAAAAACCCCACATTTGTTCAAGTGTAGCCCGTTGTAATTCAACTTGATATAATATTTTTGCACATACTTCAACCATTTCATGTGTATGTAGCTAAGAAAAGGGATTAGACAAACGATATAAATAAAAAATAAAGTGAAAATCGGTGACACAACAAAAACACGAATAAATAAATAAATAAATAAATAAAATCACTCAAATTATGATAAAATAATAATAAAAAAATAGAGAAAAGCTCAAGAGGATAATTGTACAATGATTTTACTGTTAATATTACTTGTCTTTATTTGTAATTAAAATTTCTATTTTCGTTGTAGGGAAAGCATACATAAAAAAAGTCTACACGATGAATTAACGCAAAAAAAAATAAAAAAGAAAAAAGAAAGCAGAAGCAGAAGTAGAAGTAGAAGAAAATGAATATAACGAACAAAATTGGTGTTTTTCATGTTTTTACATCATCACAATCACAATGTGAAGATGATTATTATGTTGATTATGACATAAAAAGCACAACAACAACAACAGCAAGTCTTATCGCTATATATTTTTCTCAACAAACAAAAACTATATAATTGTCTATCTAATTTTCTATTTTGATTTTTTTTTTGATCTTGTTTTTCGCAGGCAACACACACCATGGCCATGTTTTCTTCACAAACTTTTCCTGTTTTTTTTTTACCACTGTGTTGTCTCAATGAATAAAAATCTTTACCTATTTTTACAAAAAAATTGTTTTTCATGTAGAAGAAGCATCAAGATTACTCTTTGCTGGAATAATACTGGGTTTGGCTTTTTTGTTGTTGTTGTTGTTGTTGTAGCTGTTGTTATTTGCTTTATGGTTAAAATTTTTATTATATAAATATAAAAGTAATAGAAGCTTTATAACAAATTACTCTGTGGGGAATAATTACGTTAATTACTACAACATTTGACTTTAATCTTCTCAAGTATTATTAAACTAAATAAAAAAGGAATAAATTGTTTGTATGAATAAAAACCGAAGTTTAACTTTATTGAATTTTTCCTTTAAGAAGCTTTTTCTTTTTTCTATTTCAATGTTTAATGATGCTCATTAAAAGCGTATACATAAAAAAAAAAAAAAAAAATAATAATAATAATAGAAGTAGAGAAAATTATAATTATATTTATAACTTACATAAGTTTCAATTAAATCATTACGATGTGGTACAAAGTAATTGTGATCTTCCATATCACGTCGCTTTTTAACACGAACAAAATGTTCCATTGGATTTAGATTTTTCCGTGCACATGCACTAGCTAGAAATTCTTCAACGGACATCGCATCACGTAAATATACCGTAGCATAATTATTATCAGGTAATGCAACTTTATATGTTTTCTCAGCATCTTCACGGGAATTCATCTGTAATAAGAAAAACAAATTTCTTAATAAAAAAGAAGAAAAAAAAACTTAAATCACACAAAAAAAGAAAAAAAAAACTTTTTAATCGCAAATTAAGATTAAAAAAAAAAAAAAAGGAAAAATTATAACGAAGAAAATTAAATGAAAAAAAAAGGAAAGAAAAGAAAAGAAAAGAAATGAAAAACTTCAAAGGACATTTTCTGTTCATCGTTGCTGCTTTCTATACAATTTTTTTTTTTAAACTACGTCAATCAATATTTTATTTTCCTTTCATTTAATTTCTCTTGTAGTAAAACAAATTAAATTAGGTTTTTCATTTTCTCTTCTATTTTTTCCTACTTTGTAATAAAATTAATAAAAAAAAAAATTATATAAGAGTTGGAGGAAAATGCGACAAAGAAGAAATAGAAAACTTTTTCCTTCTAATCAAGTGCAAAAATTAAATGTTCAATGAGAATACACAGATTTTTCATTTCTTTTGCTGCTGCTGCTACTTTTCGATTAATTTCTGTTTATTTTTTTTTTGCGTTTATTTTATTCGTTTCCTTTAGTTAAATTTTTTTTTTTTTTTTTTTGTTTTGATTTTTATCGAGGTTATTTTATTTTATTTTGATTTTTTTTTTCTTGTATTGTATTGTTTTGTCAGTTATACGTGATATATAAAAATCCAATTGTAAAACACAAGTAGAGACAAAGTTTTATTGTCAGTATAAAAGTGTGATTACATGGTTAAAGGACAAAGAAAAATAAAAGAATTTTAAAAGTTTTTTTTTTTTCTTTTTCTTGTTTATTCAAAAATCTTGTTTAAAACGGAACAGGGGTTACCCATTTATCATTTCTCAGCGAATGAAATAAAATCCGGTTTAAAATATGAACAAAACAAAAAAAAAAAAAAACCAAGTAGTGTTGAAACGTTATTTTTTTTTTGTGCTTTCTTTGCTGTTTAAATGGGATAAAAAGTTTTCTATTTTGTGTGATTTGCATGAAAAGTTTTTTTTTTTTTTCTCGCTAGAAGCATTTATTTGTGTACGAAACACAAAAGGTAAATATTTATTTAATGGTGAATAATAGAGAAAAAATGACAAAAATATTCTTTAACTAGAACCAAACACATATTAGAAATTTTTATTTAATGTTAAAAGTTACAACGATGGCAAACAAGCAAGCAAGCACAATATCCTCTTTAGATGATTAAACTACAAAAAGCTTCTTTTTTTCTTTATTTCCGATTCTTTTTTTTTTTTTTTTTTTTTTGTAACAAAGCGATAAAAATATGAAAAAATTAATTTTAAATTTGTTAAATTATTTTGTTTTTTTTTTTTTGTAAATTGATTAAAAGTTTATAGAGAAAGTAGGAAATAAAGAGTAATTTCGATTTGTAACACTGTTGTTTCTATTTCTATTTGTTGTAGGCATTTGAAATTCAATTATGTACAATGCTGGTGTAACACTGATTGTAAATTTTAAGTGTTCTAAAAATTAGAAATACATTTTCGAATAAAGAAGAAAATCAAAGTAATAGAAATCGACTTTGCTCTACGGGTTTGTGCACGAAAAAAAAAATTTGAGTTATGATTTTTCAACACTTTCAGAATTATTTAGTCCGAACCTTAGAATGCCCGTAACTCGAAAAATAATAATTTTTTTGTCGCCCAAGCCCGAGTTTAAAACCGAATACAAATAGCAAAGGTGTAAGCCGTAGAAGCAATGAGTCAGTGGCTTTTCAATTCTAGCTCATAGTTAATCCAACGACTTTAATTAAATTCCAAATATTTGTATAAATTATTTAAATTAAAATTTATTCTACCAGTTAGCAATGGTAACTGAAACACACCATTAAACATTATTGAACATTTTTATTTTCTTATTGACATATTATGCCTCTGTGTGTTAAATATGGTTTCATCCGATTTGCTGTCGCTTTCATATCATAATTTCCATCTATCAAATACGAAAAGTTACACCAAATAATAATAGTAATATAAATAAATGTTAAAGAAAACCCATAAGATAAACCACCATCCTCATTTCTGCCCTCCCGAAACTATTATAGATATAAAATTTTATTATTTTTAGGTTGAATAGTATTTAAAATACGAGAGAAATGTTTTCATCATGTTTTAATTATTTTTGACAATATTATTTCAATTAGTTTAACAACATAAGTTTAAAGTTTTCTTTTGCTTGCTGTGCTTTTTGGTATTTGTTAAACACAAACAAGCAAACGAATGATTCATCTTGAACAATTAAAATAATTAAAACAAATATAGACACCAGATGCGAAAAATCAATAAAATTAATTTAAATTTTCATTTAAAATTTAATAATGTTGACTGTGATATTTACTTTGATTACATTTGTTTATGTCTTCGTGCTTATATTTAGGCCATTCAACGTCACATAAGTATATAAATTCAATTAATTATATTTATTCTATGCACATTAAGCACGGTTCAGGGTTGTGTGTGGTGGGGTGGTCACATTTATTATTATAACCCTTACGAAAATTATAATTAATTAAAATAAAATTAAAAAAAAAAAAAAAATCAGCATCAAAATTAGTGTAATTTATCATAATTTGTTAATCTTTTATTTTTTTTATATATATATATATATATATATATATGGGGACTCTTCTGAACGAGACAGTTTTATATTCGTTTTCTTTACAAGCTATGAGTAAAAACAATTAATTACTTTTCATAGCGCAGCAATTTACGTTTTCATAAGATTAAATTTTAATTAAAAAAAAAAGAAGAGAAATGAAAATAAAAAATAATAAAGAAGGAAGAAGAACAAGGCAACACACAACAAAGATTATTAATTTTTTTTTTTATAATAATAATAATAATAAAATATTTAAATTTTTAAAATAGGAAAAAATAACAAAAAAAAAAAAAAATTCTTTAGTGTTTTATGAACAAAAGTAGAAAAAGTAAAAAAAATTAATGAATGGGTGGTTTTTTTGCGTTAAATATATATAAAATAATAGAAAAGATAATTATAATAAAAATAATAATAACTAACCTGCATAGATCTGCGGCTGGATCCACTGTTTGATCTAGATAATAATGGTGGTCGTCTTTTTGTTGCACCCCTACCAGCTAACAGATTATTAAGTAATGATGGTGAACGTGCGCATATAAATGCATGGAATGATGACACGGTAAATACACCAAGTTTATTCAATGTATTTTTCGTTGGTCTCGACACATGTGTTAATAGTGACTAGAAGGTACAATAAAAGTAATTATTATTAATAAAAAAGGGAAGAAAAAAAATTATTATTATTATTATTATTTTAAGCTTTAATTTCCACTATGCAACCTGACGGTGGTGAGGAAAATTATTATTTTCTCTTTACCAAGTTTCTTTTTTATTTTTCTATTTTCATCATTACGTAGAAAGAAAATAACAAAAGTACTTGTGTGTCGTTGTCGTAGAAGAGAAAAAAAGCTATTTAAACAGTAAAAAATAAAATAAATAAAGTAAAAGCTTTAATAATTTTTTGTGCTTTAGCTTGTCGATGTCAATGTTGTACATTAAAAAAAATAAATAAATATGCATCAATATTGATGAGACAAGATAGAAACAAATAGACAAAAAAAAAAGCTTTAGCTTTAGCTTTTGACACGAATAGAAATCCTTTTTTTCATTTTTTTTTTGTGTTTTCTCATCTCTTTGATTATCGTGCATGATTAGTGCAGTTGTTTACATTAATTTTATAATAGTAAAATGGTAAAGCTTTTATAATGCTTTTTTACGCTATTCTCGTGTTACATACATTAATAACAACAACAAGAACACCAGCAAAAAACTTTTAATAATATTTAAAAGTGAAAAACTGTATTAAAAACAACAAGAAAAAAGTAAAACACTGGACGTAAAGGTAGCCTAAAGTATTTTTCAAACTAACTAAAGCCTCATATAATGCTGGTATTTAGTTTTGTTGCGGTTTGCGGCTATTGTGGTTACCGCCACTGCTGCTACTCCTGCCTTTTTTATTTATTTATTTATTTATTTATATTTTATGCAATTTTTATTACTTTTAAAACGAAAAAAAGTTGAGCTAAACGAGCAACAATTTGGCCAAAAGCGTTTTTTATGATTTTTTAAATAATCAAAGTGCCATTTAACAAAAAAAAAAAAAATTATTTTTATTTATTTACTTTTTTTTTTGTTTTAAATAATAAAAGCTTTAGGGCATCATCATAATGCGCTTTTAATGATGAAATAGAATTTTTTCTCTTCATCATCGTTGAATATTTTATTAATAAATTTTATGTTGTTTTTATTTTTATTTTTGAATTAAAAGATTAATTACATTTATATTGGTCTCCTCTGCTCACCGTGCTTTTTTTTTTTGTTTTTTTTTTATTATTATTATTCGTAAGTAAATTAATTACAATAAATAAATTTAAAAAACAGAACAGACACAGTTGTTGTGTTGCTTTTTTTTTTTACATTTTTTTTTATTTGCTTGAAAATATTCAATTAAAGAGCTTTATGGTTGTCAGTTTTTTTTTTCCTTTTTATACCACATATGGCTTGATAACACGTAGTTTGTTTAGCAAAATGGTTTTTTTTGTTATTTTATTTACCGCAAATAGTGATTTCAGAATTAAAACAACGGAGGAATGAAAAAAAAAAAAAAAAAACAAATAAGCTGGTTGCAGAGCACACAGACAAATAAACGTGACTTGCATGTTTTATTCATTAAAATATGTAAAAACAAAAAAAAAAACATGAAAATAAACAAACAAACAAACATATATACAAAAAGAAAAAAAAATGGTTTAAATACCTTTGGATTTGGTAATTCACCACTTTGTAATGACGCCATATAACAACGTAAACGAAATTGTTCACAATGTATTCGCTCTAGATTCTCCTCCCACGTTAATATTTGTGTTTGGATTTGATGTCTTGTATCTTGATCGGTGACAACACTTTGTTGTAACTCAGCCATGTGCTTTAATTTGTGATCCTAACGTAGAAATAAAATAAAAATAAAATAATGGTGGATAGATGAAAATTACATATCATCGGGTATATTGACAGACAACTAATCTAATATAAAATGACATCATAGCAAATTTTATATCAAAAATAAATAAAAATAAAAGTAAAAAAAAAAAACTCACAGATTCGATTGCTTTTTCCAGACGGAATATTTCTTCTTGCAACAAATGTAATGTTCCTGTTTTACCACGATGGCGAGCAAATGCAGCTGCACAAGCGCTATGTATACCATTCACCCAATTTTCTAACTCCACCTGTTTGTGTTTGTGTGGAAATTACATACAAAATATATATAGAAATAAACTTTTCAAATACAACATGAAAAATAAAAAAAAAATAATAATAATAATAATTTTCTATTTGTGACAGGGAATCGAATAATTTGAAATTTTTCTATTTATGTAAATCGGATAGATATGTTCAGCAGAAAATCACAAATCAAAATTTTCATATTTATTTACTTTTGCATGTACTCGGCTATGTCACCTCATTCTGATACCCGAAAAAAAAAATAAATTTTTATTATTAAATCCCTATTTTTCAACTACAGTAATAAAATGAATATTTCCACCAATAATTATTAGTAAAGGTGATGATGAGAATATTGAAGAATAATAATAAAAAAATTTATGGATCATTTAGTTTTATTTTTCCATCAATTATTCGACTAAAAATTAATTTATTTTTCTACAATTCATTGAAATATCAATTCAAGAAACTATTTATGGAATTTATGTAAACATAATTGACGTTGACGTTGATTTTTATGTTATTGAATAATAATAATATAATTTAGAAAATAACTCTGTGACGACAACGACAACGACATTGGTATTATTATTTTTATTTTTATTATTATTATAGGTGGTATCGGTAAAATTGGTTTATTCTGTCACATTTAACAGTTTTAAGAGATTTAAAATAGAAAAAATAAAACATTTCATATAAAAATACCTGACATGGTGCCTGAAATAGATAAGCATCACCAAAGGCTGTGCTAAGGCAAAATATATAATCACGTTTTGGATGTTCAGGTATTGGTTGCATAATCGCACCATCAACAATAATCAAATGTTTTGGGGCAGCCTCAACGGAACGTCCTTCACGTGAATCACAAGGATAAAATAGTAATGTTGTACCTTTAAGGCATACCCAGTAACCTTTCCATCCGCGTTTCCTTGCTAATTCTATTTGATGTTTTTTACGTAAAAGCCATTTTTTTACGGATAAAAATCTACAAAAGAGCAAAAAAAAAAAAAAAAAAATTGACAAAAAGCACATAAAAAACAATTCATTTTCGGGTGGTTTTTTTTTTTTTTTTTTTTAATAATAATAAAAAAGCGAAAAATATTTTGTATGATTTTCGTGCGTTTGTTGTGTGTAGAGAGAAAAAGGGAATAAAACGAACCAAAAAAAAATATCACGGTTCACATCATATTTGTATATTCGCTGTTATTTGTCACACACACCCCCGGTTATTTAATTTTATTTCGCGTTTTATTTACTACAAACCAAAAACGAATTTTATTTTTCATTTTTTTTGTCTTGTTTTATTGTAATTATTTTATAATATAATGATGACATTTTAGGTGCCTCTGTTTCTAACCGTCTACCGTTTCAGATTTTTTTTTTTCATTTTATTTCCTCCTCTTCATGATATGCAAATTTTTTTTTGGTGTTTTTAAAAAAACAATTTTTTTCCCCTTTAACGTCCCCATGAGGATTTATTAAAAAAAATTATTATTTGTGTGGTCGTCTTTTATTTATTATTTTGTATTTTATTTCCCATTCATGTTATGCTCTGATGATTTTTATTTAAAACAAAAATTATTAAGATGAAGAAGAAAATGAAGAAAATAAGTTTAAGATAAAAAAAAAAAAAAATTATATTTATTTTTGGATTTTATTATTCATTTTAACAAGATTAAGGGCGGTTAAATGAAAAGCAAAAAAGAAAAAGAAAAGAAAAAAGAATTTTTGTCTTTTTTTTTTTTTGTTTTTTGTTTCTTATTGAAAAGAAAGTTAGAAATGTTTTTAACGCTTTTGTTTTAGATGTGTGGAGGAGTTTATTATATTCTATAAAAATAATAATAATAAATCACTCACCCAGCTTTCCTAACCGCACCAGTACAATTAAATGATGCTGCCGCTGTTCCTGTTGCTTTTGCTTTATATGGTGATGCCATGACACTCTCTCCATCTTCTTCATCGGACACAGCTGTTGTTAAGCTCATTCGATCATCATCAGATATCTGTAATTAAATAGAAAATAAAAAAACCAGAACATGAAAGACAAAGTAAGAAATTAAAGTATTAAAAACAGATGAAATAGGGAGAAGAAAGTAAATTATATAAAAAAAAAAATTGGGATTTGGTATTACAGAAATATATATTTATAGGATGGACGGACAAAGTAAACATTACATAATATCCTTCGTGGAAAAAAAAGAAGAAAATTTGAAAAACAAAACAAACAATAAAAGATCATTAGCAAAAAAAAAAAATAAAGAAACATTTTTTTTTTCACTCTCTAGTCGCCAAGAAGGTGTAATGACGAAAAAAACAAGCAACAAAAAATCCCCACGACAAACAAAAAAAAAAAAAAAAAAAAGATTGAGAAATCTTGAAAAGAAAAATTATTGTGGAGATGCTCCAGAGATGAAACAGAGGGAAATACAAAAAAAAAAAAAAAAAGTAAACTACTTGACTTTTGTTGTAAATATATATATATTTTGAAGAGTACTTTGCATATCACGACAACGTTGTCTTTTATCAGGACGAATAAAAAAATACTCACAACAAGAGTAGAAGAACGATTTTATGACGTAATGGTGTTTGTTTTGCTTTAAAAAAGCAGCGAAATAGCGAAAATTTTTCTATTTACAAATCTTTGTGCGTGTTTTTATTTTTAATACCCTCCCAAAAAAAAAATAATTTACTTCTTTATATTTGTACCACCCTTAAAAACAAAAAGCCCGTGTATTTATTCTTGTCTATTTTTCATCATCATCTTCGTTTACTTTTATTTCCTTTCTGCAAAAAAAAAAAAAATAATAATAATAAGTGTGATTGGGTTCACACAGGCGTTGCTATTAATAATAATAATAATAATATAAATATGTGCAAATGTAAAGGCGATCCTTAATAAAAAATAAAGTAAAATATGTTACCCATGTATTTGTTGTTACAAACAAGAAATGAAGAATTAAATAGAAAAGTCACCAGAAAAAACGCGATTC
Source organism: Ptychoptera albimana (assembly GCA_961205885.1). Taxonomy (NCBI): domain Eukaryota; kingdom Metazoa; phylum Arthropoda; class Insecta; order Diptera; family Ptychopteridae; genus Ptychoptera; species Ptychoptera albimana. The sequence goes on from OY540804.1 coordinate 2,210,301, forward strand.
ATTATTTCACTTATTTCTAATATTAAAAAAAAAGGTAATTTTAGAGGTTTAATATTTTTATTTTTTTTTGTTGATTATTATTATTATTATTATATATTAACAAAAAAAAAAAAAAAAACTCAGGTACTCAGATAAAGCATAAGGTAAACAAAGTACAACAGTAGTCAAATAATATTGATTTAGTCACAAATTTTAATGGTGTTTTATTTATATATTTTATGATTATTTTATGCTTTTTTTTTTTTTTATGTATTTTTTATTCATAAAGATATTTATCAATGTAGCAATATTATTATTTATATTTATATATTAGAATAAATAATAATAATAATAATAATTATAATTATAATAATAATAATAATGGTCATACAGAATAGATTATTATTATAATTATTTTTTATCTATTTTTTTTGTTTCTCCTATCAAAATTTAATTATTATTATTATTCGCTTTTTTTTACATTATTATCAAAAACATGTTATTTTATGCTTTATACTTTACATATATAAATATGTTATTATTTTTAATAGCTTTCTTGTATTTATATCGCGTTTTTTAGATATACATATATATTTTTTTTTTCTAAATTAATACAAATTACTGTTTACAGTCGCTTTAATAATACAAAAAAAAAGTTTATTTTTATTAATAATGATCAAAAGTTTATTATCCTTTATAATAATAATAATAATAATAATAATAATAATAATAATAAAAAACAATCCTTAAAGGTTTAATTCTTTAACTTTAAAGCAACAATAAAAATTAAAAAAAAAAAACAATAAAAAAGGGGTAAAAGCTTATTTAATTGATTAGAGAAAAGAACTTTTAGTATTTATTCACATTTAAAATGATTAAAATTTTGAAAATGATAATAGAAGTTTTTATAGAAAGTTTTTTTTCTAACCCTTGATGCACCTTAAAATTGATAAATTTCCTATGATCCGGTTTCTAATTTGTTAAATTACTGTAATTTTGTGGGGTGATTGGGATATATATTTTTTTTTTCAAATTACTATTACGGAGGAAAATAAAAAAAAAACCCAAAAGAAAAAGGGATATTCCTTTAGTCCAATTTTACTTTAGTAACAACATAGATTAGTTTATTGCTGTTACGGAACCCTCTAATCCATTTAACCATTAGACGAAAAACCATATTTTAATTAAAGAATTTTTATTTTTGGTTTTGGTTTTGTAACTTAAAACCTTTCATAATTAATGTCTGGGTAGCCAAAATGAAGATACAGTGAGATAATTCAAATAAACTTAAAGCTTTTTTTTTATTTTTCGCATTAAGTTTTCAAGTTTTATTAATCAATAAGCAATTAAATTAAAAATTTTTCTTTTTTTATTTTATTTTTTTAAACAGGGTGTGATTCAGACTCTGTGTTTCTAGTGTAAAATCAGTGTACAAAATTAATTTTATCGATAACGTAATTTACTCACTTAATCATAAATAATCTTTAAATGAACAAACTAATAATAATAATAATAATAATAATAAAGGGAATAATAACGTTACTCCTTAATCTATATTTTATATTGGTAACCTTTTATTTCATTACCTAAATTCTATATCGAGTTCATTTTTCTCCCTAAACTTTTTTATGCTACAAAACGATATTTATTATTATTTTTCATGGTTTAACAAAGAAAAAAAAAAGTTTCATCTAATTTTAATTCTAAAAACAGTAAAAATAAAAACCGAATATTACATAGTAGAAACTTTATAATTATATTAAAGCACAGATAACCAATGATGTAAAGTTTGCTTAAAGCATCGTTTGCTGTAGTTTCGTTGTGTCTGTGTGTGTGTGTGTGTTTTAGAATGTTTATTCATTTTATTTTTATTTTTTGATTGTGCTTTGATAAAAATCTAAACTACATAAAAATGAGAGAAGATAATCTGAAAGAAAACATGTGTCAAGCCACAGTATAGAAAAAAAAAAAACCACAACCGCATACAACAAAATTATTTTTACCCATTTCTATTCTGTTCTACGAATAAAAAGTTTCGCCCTTTTCTTTTTTTTATTTATGTATTTACGTTTAATTTTCATATAATAATAATAATAGGAACATAACATAATTGGAAACATATTGCAATTACCTTACGTTGGTAAAAATAAAGAAACAAAAAAAAAAAAAATCAATAAAAGTTTCTATGCAAGATTTTTTATTTTTTGGGAATTTAATTTTGAATTTTCTTCTTGTTTTTTTCCTCCTCCTGTTTATTTCTGTAACATAAATTCTTAGCATAATTTTTTTTTTTTGTTATTTAATTAATTTTTTTGTGCATTGTTTCGCCAAGTAACAAAATAAGTTTTTCACAAAAAATAGAAAAAGCTCAAAACATTTTACGTTTACTAAAGGATTTACTTTAGTTTTGGTGAATAGACTGTATAATGGGAAGTAGTATAAATAATAATAGCAGTAGCAGGAGTAGTAGTAGCAGCATAAGAAAAAGAATCCTTCTTTACAAATATTAGTTTAAGTTAAGTTAAGTTAAGTTGAAGGGAAAACTTTTTTTCTTTCTTTTTTCTCTTCATTGTGTTTTTCGCTGCTTCGTTTTTTGTATGTGTGCGCGCGTGTGTGTGTGTATATTATTTGAACAAAGCTTTAGTTAAGTTAAATTGTATTCTGTGAAACATACAAAAGAAAAAACTAAATTTAATTCCCCCCAGTATTATCACACCCACAATTCATCACCCACTATCACATTTAAAACTGTTTTTCAATTTGTCAACATTTTTATTTTTATTATTATTTTTATTATTGGGTGTACAGTGGCAGTGGTTGTGATTTTTCTTTTTTTTTTATTCATTCATTTGCTTCCTTCGTACAATTTAACATGTCAAGGAAATTACTTGTCACTTTTCAGCTCAATATTATTCAATTTTTATTTCATTGTCAATTGTCAATAAAAAAAAAAAAATAATTTCTATTTCTTCTTCATCTGTTCAAATCAAATAATAAAAAAAAATAAAAATATTTTTCTATGTGGAAAACTTAAAAAAGAAAAACTAAATTCGACGTGTAAATGGCAAGGAGTAAGTAGAAGAAGTTAAAAAAAAAATTAACTTTTCTTTTTTGTTTTTTTTTTTTGTTGGTTGTAAAACCGAACGACAAGTTAACCAAATATAAAACAAGGAAAAAAAAAAGAAGAAAAATTTAAATAAAAAGCACACAGACTTGTGTGTTGTTAACGATGGTATGTAAATTTTTAAACACAAACAAATTTTTTTTTTTTTGCATAAGCTTTTATTTATTTTTTACTTTTACTTTGTAAAAAGAAGAAAGAAAATTAACAAAAAAAAAAAAAAGCTACAATAACCAATCCTTTTCCTTAACCGAAAATGGGTAAATAAAAATTTTTTCACCAAACCAAACCAAATACTAACAAAAAGCACAAACAAAAAACTCACCGCACAACACCACCCTCTTTACTAGTAATTACATTAATTTTTATAAAACAAAAACCATAAACAAAAAAGAAAATACTGTGCCTTTTATAGCAACGAGCTTTTAGCTTTTTTGTCCTTGTAATGCAAGTAAATATTTTTAATCAAATTAAAGTTTTTTTTTTTTATTTCATTCTCTCACACCATCGAAAGCGAAACGTTACACAGATGAAAATGATTTAATTAATTTTATATAATTATCAATTAAAAAATAAATAGAAATAGAAATAGAATTAAATACAAAAGCTTTGAACATTTCGTACTGTGGCAATAGTAAAACGATAAACAAACGTAACGATAGCAGCATCATCATCATCATCAACGAGTAGTACGAGCTAGAGAAATTTAGGTCAAAAAGTTATTCACGATGCTGATGATGACGTCATTGTATTTATTTATTTATTTTTTTTTTAATAAAACTACAAAAATAAATAATTTTCCAATTTAATATCATAATTTTATAATAAATAAATAATTAACTGAAGTAAAATGATGATGTTGGTTGAGAAAAACGAAAAAAAAATAATTTTTTTCTTAATATGATTTTGTTTAATCGAGCATAAAACATACATATTTCGTTATGTGTGAAAAATTTCTTCTTTTTTTTTTTGTTGTATATTAATAATAATAAACGATAAATTTTATTAAGATTTAATATTAAGATAGCTGCTGCTAATGTTGTAGCTACTGCTGTTAATATTTTTGTTGCTACTTTTTATTTTCTTTTTTGCTTCTTTTTTTTTTAACTTGTTTTCCCTAAAGTCTTTATTACTTATTATTATTATATTTCTCTTTCTGTTATTTGACTACCAATTATGTTAATTTTAGTTACGACCTGTTACCAGCCATTAAACAAAAAATAATAAAAAAAAAAAAAAAACGTTAAATAAAAATGAAGATATATGTTTAACGGAAATACACGTTCAATGAGGTGGCAAAAAAAAGTATATGAATAAAAATAAAAAAAAAAATGTAACACCGAGCGTAATAAATAAATGAAATAAAAAGCTTGAAAAAAGCTGCGAGAAAAAATGTTACAAGAAAAAAAAATTATAATCAATTACAATAAAATTACAATTCCTTCCAAATAAAATAGAAAAAAAAAAAAATAGAAAAAAATGTTAAAAGTTAGAGGAGAGGAAAATTGATATCGTTTTACACAACATTCTTTTATTTCCTTTAACGTTGCGGGCAACAAACTTTCCCTTGTGAGAAAAAAAAAAAAAAAAAAAAAAACATTCCCTTCGCCGCTTTTTATTTTATTTTTCATTTTTCTTTCCTAAAATTAAATGTTACTCGTGTACGCTGTGTGCTTTTTTTTTTTTTTTATTATTATTATCTTCTTTTTTTTTTCACCATTTTCTTTTACAATGATAAATATTTTATTTACAAGAAAAAAATATAAAAATACGAGAAGAAAGAAAGGAAAAGAAAAAAAAAATTATCGCATCGTTTTATTTGTTTTATTTTTTCTTCCCTTTGCTTTCATATCGGATAGCCGCTATACATAGCTTAATTTACATAAATATAAAGAATAACTGTTAAAAAAAAAAAAAAAAAAAAATGCGTAAAACATAGATCACCAAGAAGTTAATTTATTTTTGTCTGTTGTCCCAAAAAGTAAATAGCCATTAATATTTTTTTTTAAAAAAACTTTTCTCTTTCTTTTATTTTGGTGTGAAAGTTTTTTGCTCAATAAAATTAATAAATTTACCTTTCGTAAAAATCGCTCGTTACAATCTTTTGCTGTTCCACGCCAATGACGATGTCTATAACGTGAATTGCCTAATTTTAATGAACCTTTAAGTGCAGCCGCCTCAGTGACAACACGCTTTATTGTCTGAAGTCTAGCACGATTACAACGATGCATTGGTTTTAATATAGCGCCACGTTCTGGCTCGGAGTCAGCACCAGATTTAACATGTTCATCATCCTCATCAACCCAAGCACTTAGTACTCCCTCGATGAAATTGTATAGGAGCTGAATGTTTGGTTGGAGAGGTGCTGAACCGGACGGAGTTTCTTTATCTGTTTGCAATGGTGTTATAAGCTTTCGATTTTGACAGACTTCCCGGAGAAGGTTTTCACCAAAGTGCACAGTTTTATGACGACGTCGTCGTGAGTTTAACGATGCAGCTGACGCCGATTTTATCATTTTACCATAACCATTGGCTGTTGATTGTATTTTATATTTGCTAGGACGCGGTAATGACGAACGCGAATCACCACGTTTAAGACTGCCTGAATGCAGTGACGACGAGCGATGGGTCTCCGCACATCTAGGCAGTGAGTTGCATTTCATGACGCTTGAACAATTGGGTTTCATCGAGGTACATCGAGAATCCATGCATTTTGGTAATGAGTAGCATCTGTATTCATAGCAAAGTGACGAGCATTTGGTTGATTTGCATTTAGGCAGAGAGGCGCATCGTGGATGACCTTCGTAATAATCGAAATAACAGCAATCCGGGTTATTGCACAAGGGCAATTGATTACATGATGGGTCAGAGCATTGAACACGCGAAACTGCCCTTTCAGCAGATGATGATTTTACTGGTAGCTTAATAGCAGTAGACATATCAGATACAGTTGCTGAACGTTTCGTTTGATGGCGCCGGGATCTTTCACGTCTTGAATGTTTTTCGTGATGTGAGCCACTCGAATGAAATTGCGGTAAAGATTCTCGAGAATCAATTTTATGTATTTGACGCTTCGACGACCTTTCTGGTTTGAGTGGTGCCATTTCATTTTTATCTACATATGTTGTCACCACTTCACTAGCCGAATGACGTAATCTGCGTTCAGGTCTCACACGTTCCGTTTTCTCTTTGTTTCTATCGTGACTTATATCAACACAACTACTTTGAACTCGACTCGATTTATCTTTATGTGCTGCTGTGGATAATTTTTGTATGGGGTATTGTATCCAATTTGGCAAGTCTTCCTTGAAAAATACTGCCTCGTTGGGTCCTAGTGAATGTCTTTTTCTAATGGGCGGAGGATGCGGTTGGTGTTCGACACCGGTGCTAATCCAAGTGCGACGGGGATCTCCTTTTATTTTGCTTGTTTCATCTTTTGACGTTGAGGGAATAGGCACACCAACGCCAGCACTTAGCATATTGCCACCCATATTGCCAGTACCTCCAACAGCTCCACTAGCAGCATCCACTAAGCCACCTGATGCAGTAGTTTTAGAGCCACCTCCCTTATATGTTTGTTGTCTCGACAACCATTCCACTATATCACTTTTGAGTAAAGATATCTCACTCGGGCCAGAATATTGCCTTTGAAGTGGTCTTTTAAGCAATCCAGATAATTCATCTTTGACATGTTTAGTAGTTATGTTACCTTTTGTTGAACTACCAATTCGCTTCGTATCACCTGCTGTTGTTATGTTCGTTGTTGTTGATCGCTCTAATGTATTACGTTTTCTCGGCAAATTAATTAGCCACTCGGTAATGTCATCTTTTAAGAGTGATAATTCACTTGGTCCAGATGAATGCCTTTGATGGGTCGATTGTTTTTGCATCCATTCCGTTGTCTCGTCTCTGACTCCTGTGCCTTCAACCGATCTTGACGAAAGACGCTGACGTTGAGACCGATCGAAATATTCATTATGGCTCACACCGGCTGTGCCACCACCAGCAATTACATTATTCATCATCCGGGGATTAAATTCAATATCGGTAGAATATTTTTGTGATGTATAACGTTGTGGTTGCACCGATTGTGGTTTGTCTTGTCCTGCCACAACACTTGTTGTAGCTGCCTGGCTAAGCCAATCGTTGACGTTGCCATTTCCTAATGTTGTGTATTGTTGTAAGTGTTGTTGGTGTTGTTTGTGTTGTTGTTGTTGTTGTTGTTGCTGCTGTTGCTGCTGTTGTTGTTGTAATTTTTGCTGTTGTTGCGGTTGTTTTTGATGTGAAATATGATGTTTATCAGGACGTCTATGCTGACTTACATGTTGCTCCGACCTATCTACCGCAGCTGATCCGAACAGATCTGTATCTTTAACAATAGCTTTTGTTTTCCGTGGTCTACTTATTGGCTCTAATATATCACCATTCATTTGTGGATGATGGTGTTGCTGTTGGTGCTGCTGCTGTTGTTGTTGTTGTTGCTGCTGCTGCTGTTGTTGTTGTTGTTGCAACTGCTGCATTTGTAATAATTGCTGTTGTTGCTTTTGATAATATTTTTGTTGTAACATAATATCATCACGGCTGATTGTTTGCAATTGCATTTGCTGCTGTTGTTGTTGCTGTTGCTGTTGTTGTTGTTGCATATCTTGTTGCTGCAGTAATTTTGCTTGTTCACCCTCGCCCGATCCAGTGTTCGCTTGTAGCAACTGATCCAATGAACCATGATGTTTTTTTAATAATGGATCGAGCGAGTTATCTTTAAGAGCCTTTAATTTGTATTGCGCATTGCAGACGCATACTGGACGTCTACCAGTTGTATTACCACCAGCAACACCACCACCACTAGCCTCTTTTGCCGAGGCCGTTGTCGTCACGTGACTCCGCCCTAGGGCCACGGGTGTTATTTGCACTATCACGCAACAACAATGCAATAACAATGCGTTTTTATCGTTGCTATTATTATCGGATTCTGGTAGTGACGCTGCCAGAATGAGCCAATATATAGCAACAAATTATATAATAATTTTATTAATTTATTATATTTTAATAATGATGATGATGGTAGTAATAATAATAATAATAATGCGGTTAATATCCTAATTATTATTGTTTTATTATTACTATTATTATTATTATTATTTTTATTATTATTAGAAATTGTGTTTATCGCTTTACACTTATACATGCCACTTTCATTGAGTTGTAATTTGAAAAACACACTTTATGGATTTATGACAAAAAAAAATTAATTAATTAATTGATTAATTAATAAAATATGTTAACTAAATTCACTGATAAAGCTTTCGATAAGCGTTTTTTTTTTTTTTAATTTATTCCATTTATTTATTCTATGATTAATAAACACAAAATGCAACAATTTTGCTGTTTTTCTTCTTCTTTTTTTTGTTATTTAAATTATTTATTAATCTTTCTGTTTGTTTTATTAATTAAAATAATTTTTTTTTCGTCTTCTTTTTTTATTTATTAATTAACAAAATATCTATTGGTTAGTCGTTCACGTTGTTTGAAACTTGATTACTTTTTCCTTTTTTTGTTGTTGTTGTTGTTGTTGTTGTTGTTGTACAACTGAAACTTTTTTTTTTTTTTAATTAATTAATATGATTATTTTCGTTAAATTTCAATTGGTGTTTTTATTTTCTGTTTTTAATTAATTATTTCAATTAAAAATAAATTTTTTTTTTTTTTTAATAAACAAAGCACAAGGCAACAATAGCAGCATAAATGAAATTTTTGTTTTTCCTCTTTAATCGCACAGTTTAATTATTATTATTATTATTATTCCAAATGCGTTATGTGATTAATTTTTTTTTTTTTTTGTTTTCTTTGTTGATTAATTAAATGTGTGGAATAATGAACAAAAAAAAAATGATTAATTTAATTTTGTTTATTAATCGAACCGAACACAACGATACACTTTCACACAAAATTAATTTTTTATTTCTGTTTTTTGCTTTAGTTTACCAAAAAACAAAAAAAAAAAAAAAAAAAGGATAGATGAAAACATAAAACAGCAACAACAACCTAAGCAAGGAATCAACACAGATTTTTTTTTTCCATATAATTTTATTTTCGCTTTTTTTTTTCTTTTTGTTTAATAAATTTTCCACAGAATTCTAGGTAAACATTTTTTGCTTTTTCTTAATAAACGTAAGAAACGTTCACTATTCCTTTTATATATAAAAAAAAAAATCTTTTTTTTTTTTTACTTTCTCTCTACCAAACAAAAAATAAAAAAATACGAAAAATTAAAATTTATTTCTTCGTATTTTCCATTAGTATTTTTTATGTTTTCTTGTTTTAATACATATTTATGCTTATGCTTTTAAGCATTAACATAATAATAAATCACAACAATAACAAAAAACAGCAATAACAACAACAACAACGAATGCACAGAAACACAGAACAGAGAGTGAGAGAAGTAAAACAAAAAATAAAAAGAATCCACGAAATTATGTTTTTTAAAGGAAAAACATTTTTCACAAATTAACAATAATAATAATAATAACAAAAACAATAATAACAATAACAACAACGAAAAGAAAAATAAAGAAACTTTAATTAAAAACACGGAAAACTATATCCTTTTATTTTAGTTTCACCATACGTCATAATTCAAAGGGAATTTATGAATAATTCTTTCGACAAAACACTTTTTCCATTTTTTCGTAACATTTTTATTTCGTAAATATATATTGTGTGTGTGTGTGTGTGTTCATGTGTGACTGTGTGTCTGCGAACGAAAAGAAAGCGTTTTTTTTTTCACTATTCTTTTGTGTGTTTTAAAACAACACATAAACTAAAAAAAAAAAAAAAGTCTTTAGCGTTTTTTTCGTTTTTCCATTTCCACAGAAAATGTTTTTTTTTTAATTTCTTTTTTTTTTGTTTCTCGTGAAACAACAACCAACAAAAATAATAATAATAAATAAATAAAGTTTTTATGCCCGCACCGTTAACTGTTCTCTATAAAACTGATGGCAAAGTTTTTATTTTGATAAAAATTAGAAAAAATGAAAGAAAGAAAGAAGAATTTTTTTTTCCACTTGCAGCAGATATTTTAGTGGGCGATTTTAATCATAACGCCTGCGTTGTATCGTCCTGTACTCATATTTTCACTCAAATATGCTCAATGGGAAGTTAATTTTTTTTTTATTTTTTGTACTCATTTAAAGGAAAAAAGTTGACATCGCCCCATAACGCTTACGTTTAATTCCCCAATGAGTATCCCTTAGTTGTTATTTCTCTCAAATATATTTCTCGTAGAGTGTAAAGAGCTTTTATACTGTCTCTAATGAAAAAGCTCTGCTCAATAACTATTTATATGCTGTCCGCATTGTTGCCCGTTTCAACATTCATTTACCCAATCAAGTGGGAGCAGAATAAAAATCCAATTTGGTCCAAATTTTATTTTAAGAAAAAAAAAATTCTATCCAAGGTTTTTATGTTTTCTGTCACAAATGTACAATGAGAGCTTCGATAAAAGCTCTTTAGTTATTCTCTTTGTTTCATTATTATGTTGGTATTTACAAAACACAAAAAAAAATTAAAATTATGTTACTGCTGTTACCAGAGTTTGTCGTTTGTTGAGTAAAAAAAAAAAAAAAACAGGATAAAAGTTAATAAAAACACAAACAATTATATATGAGAAAATAGAAAATCTCTAAACAACAACAGTGAAGAAAAAAGTTTTTTTTTTTTAACTTTTCTTCACACACACAAAAAAAAAAAAAAAAAAAAAACAAAAAATTATTAAAAATAACGAAAAATAAATAAACAAAGAAACGGAAAAAGAAAACGCCACCCATCACGTAACAAATATTTATTTTATTTTTGCATTGATTCCGATAATGTCATCTCTTATAGCTGTTTTCTTCTATTAATACCGAAATACCAGCTAAACGTACCCCAAAAAGATGATGATGATGATGATACACACGAAGAAAAATAAAGAATAGAAAACTTTTTTTTAAATGTCTCTATTTTTAATGAAAAACCCTACAGAATATTAATCTTCAACCTTGTTCTTAGTCCTTCATCGTTTCTTCTATTTCATCGTTTACTTAATTTTCAAAAATGTTCTTTTCTCCTTGCTCCTATCTCCTTTCTTCTAGTAATATAATATCTTATTTTATTTAATAACAAACTTCTTAATCTTTGCTCCCAGCTTTTAATTTTCAAAAATAAAACTAACCAACCCTTCGTATTGTGTAGCGCTAATAAAATTGCATAATTTTTAATTAATTTACATTAAGATGTATTATTTTTCCCGTGTGAAAAAAAAAAAAAATCAGGATTAAAACCACAGTAAATTATAATTCTAATTTCGTGTTTTCTATTTCAAAAATTTTTACTTTAAATCCGTACGATACAAAATTCAAACATCTTAAAGAAAATATAAAAAAAAAAAAAAAATTCTTTCTTTAAACTGAAAAGTAGAGTAAGGTGGTTAAAAAGAAAAAACACAAAAAATCTTATTAGACATAGCGAGAGAAAAGTTTTTGTTTGAGAGTTTCGTGAGTGAAAAAAAAAAAAACCTAGAAAGAAAAAGCACAAACATTGGGATGACAGTGTGCCAGTGTATATGTGTGTGTCGTATATTACGTTATCATTTTAACAGCCAAAGAATATGTTTTCAGATGTTTAAGTTAGTTAGGATTTCTCTTGTAAGTATGTTTGTTTGTTGTGACGTAAGCTGGATGGTAAGAAAACTTTAAAAAAAATTAAAAATAAAAATGAAATGGTGGAGGCGCCAGAGAGATTTGTTTGTTTGGTTTTTTTTTTTTTTTTTCTTTCTTTTATGTAACAGACTTGACTTGACTTGACTAGTTCTATCAGTTGTTTGGTTGTTTTTCTTTATATAAAAAAAAAAAGAAATCCTTTCTTTCTTTTTTTTATATGTTTATTTGTGTACTACTACTTGTAACCTATTACCATCTCCACTAATATATAAAAGGATATCAAATGGTAAAAGAAAAAAAAAATAATAAAACGAAGAAAAGTTTTTGTTGGTTGAATTTTTTTTTTTCTTTTCGTTTTTCGTATAATAATAGAAAAAAATAATTTTTTCTTTGCCTATGATAAGAATGGGAAAAATAAAAAAAAGCTCGACTACATTTGTTGGATTTATTTTCTACTGGCTGTTAGTGGTGCTAATGTTGCTGCTGCTGCTGCTACTACTACTGCTGCTGCTACTGCTGCTGCTGTTACTCTGTATATGGCACGCTATTCGCTCTAACCTCATCTACTTCTATAGAACTAAAATTATACGTACTGCATCTCCATGATCGATCGAATAAAGTTTGTTGCTAGGCGACGACAACCTCGTTACGTTTATACACACCATTTCAACTCAATAACGAAACATATACAAAAAAAAAAATTAATAAATAAAAGGAAAAAAAAAACGTAAATCCAAACCAACAGCAAAAAACCCACAAAAAAATTTTTTTTTTTTTTTTCTAATCATTGAAAAGCACAAAAATATCCCTTAATAAGCTACTAACTGGTGTTGGCTGTTGCTACTGTTGTTTTGGTTTTTCTGTTGTTGTTGTTGCTGTTGTTGCTGACATTACATCTGCCAGTGTCACAGTTTATTCAAATCCAATATTTTAACACCCGAAATATAAATAAAAAAGAATTAATAAACCAACAACACCATGGTGGTGGTGAGAAATTTTTTTTTTTTTTTTTTAATTCTCGCTTCAAATATTAACGTTGTTGGGCTTTTCTTCTAATTTTTTTTCCTTTACGACAATTGTTGTAAACGTTCGCTGCTACTGCTACTGCTGTTAGCACTGATGCTGCTACTAACACAGCCGCTACATCTGTGTTAATACCATGTTTGTGCGCAATTTTAACAGATCAAAATAAAAATATGTTATTTTCCGACGATTTCTTCATGTTTTTCATTTCTGTTTTGCCCATTTTTCCATTTTTTTATTATTTAAATTCGTTATTAATGACTTTAGTTTTTATTTTGTGTGAAAAAAAAAAAAAGAAAAAACGTAGAGCTTTTTTATTTTTTTTTCCTATTGACCTAAAATTTTCTTTGTTCAGTGTTTTTCCGAAAAATTTATTTTTTTCAATAATAAAAAATTGTTTTTCTTTTTTGGATGGAATTTTAAATTCAATTTCACATGAAGCACATAGTTTTCTTCTTCTTCTACTTCTACTTCTTCTTCGATGTTAATCAAAAAATACCTTGAAAATGATAACACGAAAACGTACAGACAGAAATAAAAATGCAAACAAGTAATAAAGCAATTTTATTTTGCTGTAGCTTAGCTGAAACCAGTTAAGTTAAAACAATTTTTATTTTTTGGTTTGTATTTGGTCGTTGTTGTTGCTACTGCTGATGGTTGGGTTAGGAATAAAAAAAAAAAAAAAGTAAATGGTTTACCGCGCATTCATCGAGGTTTTTTTTTTTTTTGCAAACACAAAATGTTAGAGAATTCCTCAGCAATTGTATTTTTATTTATTTATTATCATCGTCGTGTATATTTATATATTTTGGGTCTTTTTCTTTTTTTTTCATTTCATTTATTTCAATTTTATATTTTCCTTTAATTTTTTTGCTGGAATATAAATTTCGCCTCAGCCTTCTTTCAATTGATATTATCCCGTGAATGTTTTTATTTTATTATCCCACTGATTAAATACATTTTTTTTTGTTTTTTCGGCTTTAAATTTTTATTATTTGTGGCTCATTTATTTCGCTTTTAAGCTCAGCGTTTTTTGTTTTGTCTTTTCTGCTTAAAATTTTTTTTTTCTGGTTATCCAACTTTCTTGAAACATTTTTTCTTTTTTTTTATTGCTGCTAACTTCAATAATTTTATTACCAATGTTTAAGCAAATATAAAAATTAATTGCATTTTGCCTTCCACAGACATTTTTATGTTTTTTTTTCGTTACGTTACGTTTCGTTCCGTTCCTTTATCAATTGCTCCCCACTCATGTTTTCAGCACTCATAAAGCTTCATTTTATTAATACAAAATTAGGTAAATAACGTATAGCAACAAAATAAAAAAAAAAGAACTTTATCGTTCAAGTTTATTTAACATTTGTATTTGATTAATAACCAAAAAAAAAAAAAAATTATTTTCAACCTGCATAATTACTATATAAAAATATCAAAATGTAATTTACGAAAGTTTTCAATTAAGTTTTACAGGAAATTTATGCTTTTCTACTTATTTTATTTTGTTTTTTTTTGTTGCCGTGGTAAATAGTTTGTTGAAACGATTTAATGATGTGTTGATAGTTATCGTTTTATACCTAACTATCCATAGTTGACTTTGGTTATTTATCAATATGACGTTGATTTCGTAAAATTTTACACAAAATTCTTAAAGTTACCAGAGAAGGAAAAGAAAAAAAAAACAATTTTACTACTTGTCAATACCGGCAATATAAACTAAAAACTTTTATTAAACTTACTAAGAAAGCTGAACTTTACTCATTTATTAAATTTATTTTTTTTAACAAAATAAAAAATGCTGTAGTGGAGAGAGAAAAATTCATCAAGAGTACTCAATAAAAACTACCCAAACAAACGTTATTTAAGTAAATATATATTCTGCATTCCACTTGACAGCGAGTAAAGTGTTTGCCGTTACTTAAGTAAAACATTATACTTAAAAAAAAAAAATAAAAAAGAAACAAGAAATTATGTAAAAGCAGCAAAATAAATTTTTTCTTTTAATATTTCCAGTAACATGATTTTGTAGTGAAACATGTAGCTGCTGCTGCTGCTGCTGTTAGTGCACACAGTTTTTCACTGTTTATAAAAGTTTAACAAAAAAAAAAAAAAAAAGAATAAAATTTCTGCAAGTGTTAGCCTTTATCGTGCATCGTATTTATAATATGTTTAAACTAATTTACTGCTTTTATGCTGGTAAGTGATGGGGTCTCATCTAAAGAGTTATGCATTTACTTTATTTTACAGGTCAAGAACGGGATACGGAACAACGAAAAAAGTCTGTTATTTAACGTTAAGGGAGCTTTATTGTTAAACTGTACAGCATTAGTACTACGTTCGTTACAGATTAAGATGAGTGAATTCCATTCTCATATCCGTAATAAGATTAGTTTTATTTTTATTATTAAAAAATGTTCACCGAATACTTGGAAAAAATGTTGTAGAAAAAATAAATAAAATAGCCAAAACTATCCATTATTTTATTACACAAAAAGGATACGTAGAAAAATGAAAAGCAAAAAAAAAAAATATAGGCAAAAGGGAAACGAAACTGCATATCGTTATAAGCAAAGCAGATGTGTAACCGATAAAAATAATAAAAAAAAAAAAATAATAATAATAATAATAAAAAATATTTATTTTCGGGTCTCTTTTTTTTTGGAGATAATCAATATTTTTTTTTTTTTTCTGCTGCTTCCCTTTTATAAACTAGAATATTGTATTTCATAGAAAAGCACAGCAGCAACAACAACCAACAGATAAACGAATATAAATATATTTATTTTTTTTTTTTTGCTTAAAATATAATAAAACAATTTCACTAATATCAATTTAAGTTAAATTTGGTGTTAAGTTACGAAATTTGTTAATACGAACACGTAATACTTTACATTTTATTAAATAATTTACTATTTTCCAAACTGAAGTGAGCATGAATAATAGAATGGAGTAATGGAGTAAAAATGAAGTGATAAAAATCAGCATAGAGTTTAAGTAAAAATTATGTAACTCGTTGTTTTTATGATTTTATTTTTTATTGTCAGAAGTATTATTCTATTTGCATGTTAATTGAAGAAAATTTCCTGTTTTCACTGTTGCTGAATGTTGGATTAATTCATGTAAAGATCTGTTGACATGTAACAAATTGTTTATAAAATTCGTATTCGACAAATTTATATCCTGATCGGTGTTCTAATGAGTGATTGGTCAGTAATAATTAATGATTCATATCAGAACTCAGAAATATAGGATTTAAAGGATATTTTCGATTATTTCGGAGATCATAACCCGTTGAGAGAAAATTACATTCAAATGGGATGAAACTTTGCAGATGTTTCGGGAATTATAGAATCTTAGGTATAGGAGTTCATTTTAAATGCACTTCAGCACGGAAACACATTAAACATAGAATAAAAGACCAGCTTAAATAAACATTGCAGTTATTTAATCACTTTTCCGCACAAAAGAAATTCAGAACTCGTATAAAATATATGATTCGTGTGTTAAACCACATAAAATAAATTTATGAGCTACAGTTAATATTTTTCCAATTTTTGTTGGTTGTTGATATTCGAATCTCATGCTTGGTAGCCATCAGTCACATTTACCAGAAAATTATTAAACTTTTCAATTATACCATCTGACCAAACATGAAAATAGCCTTTAGCCGTTCCAATATAAATTTGGTAAAAAATGTGAATCAAATAAACATACACGTCCGTATACTAAAACATAATGCATAAACACTCGCCACGGGATACTGAAGAGGTAATTTTGTTGCGGATTTATTTAGTTGTTTACTACAAGAAAAATGAATAAAAAAAAAAAAAATTATTTTAACCTTCAGGGCGGTTAACATATAAAAAAAAATTAATATTTTCCGAACACGACGATTGTTAACGCATTTAATGGACTTAAATACACCGAACAGTGGGTATCCGAATTGTGATTAGTCTGATTAACCAACGTAAACATTTTTTTTATTTTAATTAAGATAAAATAAAAATAATTTTCTTTTTTTTTAAATAATTTAATTATTTTATTACGTGAGTAGCATTAGCCTAACGAAATATAACGTAAAATTCTATTTATTAAAAAAATTAATTATTATGTTGGAATAAATTTTAATCAGCTGATATTAACGACGAAAGAGGAAAAGAAAAAAAGAAAAACCCTTGCATAAATACATTAATTTGTAATTTGTTGTATGGCTGACTGATGAGTGTTTATGCATTCAGCATAAACATTTTTAGCTTTAAATTTAAATAAAAATCCATGATGGAATAGAGAATGTACGTGTATTGTCTTATTGATGAGAGGTTGGGTATATATATATATATATATATTTGTGTGTTGGAGAATATTTTCTGGTTTATTAAACGGATGGATGGTAAAAAGGACTTCACCACGTAGTTTTAATACAGTTTTTATGGTAATAAAAGTAAGATTAACCATAAAAGAGGAATTCACCCTTATATATATAAATGTATTTTCTCATCGACTTAAAAAAATAACAAAACAAAACAATGTATATTTGATTAAGATTTTATGCTTTGTTAAGTAAAAGATAGAGAGATGACTAAAAAGCTTATGAAAAAGTTTTTGTTTCCAACAAATGTATAAATAAATAAATAAATTCTTATTTCTCTATATGCCTTTTTCTATATATTTCGTTCACATTTGCTTATATCTTTTGAAAATTTTCAATTTTTCCCATTCATTCCTTTCTTTATTTAAATCTATCTATGCGATTTGATTTGATTACATGTCTTTATGTTATCCAAATGTTTGTCATTTTCAAACTCAATTCAACAATTCTAAGTGGGAACAGAAAAAAAAAGAAGAAAATCACAACAAGGCCATCAACAACAAAGTAGCAACACCAGAGCACACCAAGTAACAAATTTAAATTTACATCAAGAAGAAACGACAACAAAAAAAGGTAAAAATAAATGGAGACAAAAATAATAATAGCAATAAAAAAATAAACTACAGACGATATATATGTAAATAAACGTAACATGATGTTAGAGATGGCAAAAGCTGTGACAAAAGCATCACTAAACAAAAAAATAAAAAAAAATCCAAAGGGGCGAACAACTCTATAGTGAAAATATAAAAAAAAAAAAATGATTTTTTCTTCTTCACATATTACCTGTACCTGCTTTGTAAGTACCGTTTGACATTTGAAAGGTATTTATAATTTTTGTGCTTTTTTTTTTAATACATGTCATAAAAGCTTTAATTTTTTTTTTCTTACGAAAATCAAGTAATTTCTGTTTAATCAAAAAAAAAAACTACGAACGATGCGCAAAACTTTTGTGATGATGCCTGGTGATTTATTTAAAAGTTAACTTTTTTGTGCTTTTATCGCTTTGCAAAAAGATGTAAATGTAAATTGTTGTCAAGTTAATAATAACTTTTTTTTTTTCATTTTTTCCATACTGATATAACGATTTTCTAATGATTTTTGATAAGAAAATATAAATTGTGCTTTATTGTAGTTACGTTGAGTTTCCTTCCTTATGGCTTAGATTTACATTGTATAGAATTTTTATTTTTATAATAATATTCACAATAAATAACACAGGAATAATGTATTAAAAAAAAAATTCCAAACAGTGTTAGGACGTTTATAATACGTCAGTAAGAAGAAAAAAAAAGAAAACTCTTCTAATAACATCAGGCATATAAAAAAGCTTCTAGAAGTGATGAAACTATGTGTATGTGTGCTTTTATTGCTTTTCAAAATAACAAAAGAAACTAACAACTAACCGACAACAACAACAACAACAACAACTATTATAGCAACAATAACTATTATAGCAGAATAAAACAGCAAGAAAACAAACAAAAATTTTTGTTGAGGAAGTAAAGTAGTCAAAGAATACACAACGAAGAAAAAAAAATCCTATCGGAAACAGCGGTAGATTCATAAACATAATAAAAAAAAAAACGAAGGAAATAATGCACCATCCATCCCGCCACCCACACCATATTTATTAAACATTTAACATTCTCATAAACTTTTGTTAACGTATTTGGTTTGTATTCGTTACAACCGGGCGATATTCATCCCTATCGTTCGCATTACATTTTTATTTTTTTTCTTTTCTTCGGAACATATACACAAATACATTGCTTTCTTATTTTAGATTTTTTATTTGTTGTATTCATTCTTTAACATATCTTTATATTGTATATGTATATTACGCGAATGACAGTACCCGGTGCGGATGAGAAAATCAATTGCGCGTTTCCTTACAATTCTTCTTTTTTTTTTTTAATAACAAAATAAACAAACATAAACAGTATTGAATAATAAAGGGAAGAAAAAAACGACGACAACGACGACAAGTAAAGAATGAAAATTATGGATGGTGTAACAGGGATGATTTAACAATCTTATTTTTAATCACAGTAAACAAGAACGAGGACGACAACGTCGATGACGATGACGTCGACAAGAACCAATAACCAATATAAAGAATTTAATAAAGAAATATTTTTTTTTTGTTGTTGCGAAGACACAGGGCACCAATAGCGCACCAACAATAAGTTTGAGAAGAGATTTAAAAGTACATATTTACTGCGGAACAAAAATAAGATATTAAAAAAATAAAAAATAAAGAAGGAAAAACGGAAAAAAGCTTTATTTGTTTTTGTTTTCGTTTTCGTTTTTTTTTATATCGTTATCATCCTTGGTGGATTGTTTGTTTGTCAAAAGCCCAAGTAAACACAACAGTATATTCTTCGTTTATGCGTGATCCGCTTATTTGAACACAAAGCAATTGGAATCAAGATTAATATTCAGTCATCACTGAAGGGACATTCTGGGCTTTATTTATGTTATCACAAACAAAATAAAAAAAAACATAAAAAACACTTTGTTGTATCCATAGTTTCATCGATATCGTCACATCAAACGAATATAATCTTCTTAACTCCGTAATACTTTTAAACCGAAAATCGCGTAATTGAAGGTTTATCCGGTAATTTTTTTTTTTTTTTTACTTTATTTACCTGGACGCCCTTTAATATTTGAGTTTAATTTTTATTCCAGCTTTACATTCATTGGAAAGTGGGCTTGTTGCGTGTTTACTCAAAAAAATGTATTTTTTGTTTGTTCTGTATCTTCAAAAATTATTCGTTGCCTTAGGTCGTGAAGAATAAAATTATTATTATTTTTTTTTTTTTTTGATACCACATTGTGTAAACACATGAAATTTTTTTTTTTTTTTTAATTTAATTGTCTTTTCCCTTGAATTATTAAAGTTTTAATATGTTAAGGACAATAAAACGCGTTGTATATCTAAGTGACAAACGGATACAATTGTGTGATCGTGTTATTGACCGAATATACTAAGTGCTTAACGCCAAATTTAATTCAATTTTATTTCTTACATCACTTTTAAACTTTATGTAACAAGCGGATAAAAATTTTATTATCGTAAAATAGTAAATATTTTAACCAGCGAATCAGTATTTTTTTTCCCTTTTGTAGTAGAAGCGTTATTCTGGGGGGGTAAGTATTATAGCTTTTGAAATAAAATATTAACGATCTTAATAAAGTTATTTACATTTTCTTGTCTTTGTCATTTGATTTTTATATCATTTATTCTCGTTGCTGTTCTTGTTATTGTTTATTTGCTATTGTTCGACTGTTAAATTTCATTTCATTTCTATTATTATTATGTTTTTTTTTTTGTTATAAAAGGATCTATTATACGTCAGTGCCTTTTTGGTGTGTACACTCCTTGTTATTTCAAAAAATAAAAAATAAATCTATGATTGTGGCCTTAATTAAAAAGATAAAAATAATTTTATTTATATATTTATATTTTTAAAATTCACTTCTATATTGTTGGAATTTTTATATTATTATTTGTTGTTGTTACTGTTGTTGTTTTATTTTAATTATATAAAATTGTTAATAGGATCACGTTGTCGATAAAAAAAAATTATTTTATATTTTATTGTATTGTTTGTTTTATTCCTTAAAAATAAATTAAATTGCGAGAAAAATAGCGGACTTTGTAGCTTTTAAAATAGTTTAATTCTAATCAATAATGGGAAGAGCAATTATGTTTAATTAACGCGATTCTAACTGAAACGCATGTGAATTACCGCCCTCTGCAACTACATATTAATTGTTCATAAAGTTTTTTAGATGTTAAAACACCTCACCTAATCCTCACCCCCATTCATCTATTATTATAATTCTGTCAGCAAATTAAGAATTTCTAGAGCATAAATGCCTTCATAAATTCTTATTTTATGAATGAGCTGTAATTACCCTTTAAGTGTAAATTTTAATATTAAATACAAAAAAAAATTCCATAACCGCATTATGAAACAATTTCCATGAAAATTTCCCAAAATTTAATAATTTATTGTATGTGAAGCTGTGTGTATATGTGTGTGGTTACTACCTGAGTTATTATTATCGTTATTATTATTATTATTAAATTCAGGTGTTTTCGAAACTATACGCAATTTTATTTATTGCTCGTCTTTAATTTATTTAACTTTTTTTTCTGTTTTTTTTTTTTTTGGTGTGCAGGTTAAACTTAAAATATTACCGGGTTTAAGGGATGGTTTTATATATATATATGTATATTTAACCCAGGTTATATATAGGAAATTTATGAAGAGCATAAAGGCATTGAAAAGATTATAGGATTTAGTGTAGAGAAATTTTCTTTTTCTCTATTTAATTTATGTCTAATAAAAAATGTTTAGTTTTATTTTTTTTTGTTACTTTCACATTGTTATCATCATCGGTGAATCAAAAGTTCACGGCAATAAAAACTATTTCTGTGGAAACAACAAACACATTTAATAGCCACAAAACGTACAAACGTTTATTCACATTTAATTTCCTTTCTTTGTTTATAAAAAAAAAGCTGTCAAAGCTGTTCCTCAAGGGGATTCAAAAAAAAAAAAAAAAATTCTAACATTCGGCAAAACGTGTTGTTTGTTAATAAAAGAAATTAAAAAAAAAAAAAAAAAAAAACGGTGGCCAATACATAGGATAAATAATAATGAGACCAGTGTAATAAAGGAATATAAATTAATTGTTAAAAACACCTATGGGTAATATGAGAGACGACATTGGCTCGGTTTTTCATTAATAATAAATAAAATAAAAGCAAACAAGAATCTTAGTTGTGATCAATAATAATAATAATAATAATAATAATAAAAAACAAAAAGAAATGCTTAACAATTATTTAGTAGAGATAAAATCGTACAAAATGTTGTTAAACCGTTTATAAACCACTGATTTAATAAGACATAATATACAAAATGGTAACATTCTGTACATGATTACCAAAAAATAAAAAAGGAAAAGAAAAGAAAGGAAAAAGAAATGAGAAGCAAAAAAAACCAAAGAACATAAACACAAATTCTTGTTTATGTTTGCGACAAGGTTTATTGCCGTAATATTATTATTATTATTATGGTTACGCTTTATTATTATTATTATTATTATTATTATTATTATTATTTATATTTATATTTAATTAATATAAAAGAAAGAAAAAAAAAAAACTAAAAGTAATTAATTATAAATAGGAAAATATTTTCTCTTAATTATCTCTATCTTTGTAAGTTTTCTAGGTAGTAAAAATTATTGTTTCTACCATATATGAATATTAATATTCAATTATGTTGTCGTTTTACTTTTTATTTTTTATTCACAGTAAAAGCCATAATTTAAACAAGTAAAATATTTAGACAGGTGTGTTTAAGGTAAGTCAGTTAATTAAAAAAAAAACACAAACAATCCGTGTCGCGTTAAATATAAACATATATAAACATATATAAACATATATAAAAGCAATCAGTTACTTAGAAAATCATAATAATAATAATAAAAACAAATAAACAACCCTTAAAAGAAAAACAACTAATTCCTTAACCCACTACATAGTTTTTACAAAAACATCTAATTTTCCTCTAATCAGAAATCCTGCAAACCTTAATTTACATAATATAAAGTTAGTAAACAGAAAGTAGAGAAAGTTTTCTTTTTTTACTTATACGATAAACAAATTGTGTTTACTTGATTACGTCAAACTAAGCTTAATTACAATGAAAACACTTTATATATACGAACGCCAGCCCGCCCGCCCGCAAAATACTTTCTTTTTATATTTCTCGATTTCATTAATGTGAAAAGCTTTTTCATTATGTTTTGTTTGTGTGCTTTATTAACTGATTAATTATCGATTGTTTAACAATACAAAATTATTATTTGTTTTTTTTTTTTTTTTTTTAAGAACTCTTAAATACAACCCTGTACAAAATCAATAGAGGAAAACAACTTTATTTATTATTATTAATAGAAATAATAATATTATTAGTATGAACTGTTAAAGACTAGTCATTTAATTTAATTGTTTATTTAGGAATTTGATAAGAAAGTTAAAAGAAGAAGCTTTAATACAATAAAACGATTTTCTGGGTGGGCAACAAGTGATGAATTATTATTATTATTATTATTATTATTATTATTATTATTAGTACATCAATTTCGTTATGTTTTTAGCATACAAAAAATAGAAATGAAAAAAAAAGAAGGAATTTTGAACATTTTTAAAGAAAAAGCTCTTCTGCTCACAACACAAAAACTGACTTTTCATTGCCATTTGAATTTTTTTTTTTTTTTCTTCTTTTCAATTTATTACAAAGTTTTCTTTCGTTTTTTTTTTTTTCGTTTCTACTGATGCCATAAGAAGAGGAAAAAAAACTGTCAATTTATTATAATCAGTTATTTATACAAGAAACGCGACAACACAGAACTTTTATGTCATTTATTTGCACTTAGTTGTTTATTTATTTATTTATTTATAACTTGAGTAGATATAGAGCTAGAAAATAAATATTAATAATAATAATAATATTGTTTTGTTTGTTGTTGTTGAATGTGCAAAATTGTAATAAATTATGACAGGATGAAAAAAAAAACTTGTGTATTAATAAAGCTCAATGTTTAAAGCTTTATTTATATTTTTTTGTTAAAACTTTTCTGCTGTCTGATGGTAATAAAAAAAAAAATTAGTTCTAGTGTCTGGATAGGATAGTGACCTTAAAATTCAAGCGAAATATTAAAGAAACTATAGCTTAAAGCAGCTGTCATTCGTGGTTCGTGTTTCTGCTTATTTTTTTTTTTAAGCTTTCAGTCTTATGAAATTTTAATTCGGTAGAAGAAAAAAAAAAAAAAAACATTAAACTGAAGAAACCTCTTTCAAATATTGAATCCCGGTGTCAAGAAAATTCGAGCAACTATTCGTGTTTTTTTTTTTAGACTTTATTTACACTACGGAATACACTACGGTGATTACTTGGTATTTACCTGTTTTTGAATGATTGAATGAATGCTTTTTGTTTTTTTTTTTTTGTTTTAGAAAACTTTAAATTCCGATTAGTTTAATACCACTTGAAATGGGTTTGTTTCACCATTAAAAAAATAAAAAAAAGTAAATCTCATGCGGAAATAGAATTTTGTTCACATGAATTTAAAATTATTGATTTTCATTGGGATACGTAAAAAAGCTTGTTTAAACATTAAGCTTTTCCCATGATTAATTTTTACCTATTTACTTTAATCACAACATTTAATTAATGACAATCAAAAATAATAAAATAATAATTCCTAATGAAACAAAGCGAAATAAGATTGTTTGTCAAATGTCTAATGTTTAAACAAAAAATTTCCATAAATTATTCTTACTGTCGCTTGACTTTTAAACAATATTATTGGGGTTGGGTGGTACGGTTCAAAAATTATTTTAACAAACAATAATAGGTAAAAGCATCATTTTTTTATTTTTTTTATTCTTATATTTGCTTATCATCATAATAAAACAACAATTCACACAAGTTCTTCTTTAATTGGAATTGTCATTCTGTTATTTATTTAATTTCATTTAATTTTATTTCTCTATTTCATGGCGCTAAGGGGTTGAAAACATTATTTTGTAAATTCTAGCAAAAATACCAACAAAAATGTGTGTGTTTTTTTTTTTTTTTATTATTATTTCCGCATAAATTCCATTACAAATACATTGAAGCGTTTAATTAAAATTGAAATTTATTTTATTTTTATTTATTGCATGAAATTAAATTTTTTTTTTTCTTTAAATTAAAATCAAAAAAAAAAATTATTCGGAATTCAGAAGAAACAAATTTTCTTCTTTGACTGTTTTTAAATTTTTAATTGGTTTCATTAATTTTTCTATCAGCTTTACAATATTTTAATTAATTAAATTAAATTTATTTATTAAAAAATAAAAAAAATAAAAAGAAAAAGTTTGAACAAGTTTTTCCAGCGACATATTTTTGACATTTAATAGAAGATGAGAGCAGATTTTTTTTCGTTTTCCTTTTATGATTTTATTAATAAATTCGGATTTTATTTGACCGAAAGTTTTAACGATTTATTCTTGAAGTTATCTTCAACCATAAAAAAAAAAAAAAAAATTATATAATCATGCAAATGTTTCAATTATCTTTGTAAAAAAAAAAGCAGAAAAAGTTCGTTGATGAATGTAAAAAATCAACGATTTGTAATGTGAGTTATGGGTTGTTAAAAGCCAAATAAAACAGCACAAGGCAAAAAAGTCCCCTAATACTTGGTTTTGGAAAATACTACACCAAAAACACATACATCCATAAAAAAACAATAGAAAACTGCTTGAGTTAAAAATACAAAATTCAAAAAAACAAAAAGTTTGGAAAAAAAGTTGGAAAAAAAGTGGAATAAAACTCGAAAGAAATAAATTCAAATTGGGTAAGTTAGTGAGGCGGGCATTTAGATTTTTTTTTTTTTTTATTATTATTATGACAAAAGACAGACAAGATGATAAAAATGGAAGAAAAAAAAAACGCAGACAAATTGACGTAACAGCGAATTTACAAGTTATGAAATTTTTGTATAAAAATAAAAATCGGACATCCGGAAATCTAAAGTTTTCACAACATTTTCAGTATACTATTCAATTCGTTTTATCCATGTTCCACTTACTAATCGATAATCGATAATAATATAAAAAAGGAGAAAATCTTGACAAATTTACAGATCTTTAAACGCTTTTTTTTCCTTTTTTTTTTGCCTTTCCTATTTTATTTATTTATTTAAACTAAAAATAGACGACGAATTTCACAACGACAGGATGTAAACAATTCCAGAATAATTTTCTTTCATTTAAAAAGATTTTTTTTTTTTTATTTAAGCAGCTAAAATATTGTAAAAACCACTCGACGTATTAATCCTTTATTTTTTTTTTATCTCAGCCTCCTTCGGCGAATTTTAGCGATTGGAAATATTACATAAAAAAAAAAACGTTTAAGTGGTTTACGGGGTTTTTATTGATTAAAATCGTAAAAAATAAAAAAAAAATAAAATCTTTTTCACTTGAGCTAAATTAAAATTTCATCCTTATCATAAAAATATATCTAGATATATTAATAAATAATCCTCTTTATTTAAAAAAAAAAGGCAAAAAAAAAAAAAAAATGAGAGAAAAAAAATTGTTTTGATTAGTTGGAAAATTGATTTTTTTTTTCGCTGCCTCTTTATTCTATTTTTTTTTTTTTTATTAAAATATAATTTTAATTAGTTTTAATGGAAATTTATTAAATTAAAATTATTCTTAAATGTTCGAAGTAGAAGAAGAAGAAGAAGATGATGAAAAAAAAATTCTTTTCATTTTCATTATGTCGATTGTTGGTTGTTTCCGATGAAACTGATGAAGTTGCTGTTGGTGCTTAACAAAAAAAAAAGTTTTTTCTTTTACTTTTAACCACAGAATAGAAAAGATTGAAGAAAAGAATGGAAAAATGGAAGAAAAAAAATATATAATTCTAGATATAGATTAAAAATGTAAATCATATAAAATTACTCAAAGTGTTTTGATTATATTGAAACAGGATATGATTTTATTCATAACCAATTTGCTTTAAGGCATTTTTCGTTTTATTTTTTACACATTTATTATTATGATTATTATTCATATTTAAATAAGATACTCATAGGAATTGTAATAATTTCCACATTTAGAATAACCAGTCAAGAGCGAGAGAATGTTTAACCACGAAACAATAGATTTGGGGGAAATTTTTATCCTTAGCTAAGCAACAATCCAAGCAAATGTTGAAAACTTTGATAATCACATACAAAATAAAGAGACTTTTTAAGCATAAACACTGCCATCTATATACAGGATTACAAAACGTTAAAAACTAGGTTAAATGAAAAAGCTTCGCCAAAGCTTTGCCTACAAAAAAAAAATAAATAAAAAATCTACTCTCGTTGCAAAAAAACAGAAAAAAAAAATTCTCTACACAAAAATGTTAAAAAAAAAAAATGTAACGAAAAAGCTTTTTTTAAACGCACCTGTCGTCGTGCCCCACTCAATGGAATTTACTTAATTTATCGTTTTCATTTAGAAACACATGTTTCCGATGTAGAATGATAAAAAGAATTAAATAAATAAATAAATAAAAAAAAAATCCCTCGATTAATTTAACCCACTGTACGTTTTTTATTGAATTATTTTCCTTACATAAGCACAGCTTTTTCTGTTTTTTCTTCTTCTTTTTTTTTCTCTTTATTTTTATTTTAATTAAATACGATGAACCCACATTAATAACAATCACAATAACAACTGATTCTCCGGTCACTTTATAGTTAAATGAAAATAAAAATTATTTTCTTTTTTTTTTTTTTTGAACAAATGTCACTGGAAAAATGGTTTTTCCAATCTTTTCTCCTTAAGAAGAAAAAAAAAAAAAAAAAAAAACGAACAGCGAAAAAAAATGTTTTTTTTTTCTTAAACTTTTTATTCCTTTATGGAATTTCTTTCGTTTTTCATTTATTTAATTTGTTTTTATCTTTTCTTTTCCGTATAATTATCCTTTTTGTTTATAAATTAAATGAAATTAGAAATCAAACATAAAAAAAAAAACAAACATAAAAGACAACAAACGGATATAACGAATGCATCACAACACAACAAACACGATATAGCGAGACCAAAACCAAAAACGAGCGCATATGCGTATAAGTATGCAAAGCTTTTTCCCCAAAACAAAACAAAAAAAAAAAAAAAAATACAGAAAAGTATCAAATGGAAGCAAGAAACGTGAAGAATAAAATAATTTTTTTTATTTTTATTTTCATTTCATTTCCTTGCCATAGTCAGAGTTTTGTCACTATTTTTTATTTTTCGTTTTCTGGTGTAGGGATGAAAAAGAATCCAATGAAGAATAGTAAAAAAAAATTACAACAAGCAAGGTGCTTCAACTTTCTACGTGCATGAATGAAAGAACGTATCTAGCCAGTTATATGAATTTTCTACGAGTAACGAATACAATAATGGCTATGTGACTACGACAACGACAGCGAATACTTTCACATAGCTGGGGAGTTTGTTGCCTTTTTCTGTGCTTTTTCTATTTGCTGTGCACACATTTCTATGTATAGGCATGCGCTTCATTGGAGCTTATTTTTCGTTTCTTTTTTTTTTTCTTTTGCTTTGCTTTGCTATATTTTTACAACTGGTGCACTAGTTTTCAATGCGAAATGATTTGTTTATTGAGTGAAATTTTCACGAGAAGCTTTTAATCGATGGTTTTTCCATTTAGATAAATATTTAAAATTGTTATTAACGTTTCTTCATTTTTCATCAGGTTTAAAGGATCAAAGTAACATGTTTTTAAATCTTTTATTAAAATACCGAAAGTTTCAATAAGAAAAAAAACAAAAACAAAAAAAAAATCTTTAATACAGTGGAGACGCCTGGTTATTAGATTTTTTTTTTTTTTTTTTATTTATTTTAACTAAATAACTAATAATAAAAGGTGTTATCTTAGCACAAAAAAAAAAAAAAAGAAAAAAAGCAGAAAATGATTTTTCAATTCATAAATAAGTCTCATTCATAGATATTTATGTTGTTGCTACATGTCTACATGTCGCTTCCACATCGAACATAATTTATTTGAGAAGAAAATGAAATAAAAAAAAAAAAAGTGTTTTTCTTTTATGTTGTTTTTGTTTTTTTTTTTATTGCTTTGTAAAGCTGAAGAATAAAATAATCATAATAATTAAGGAATTAAGGATTTTCTCTTATTATTATTTTTTTTTTTATGTTTTTTTTATGTTTTTAGTTGATTATAGTGTAAGAAAACAGACCACGCCTTTACAATTGTGGTCAATTATTAAATACATTGATAAAGGGCATAAAATATGTATGCTTATCAGATGCGCATACTCTTGGTCATATTATGTAAAATATTTATTTATTTATTTATATATATATATATATATTCACGAAACTATATATAATATATTTGTTTATATCATTTAGGATGTAACGAACGGCGAATAGTTGCTTCCACACTTTATTAGAAAACACTGAAGACAAATTTATTATTTACCATTATCGAGCCATAGAGATGTAATAATTCTTTTATCGTACATTGGCTGACTTCGATAAAAATTACTCAAGTATGTATCTACATACTTCGATGGATTGATTTGTGAGAGATATAAAACGTGAATAATTTAATGCACTTACCTCAGATGATGTTAGATAGCATAAACGGGAGTCGGTACTATCGATAGATGCTTGCTGAACAATACCATAACGTGACTCACGATCACTTAAATAATCTGAACGTAAGCTGTCTTGCCGATCGAACACACCACTAAAGTAAACAAAATTATTTAATAAAATATAAAAAAAAAATATTAATTAAATTTGATAATATGTACCGTTGCTCGAAGGAATCAGCCCGTGCACTCTTGTAACCTGAATCGTTTAGGCTGTTGTCTTGTCTAAGCGATGGTAGTGAATCCCATGGTGATCGTTTGTGGCCACTTGTTTGTGATGTCATCATTCCTTGACCAGAACCAGAGCCTAATGTAGAGCTACCAGAACGCCATCCATCTGAATGTCGAAACCATTGGGCACGAGCAGACTCACCAATGCAAGAAGCACAACGTGAAGTCGAATAACTATTAAAAAAAAAATTTTTAGTATCCTTATTTAAAACAAAAAGTTTAATCGACGAATTACCTTGAATTATGGTCACTTAAATAACCACGATCACGTTCACGTTCCCTTTCACGGATTAATTCATTACGATCACTAAAAACAGGAAACTCGTTTATTATAAAAAAAGCTCCTCATTGACGTTTTAACCAAATTTACCTGTAATAACCATCGCGTTCTCTGTCACGTTCCCTCTCACGTACTGTCAATGGCCGTTGATGCGGTAACGGTAATGTTGATGATTTCGCACTAGCTGAAGATCCTAAAAATAAAGCAAAAGATTAATTAAAAATAATTAAAATTTATTATGGCGAAATAAATTGTTCTTACTTCGCCTAGTTGGATAAGGACTGCGTTGTGTGGATCCTGGTAAACTTTCAGCAAGCTCTGTACGTTTGATAATTTTTTTTTAAAAATTAAAAGTAAAAATATGTTCAATTAATTAATTAAGAAAATGCTCTCTAACTAATTTAATTAATCTTTTTTCTTTTCTTTTTTTTTTTTTTTATCTACATTTTTTTTTTTTTTGTTTGTGTAATTTGAAAATATTTGCATAAAAACTTATCATTTAGGAGCCAATTATCGGTAAAAAAAAAAATATTGAGGAATTGTTATCATAAAAAAAAACAAAAAAAAAATTAATTAAATCTGCGCTTAAGAAGTTTGATTAACAGAAGAAAAAAAACGAAACGAAACGATCATTTCAAACCGTAAAAATGGCTTTTTGAATTGCTACAACAGTACCTAAATTTTCCATACTTTGTGATAAAAGCGCTTCGAATGTGTGCAAACTGTATGACTCGGCATCCATTCCCTTGGCCAATGTGTTCCTTAAATGCATTTCGTATTCAAGTAACAGTCGTGACGTTGGTGATCCTGGTGTTGGTGTTACATTCTGCTGATTCTATATTTGACGGAGGTGAATAAAATTTTAATTAAACGTGAATAATTGAACAACGGCAATAACAGCAGAATGGAACATTTTTTTTTTTTTGGATTTTTACATTTCTTACTTGATGATGATGTGAATGCCGGCCACCGGAACGTTGACCGTATGGTTGATCCTGATCCGAATTACCATTACTTGAACTAGGTGTCGTTGCATAACATTGATTGTCAAACATAACGTTGTCAGAGGGTGGTGACCCTTCAATACATCCACGTTCTCGATCCAATTCTAAATATAATCCACGTTGAGGATAGCCACCACGTCCAATTTCATGTGATGACCTTAAATGAGATTAAATAGTTTTTAAGGTAATTACTTTTCAAGACGAAAATAACAAATGCATTACCTAGAGCCAGAGAATCTTGACGATTGATTAGATGGCCTATTTAGTGTATTGTTATTGGCCATATGGGCGGCATGCATGGCATGCTGGTGAGCATGAGCCATATTCATGGCGTTGTTGTAATAATTATAACGACGTCTACCCATTTCTGGTGATGTAACTGGACTCTCGGTACTCGGCATCGGTTTCAGCATACGTTTCAACGAGGTCGGATCTAGTTTCAAAGACATAAATTATTTCGTTATTTCACTTTATTACCATAGCCACTCAACGATGATAACGATTTAATACATACCGACATTCATATCTTCGGTACTCTTTGATTTATTACGTCGCGTATTATTATTTATAATATTGTGATGCATCTCATGTTGTTCCCGCGTCATCTCATCGTTGTAATCTTTATTTCGTGTGCCGGTGCCAGTCGATGCGGTTTTTGTTGTTGGTTGCATACTCTGTTGTAATGTTCCGCCAGCCTGTATTCCTTCTGATTTACAAGTATCTTCTTGTCGTTGAGCTATTTGTGATCCAGAAGAATCATCCTGACCAATCTAAAATGAAAACAGAAAACAAACTCCTTGTAAATCCCACGATTTTCACTAATTATGCAAATCAAAATTAACCTGTGAACCAACATGATTCTGAGTGCCAACCGATGTTGTTGTAATTGTTGCAGCATTTGTCATGGTGCTCGTCTCTTGGGACTTCGTTTGTCTAACAAGAGTATCTGAGGAATCCGAAGTAAAATAACAATTACATTTAGAGCCAGCTGTCTGTATATCGCGTGTTGTTCCTTCACCTTGTGTCGAATGAATTGTGTTATTTGTTGACTGTCCACTTGATCCCACATTATCATATAATGATGTGCTAGATGTGGCCGCTGTTACTTTATCACCACGTAATACTTCGGTTTCGGTTGCTCTGGTCGTTGCACGTGGCAACGTTGACGAGCCTAAAATTAGTTCACAAATTTGTTATCATTTCCAAAAAAAAAAGGAAAAATATAAAATGTTACTCACCTCGATATCTAGGATCCTGTGCCCTTAGTCTAGCATATTGTTCAGCTGTCATACATGTACATTGTGGCTCCCGAACCCGTGACGGACTTGCCGGTGTACTTAGTGGTTTTCGTTTACCTTTGACTTTCCCTTTTCCAGGTGGCTCAAGTTTCAATGAATAACTTGATGAGGCCTTTCGGGAAAATTTGAAAGAAGGCGACTGTAAAATGTCGCACTATCATTAGGTTAGTTGGTTAGGAGTCACTTTTGAAATAATTTTTTTTCAATTTGTGCGTTTTTTTTTTACTCAAAATTAATATTAAGGAATCAAAAGACATAAAAACGAATTACAACGACAACAATATATTTTATCAAAAAGAAAGAAAAAATACACAACACCAACATTCCGTTTTTAATTCTTTAAACAAAAGCTCCATGGTGGATTTTTTCGTTTGTTTAAAAAATTAAAATATTTAAATATTATTATTAAAGAACATGAAAAATATTTATTTTTTCAAAATAATAATCAAAAGCTTTTATTTACGCTAACTTTGTGTTTTCCTGAATTTTATTTTTTATTATTTATGGCGACAGTGATTGCCGCTTATTAAGATGAACTTTTTTTTTTGGCTTATTTAAAAATTAATTAATTTACTACAACAAGATTTTTTTTTTTTTTTTTTTTTTTTGTTAAAAATTAGTAAACTTAAAAGCACAAATAAAGAAAATATATTAAAAAAAAAATAAATTATAAAGAGCGAAGAAGTTTATTAATGGAAAACGAAATCGCTCTGTCTAAATCGCTTAATGAAACTAAAGCGACAAAAAAAATAATGAAAAAGGATTAAAAATAGAAAAATAGAAGAAAAAAAAAAGGCTTTTTGTTTTTGGTTTATTTATTACTTACACAGCATTCACGAAATTGTTTTGCATCAATTGGTGATGTAAAATTTAAACCCCATGTATCATTTGTCATTGGGTCTTTCCAATAAACAAAACATTCTGACGCTTGACCAATACGAGTCCCTAAAGAAATCAAAATTTTATTAAATCTGTTTTTAGGATGAACATTTTGGTTATTTTAATTTTTATTTTTTTTTTTTTTTTTATTGAATAATTTAAATAATTAATAAACGGGGAGTGGTGTGTTAATTTGTTTAAGGAGTGCTCTTGAGAAATTTATTTACTATTTATTTTTTTTTTTTTTGTTTTTATAATTTGAAATCTTATGAACTTTTGCATTTTTAATAAGTTTTGAATATAGAAAATGGGGTAGTAATGGCTTAAAGTAGGATTAATTGTACATTTCTGAAAATACTTAAAGGATTAAGTCATAAGCTAATCGTGTATGGTACGTGACATATTTTAAAGGATTTTTTTTTTAAATTGATTTTAAATTAAATTTAACTCTCCACCCTGTTTATAACTGTTTATATTAATTAAAATAATTTTTTAGTTAATTCGGTTTTATTAAAAGTTTGAATAAATTTTTGTCTGTGTATTAATCACCTGGTTGTACCAGTCTCACATCAAGTATCTTATCCACTTGGCTATTATATGCTGTTATATGGAATACACATTCTGGTGAATCTTGTATACATGTTATATTAACAGGTACAAGGTCCTCAGATACTTGTTGCCACTTCACTGTACCGGCACCGCTAGCAGACACATGAAATACTTCCGCCCATAACCTACAAAAACACAATTTTTAGTTTTTAAATTAATTGAATTAAAAAAAAGAAGCAAAACTAATAGAAATTTACCTCAGGAGATGACCGTCTCGTCGACGAGATGTTTGCCACGGTGAATCCTCATATCGGTATGCTTTACGCATCAAAGGTGCACACGAGCAGCTAAGTTTATTACCCATAGCGCAGCTAGCACAACTCGCCTGCCCTCCTACATTCAGAAATTTAATTTTAATTAACTTAAGTCGACAAAACAAACAAAAAATTAATTTTTAATAATTACCCGAGGTCCCCTGGTGTCACCACATACCGCCAACGTCTGCCCGAGAGAGCACCTGACCTCTATTTAATGATTGAGATCTTTGATTATGTCTTTGACCGTAATGTCTGCTTCCTCTCTATCAAATTAACAAAATAAAGGGGGAAACAAAATAGAAAACAAAAATTAATACATCGTGGATTAAAGAATTGAATCTAATTAAAAATATTCATTGTGATTTGACAAATAACAAAAAATAAATTAATTAAAGGATGCATTCACAATTATTATTCTCATTGCTTTTGACATGACAAATTCCTCGGTTTGTCTGTTTCTTGATAAGAATGTTTCATGCTACAAGAAAAAAAAATTAATTTAACACAAAAAAGAGTAGAAAATTAACAAAGATTGGTTGTCACAAGAAATTTGGTAGGTGCTGTAATAAAAAAACAAAAAAAAAAAAAAAAAAAACACATAAATTTGAAGACAAAATTATTTTCTTTAATTTTTTTGAACGTCGTCAAGAAAAGTCGTAAATTATTGCGACATGCATTTTCATAATTTTCAATTACAAAAAAAAAGGGATCACAGGGCGTTAAACCGCAAAAATTTTTTTTTTTGGTTTAAACAGCAAGCTGATACTTTTGACTAACCGGAATCTGGTTTAGTGAATAACCTAAAAATAAAAAAATATTCGACTGGCTTAAGCGAAGTATAAAAATATAAACAAAATCAACCGGTTTTGATGACATATTTTCATAATTTTAAGCCTTTTATTTATTTTAACTGAATTTCCCATATTATTTAACTAGGCCGCCCCGCATCAGATGTTGCAATCGATTTTTCTTTTTTCTTTTTGTATGTTGTGTTTGAATTAACTCAATAAAAGATACAAACGAGTATGCTGTGCCTTGATTTGATTATTGCATTACATAACATAAACATTTGTAAATCAAAAAATAATTAATTAATTAATTAAAAAAAAAAATGAGAAAAAAAAATAAATTAAAAGAGCAGAAGAAAGGGACACAGTGTAGCATATAAAATATAAAACATAAACATTCATCATGTGTTTGAGATATTTTGTTTGAATCAAGTGTGAAAAAAAAGAAAAGAAAAGTTCTAAGAAAAATAAATGAAATGCGGCAGGCTTAGAAAGTAATTAAAAAAAAAACAAAAAAACAAAACAATAAATAAATAAAGAGAAGAAAAAAAAAACATTAAACAATCCATAAATAAATGAGAAATCATGTCTAACCTGTTACAAATTAAGAATTTTATGATAAAAGAAATGTAGCGAACATGTCAAACACGGTTTAAAATAGATTTTATTTTTATTTATATAGCAAACATTAATTACAGACACTTCTCACATTGCAAACACCTAGACTTACGTCTCAATTTTTTCATTTAGAATATTAATTGAATTGGAATTATTTGAAGATTTCACTATGTGGTTTTCTAGTTATAACTCGGAAAATTAATTGTTTAGAGCGAATTTTCGATAGGGATGTCAATGACGAAGTAACCCTCTAAAAAATTTATAATTTCAAGTTATGGGTAAAAATCTACTTTAAAAGTCCCAATGTAACCAAATATTCTACACAACTGTTGATCTCTTTGATTTTTATTTAAAAATCGTAAATCAAAACCATTTAATATATTTTAACACTCAGTTGTAAGGCGAGAAGTGACTGTAGTAGAATTAAATAATAAAAATATAAATATAAACAAATGTCAATCGTAACGTCTCAAAACTCGTCAATAGGAAAACACAAAATACACATTCGTAATTTTTGAATACAAAACAAAAACAAAAAACAAAAAATCATATGACGCCATTAAAATAATTAACAAAAAAAAAAATCACCGCATGCATTGATTAATCACAAAATAATAAATAATTAAATGTTTTCCGCTAAAAATAACACCGAAAAGATAGGAACACATTTTACAAATTTTCACTTAACAGCCGGTGTAAACTGATTTAATTAAGTCAACACAATTTTTTGATAAACTTCACTGTACTCAATTTTCAACAACAAACACTTTAATATACAAAAAAAATAAAAATTCGTTATTTTTGGTGCTAGATAACAGAATCGTTTTCCGCATCAAAAACTGGACACAAAAATGAGTGAAAAAATTATTTTCTTTTTTTTGTTTAATAAAAGCGAAATCACTTCGTACGAAATTTTAGTGAATAAATACGAAGTAGAATTTTGTAACATAATTAACGAATTTTAAATTAAAAATTAAATCAAATATGACGTTGATTTACGTGTTTTTTACATCAAAGTAAATACAAAGCAGGTGATAGAACGTTTTTGTGTAAATTATTATAACTGATGATTGTTTGACATTACATTAGAATAATTTTACACCTAAATAAAGTGGTTTTTGCAATTTTTCCATCATTAAACTGTCAACAGTAAAACATATTAAAAACATCAAATTTCTCCATGTTTCATAATTTTAATTAAAATTTTAATTTCGAAATTTAGCCAAGACATATTATCGAAAGAAATATTTAAAAAGAAAATATTTCTACTCTCTAAGTTAAAATTTCTATAATGACGTAAATAGATCCCACCCAGTTTATACAGAATACACGAAAAAAAAAAAAAAAAAAGCTTTAAGCATAACAAAAAACAAAAAAAAAAAAAGAAAATAAATTCTCAACCCACATGAAAGTTGAACGGTGTAAAAGTGCAAAAGCTACATAAAGTTAATTAAAATCAATTAATTTTCTTTAAGTTTATATCGCTTTTAGCTTTTAAGCTTTTACCTGTAACGAATTTTTTTCACCTTTAATTCAATAGAAAATGCAACAATCGTATAGTTTTGAAAAATAAATTTTCTTTTATAGTCACATCACGTGCTTTAACAATGCGATTAAAACTTTTTCTGTTTTTCTGTTTTTTTTTTGTGTTTATGAATTAAACGGTAGAGCTTTTTTGGTTCATAATAAATATAAATAAATAAACATACAGGGTGATTAATTAAGGGTTGTTTTTTTTTTTTTTTAATACAATTAGCTAACAAGAGACAACAACAATAAAACAACAACAACAATGATAATAATGATAACGATTACAATAAAAAACGCCCATCATTGATCATTTTTTAATAGGATATTGCTGGATAAAAAAAAAAAAAAAAAAAAATTTAATTAAATTTAATTTCTCTGTGTGTATTTTTTTTTCATTTATTTATTTTTTTTTTTTTTTGTGAACAACAAACACAACTACAAGTGCAAATATTTATTATAAAAGTGTGAGTGAGTGGTTGGGTGGGTGGTATAGTGGTAGGTTGAATATCAGTATTTATTTTTGATTAATTAAAAAAAAAAAACAAAAAACTTTATTTACATTTAAATTGATAATTAATAATCAAACATTCTCAATTAAACACAAAATCATCACAAAATCAATTGATTGTAAAAAATAGTTAATTTATTTATTTTAAAATTAAGACGATAATTAACACACTTACACATTTATAATTAATTAATTAAAAAAAAAAAAAAATAAATAAGAGAAAAGAAAAGAACAATAAAAAACAATAAAAAGAGAGAATGAATGATTTAATGAGTAAAAGGATGATGATTTAATATTTTATTTTTTTTTTTCACTTAATTAATTAGATAGTTAATTAATTAATGCATAAATAATTGTGTTATTTTTATGTTTTCTGGTTTTAATTAATTAACAAAGATAACAAAGAAAACATAAAATGTGCTTACAAAAAAAAAAAAAAAAAAATAAAATAAATAAATTCAATTTGTTTTCCTTAATAAGAAATTATAATTTTATTTGAGTAAAATCCTTAGTTAACATTCATAATTAATTTTATTAATTAAAAAACATTTATTATTATAATTATTATTAATATAAAAGAGAGAGAGAGAGAGAGATTAAAAAAAAAAAAAAAAAAGTTCATAAAAACCGAATGCAGAATTTTTGATGATTTTTTTTTATTTTTTGGTGTTTTTTGGTTTTTAACATACCTCGAAATGTCCCCAGCGCTCTGAATTCATTTTCTCTGCCTCCACACTTGCTTTAGCACCCATTTTTCTTTTTTAATTATTTTTTTTCTTTTTATTGAAATTTCTTTTTTGCGTGTTTTTTAATTGTTCTTAATATTGTTTTTTTTTTTTTTAATTAATTAATTAAATCTACTTGAATGAAGTTAAAAAATGTGAGATAAAACAATAAAACAAAAACAAAGAAAAAATAAAACAGAAGAAAAATAAACAAAAAAAAAAAAATTACACCAAACACGCACACACACACACACTGTTCACACTTTGTTTTGTACAAAATTAATTAAATTAAATTCAATTAAATTAAATTAATTAAACAGTAAAAACCAAATCAAGAAAAATCACTTCGAACTAAATGGAAGAAAAACAATAAATCCCAAATTAATTGTTTTCCTCTAATTTTCACTATACAATTTTTTTGTTTTTTGTTTTTTTATTTTTAACCAATCAGCAGCTACATCCATCTACAATAATTTTTCTTTTTTTTTTTTGCTTTACATCGGTTACGTTACGTTTCGTTTCGTTTATTTTTAATTAATTTCTAAAGTAAATTGAGCAAAAAAAAAAATAAAAAAAATAAAATTTGTTTGTTTAAAAAAAAAAGAAAAAAAAAAACAAATACAAAAAGCATTTTTCGATATTCGAATAAAATAATAAAAGAAGAAGAAATATAACGTAAAAGGCAAGAAGTACAGATGAAGAAGATGAAGAAGAAGAAGAAAAAGAAGCAAAAACAAAAAATAAAAAAAAAATCAACACCAACAACAAAAATGATTAAAAATTTTAACTGAGTAACAAAAAGAAAATCGATGAATAGCAGGAGCAGGAATATTTTGTCCTTATCACAGTGTATATGTGGGTTTGGTAATGTATCATGACACGTTTGTATTTGTGTTATCGAATATTCAAAAGATTTTTTTTTTTTTTTTTGCTCCTCTCTATATCTGTGTATTAGTGTCTTGTTGTAACCAAGAAAATAAAAAAAAAAAATTCAATTTTATCGTGCGTACATGAAGTTTTCGTTTTTTTTTTCAACTAATTATTTCCACGAATATGTAAACTTTCGCTGAATTATTATCCATTTTAATTATTTTTCTTAATTAATTACACCCATCCACTGAATTTTCTACACAGTAAAAAAAATTATCTTTTTTAAAAGCTTTAATCAAAGGAACTGTTTTTTTTTTTTTTTTTCTTTCTAATATTATCACCCAGCATCCAGCTTTTTTTTCTGTTTTTATTTCTTTTTTTTTTTAATAATAATAATAATCCGCAGTGATTTCAGCCTTTATTTTACGAACGAAAATAATACACCAAAAAAAAAAAAAAAAAAAAAAACAAAAATATTTCTGTGTGGCTCTTGGTACAATTTGCAAGTAAATTTTTAAGGAGCGGTTTATTTATTTTTGGCATCGCAATTTGCAGAAGAAAGAAGATTACAAAAAAAAAACACCTGATATTAGACTATACACATTACTTTATTTAATTTTGATAGAAAAATAAAAGAAAAGAAAAAAAAAAAATATTTTTATTCGTTTTTAATTTCTTATTTCTAAATTAAAAACAGGTAAAAATTAAAAATTAAGCAAAGAAAATGAACCAATGTTATTTAATTAAGAAAATTAAAAAAAAAAAAAAAAATTTAAATCAAATTTAAGTAAAGTAACTTTACAAATTTTAAGTGACACACCTTGCACCATATTCTAAGACAGCACAGTGTTTTTATGATTAATCCAGATATATTTGACTGCATTTAACACATATAATTTGATAATTTCTTTTTTCTATTTTTGATTTTTATGTTTGCCCTTTTCTTCTTCTTCTTCTTATCGTTTAAACTTAATTAAAAATATATAAATTAGTGTGAAAAAACGAAAAAAAAAAGAAAAAATTTTAATTATAAAACGCCTTAAATTATACTATCCGGTTTGGGTATTGACTAAACACTAAAATATCGTCAAAATTTATTTTTAATTAATTTTAATTAATAGAACCGGGTTAAAAAAATTTTAATTAATTAATCCTTTTGTAGTTTTGCTTCTTTTTTTCTTTTTTTTTTAATTATTTTTAAATCCAACAAACAAACAATAACAAAGTAATTAGATAGGAGAAACTGATTAAAAGTGAAAGGAAAACTTTCTTAATTATCTCTTTTTTTAATTTAAAAACTAAAAATATTTTTTTTTTATTTTTATTTTTATTTTTTTTTTTTCTGCATTAAAACCAACAACAAACAAAGTAACCAAAAAAAAAAAAAAATTATTCACACACCGCAAAGATTTATTAATTATTAATTATTAATTAAAATAAAAAAAAAAAAACTTCTCTTTTTTCTTTTTTTTTTTGTATAAAATAAAGAACAAAAAAGATTAAATTAAATAAATAAAATAATTAAAAAAAAATAAACAACAGATAACAGAAATGGGAAAATTATTTGTTTTATTAAAATAATTTTCTATCCCTTTTTTATATATATATTTTTTTTTTTTTTTTTCTACTTATTTACACTAGAAATTTCCCTTTATATTATTAGAAATGATGTTTATTGGGATGCTGTACCGATGTTACTTGGTTTAGTTGATAAAAAAATTGAAGTCATGTTCAGAAAATTACAACACAACACAAAATAAAAAGAAAAAAAAAAGGAAAATTCACCAACGCATACACATACACAAGGACGAGAATAGAGAAATATTCGTTAAATGCATAAAAATATACACCAGCGAGATAAATCTTCATATGTTAAATACACACACACCAATGTTAATTGTATTTTCGAAAATTCAATATATGCATAGAATTTGTATCCCTTTTAGCAAGGGTGTTGTGTGATTGTTTCGCACACAAACACATTTTATGTTATTACAGAGGAAAATTACATGACGACGTCGTCGTTGTCGGCAATGATGATGACGACAAGATGATTCTAAAAGAAAATGAAGAGGACGAGATGCTGGAGAGAGTTTGAATCAATCGAAAGTTTATATAAAAAAAATAATAAAATAAAAATATATATCTTAATAAGGCGCAGGGCAGCATGCGCCTCTTTTTTTTTCTAAAATTTCACTAAATTCGAATCCAGTTCTTCCCAAAAAATTATTTATTCATCTCTCTCAATACAAAAAAAACAAAAAAAAAACAAACAACTCAGCTGCGAAGCTTTCATAAATGTCAATGTACAAGCTTTACACTGTAAATATTACTTCACTATTATTAAGTCACTAATTTAAAACAATTAATTAATTAATTAACACAAAATATTTACTAAAAAAAAAAAGCATACAAAAAGCTACTAATAAAATATATACAAGATAAGCTTTTCGTACTGCATTTTTTTTTTTTTATTAATACAAACTGCAACTAAATGCTGCTGCAACATAGAATAATGATTTTTTTTTTTTTTTTATTTACAAAAGATAAAAATAGAATAAAAAGGGGTAAAAAAAAATTTGTACATAATATGGGAAAAATAAAAAAAAAAAAAATTCAACCCCTATTTCAATTTTTCGCTGTCTCTTAACACCAATACAAAAGCATTATCGTTGTTGTCCCATACTTTGTTATTGTTTTTTTTTTTTTTTTTTTCATCTATTTACAGGCAGGCAACGAAAGCTTTTTTATTTAGATATAAATACAGATCATACATTGAGGTTATGTTATGCTTACACGAGAGAGAGAGAGAATTTTTACTCTCATTTTTAACAAGCATGCAGCATCAATAGCAGTAGAACTATGAGCGGGCGTGGCTATATGCAGTTTCCTTATGAATTTTTCAATTTTTTTTTTATTTTTAAAACAAAATTGTAAAAGCTTATAGAAAAGTTTTCCACAAAAAAAAAAACTATTAAGGCTTTAATGACGTGTCCTTAGTTTAAATTTAGTGCATCGTACACTGATACTAGTGTTATATTCTCTCTCTCTTTTATCAATATGTATTCTTGTGTAACGTCACTGCGTTGAACCAGTCAAAAAGTCATAAATAATGACATTGAGCTTGACTTGAGCATAATACCATTCGTAATACGGACTAATAGTAGAAATGTTTTTTTTTTTAATGTTGCATTTATAGCTAGTGAACTATTTAGTCCTTGGACACATAATAAAATGACGTAAACATAAAATTAAAATAAATGAGAGAAAAGTGAAATGGGAGAAATGGGAAATATGTAATTCGTAATTCGAACCACCCAGTTAACTGACGTAACGTTACGTTACTATATTAACCGGTAGGTTTTGTGCTTTTTTATTTATTTAGTTTTTTTTCTCTGTACATGTTTATGCCGTTGACATGCACCTACGCATATAATTTTTTGGAAGCTTTTTTAAAGCATATTTAATTTAGTGTTTTTTTTTTCTTTCCTAAATTCTTTCGTAAATCATCTGATATGAGATAGAAATTTTTTTTTTCGGTTTACCGGTTGTTTACCCTTTTTTTTTTTTGTTTTCTCTCTCTTTTTTTTCTTTTTTGTTCGCGATTATTCTGATTAGGGTGTGCTAATCCCACACTTTTTTTTTATTCGTTTAATAAATCATTGAAATTATTTAATAATATTCTCATATGGGTCATACCCATATACATATATATTATAGAAAAACCACCCATCAACAACCACCACCACCACCACCACAAGGTACAAAAACACAAATCAAATTTAAATTAAAAAATTAAATAATCGAATAATAATTAATAAAAATTTAAATATAAATATTTTTTTTAATTACCCTCTGATAACGTTTTTATTTATCCTTTATCTACATACAAAAAAAAAAAAAAAATCTTTTTTTTTATTTTTTATTTGCTTACCAAAAAAATGTAAAAAAAAAAGAAAAGAGAAATTAATTAATTAATTCAAAAGAAGCCAGATGAAGAAGCACACACTGACACAGGGGATGTAAAAATAAATTTAAAAAAAATTTCGTTAACGGAGAATAGAAATGTAGGTGAAATGGTTTTTCTCCCCCGTTTGAGCTTCAGTTCTTTGAGCGGCTACTGTCTTTATTTTAAAGCTTTCAATCAATTAATTAACTTTCTGACACATTCTCAGGTAAGTGTGTTGCTCCTATTTTGTGCGTGCTTAACGCTTTTGTGCTTTAAAAATGTCAAATAAATTCCATTTTTCAACGGAATTTCGATACGTTAAATTTAATTAATTAATTAGATAAACTTTTATTACACTTTTCACATACAGTTTTTCTTATACTTAGTTTGTTTAATCATAGTGTAAGCTTTTTAATACACATTATTTATGGAACTGTCACGATTTTTACGCATTTTTTTTTTTTTTTTGTTTGCTGTTTATTCACTGTTTATTCTTTATTCTTCATCTTCTTCTTCTCTTTGTTTAACTTTATTAACTCACTCAACGGTGGATAAAGAAAGTTTTTCTTTTTTGTGCTTTAACTGTAATTAACTTTTGCCTTCTTTTTTTTATTATTTTCGTACGTTGTTGTCTATAAATAGAAAGTGAGAGAAATATTAGAATTTGTGTAAGGGAAGAAAATTAAATTTTAATTTTTTTTTTTTAGACGTCATTAGCATGAAACAGGGAATTTAAATAGGGGTGGGTTTAAATTGGGATGTGATTATCGCTTTTTTTTTTTTTTCTTTTATACGGATCAAACTCAGGCCATAAAACAATTAAAAGTTAAATAATTAATTAGAAATAACCGGTAATTGTGTTTTATTTTTTTATTTTTAAATAAAAAAGCTTTACCAAGCTTAAATTATTTTAGAGGATGTAATAAACTTTTTTTTTATTGTTAAATTATTTATTTACAAACATAATTAGCGTTAATAGAAAAAAAAATGCTGGCGAAACTACATTCAACACAAATTGGCAATGGTTAGGTCAGTTACTCAGCATTCTTTCTATTCACAGATTTTTATTCTTTTTTTTTTTAATTAACAACATAAAAGCACAGAAATATAAATTAAAAAAAAAATAAAAATATATTTTATCCAATATTAACACCAGAAGGCAAGAAAATTATAAAAAAAAATTCACTTGGTTTTTGCATAAAAAAAAAAACTCCACACTTTTAAAAAGTTTCACTCAGTTTTAGCAGTTAATTCAGAATATTTTTATACCGAAAACAAAAAATAATGATAATAAAAAACATTAAATTACGTAATTAGGATGATTAATTATATTAATTACAGTAATGTGTGCGTCGCGACGTAACAATAATAACAGAATGATAGAAAAAGTGACAAAACAATTTAAACTGTGTTGAACTTTAGCTTACAGAAGGAAACAATGATGTGATGTTGTTTGATTTATTTTATGTATTTATGCTGGCTTTAGTTTTTTTTTTTTTTTCGTCTTTTTTCTTCTTTTAACAATTACATACACTGTATGATTTGTGTGACTGTATTGTGTATTGGTGGTTCTATTACAAGGATTACAATCAAACGT
Organism: Ptychoptera albimana; assembly: GCA_961205885.1. Lineage (NCBI taxonomy): Eukaryota > Metazoa > Arthropoda > Insecta > Diptera > Ptychopteridae > Ptychoptera > Ptychoptera albimana. The sequence continues at coordinate 2,254,884 of OY540804.1, forward strand.
TGAGCTAAACTTAAATTTAATACTTTGGAAAAAGGATAACAAAATGAACAAGGAATATTAAATAATTATATTATTATTATTATTATTATGTTATCATCTTCATCCTCTTATGCTTTACAGTTTGAATAAAAATATAAAAAATCCACCTCTCACCAAATATTCTGTATTTACAGATCGCGCGTTCTGCAAACTTTTGTAACGAATTTTCTCTTCGGGTTTTTCTTTCTTTTTCATTATTATGCTTTTGGCATCGACTCGCGCATACACAAAAAAAAAAAGAAGAATTTTCTTTATTTTTTTTTTTCCACAATTATTATTGTTTTCTGAACGGTTTTCTGTTTATGTTTCGTTTCGGGTCAGTCCAAATGTAATGTATACGGGAAAGAATTGAATAAATAAATAATAACTGTGATGAGTGAAGAGTTTTTTTTTTTGGTACTCTCGTTGCGGATGATCTCTTTAAAACATTAAAATTTTAATGCATGAAACAACAGCAAGTTTTGTGCAAGTATTTTTTGTAAATTTTTCTCCTATCAAAATCAAATAAATCGAGAGGATTTGTTTTGTTTTTCTGTTTTTCGTTTTTTTTTTTTTCCATGCAATAAAACTACTTTTTATTTACTTCTTTGACTCGGTTTTTAGGGTTTTTCTTTTTTTTTTTTTTTCATGTTTGTTTATTTTTCCAAATGAATTTAGGTTAACAGCAGCTATGGGTGCGGCCGTAATGAAAAAAAAAAATAACAGAAAATGAAATAAAAATAATATTAAAAAAAAAAAAGAAAATAAACGGGCCGACTTAGATGCCACTCCTTTATGTCCTAGTTTTACTTTTTTTCTGTTTTTACTACTACTAAAAAAATAAAAATTTTCTTTGCATTTCCTTTACTGTAGCTTAATTCGCGTAATCTCACACCTTCTACATCGCGACAAGATAATAACAGAAAGAAACAAAGTCGGCAAATAGCTTGTGAATTTATTTATTTTATTTTGAGCTTTAAATCCTTACTGAAAACAAACAAAATATGACATTTTGTTGTTTTTTTCCTTTTTCTACAAAGCGAAAAGAATTTTTTATTTGTTCAGAGAAAAATCATAAGAAAATTCCTTTGATGGAATGGAAAAAAAAATGAACAAAAACCAGTTCATTGCTATTTTTCTGTTATTTATTTTCTGTCTTATAATTTTACTTAAGTTTTGTCTTATTTTTCTCTGTTTGTTTGTTTGTTTTTTGATTTTTGCAGCAGCAGCAAAATAAAGAAATGAAATGAAATGAAAAAACGAAAAAAAAGGCAACCAAATACCGCATAACATAATTCAAAAATACACCCAGATGTAACCTAAATATTAATAAAATATATAAATAAATTTCATTAAGCAATTGATAAAAATATAAATAAATTTATAATTTTTTTTTTTTTTTAATTAAATATTTAATTAAACGAAAATAACGATTTTTTTTTTTGAATAATTGCTCACTTTGTGATAATAGTACCATCTTGCATGAATTTTAATAACTAAACATAAATGAAGATTTAGCAAAGATTTGTTTAACCAAAAAAAACATGCATTTAGTAAAGATATTTTACAAAAAATTGTCCTCACTAACGCATAGCTTTTTTTTTTTCTTACAATAATTTTCTATCAACGAAAAACTTAACTAATGTAATTAAAAAAATAATGAAAATTCTATTTGATTATTGTTTATTGTTTATTTAATATATATATTTGTATATAAATATAAAAAAAAGAGAAAAAGTATTTCATTTTCCTTACAAACAATAAAAATTAAATTACTAAAACGGTGTATGGATTAGATAACCACACACAGTGTCTCGGATAATTTAATGATTTTTTCGTTATAAAAATTTTAATTTTTTTTTTTTTTTTTTTTAAACCTAATTTTTTATATTATATGTATATATATATTTTTTATTTTATATAAATATGTTTTGTATTAAATTGATTTTTTATTTATTTAATTCTATTTCTTAAAAGATTTTTGGTAATTTTGTGTCATTTTTTTTTTTTACATATAGATTTTTGTACTTTTTTTTTGTCACTTTATTATTATTATTATTATTATCAATAAATGGCATATTTCTATGTACAAAGACAGATTTACACTATAATTAATTTAAATTAATTCGTGATTTAATAAAAAGTAAATATTTTTTTTTTTTTTTTCTTTTATGTTGCTGCAAAATTTGATTTAAGTATCTCGGCTAAAATACATCGAATACATTTTTTTTTTTTTATCAAGTACGTACACCGTTTTTGAAATGTTTACACTTTATTTATCCAATGTAATATTTTGCATTGCATCGATAACTGTGTCATCGGTGACACCGTCATGTGACTCGGGTAAATTTTCACTTTGTTGATCTTTACTAGACGTGCTTGTATCACTTTTATCCGCCTTTAAATGCAAAAAAAAAAAAAAAAAATACATTTTTTTTTAATTAATCAATTTTGTTAAAAAAAAGATAGTTTAATGTATGGACAACGCACCGGTTTATTAGGGCAATCAGCGATTAGATGATCTGAACTTTTACAATTATGGCACTTCTTTGGCTGTGGCCCTAGAACACATTTCGCTGCTATATGATTGGCAAACTCTCCACAATTGTAGCATCTGAATTCAAAATAAAATTAATTAATTAAAAAAAATACATAATAAAAATTAAATAGAAATCATTGTAAATCACCTAATTTTTCTATAGCGTTTTTTGATTGGACGATAACTGCTTCCATGACAATCACATTTTGATGGTCCCGCCACACTTGTTGCTTCTAAGCCCTTGTCACTAATTTTACATTCAAATTCCACATCCTCTGAATTTCCTAATGACCGAAAACCACCCATTTGTATAACACTCTGTTTGTCATAAAAAATAATAAAAATTTTCAATTAAATTCCCATTGAACTCCCTAAATTCTCTAAACTAATTATTTGGTTTGTTAATGATAAAAAAAAACTTTTTCACACAAAAATTAGGGTTCTCGGAACAAAAAACATAATGTTCCTACCTTTTTTTTTTTATTAATAAAATAAAAAAATCCTAAAATCAACAGGTTCGAAAATAATTTTTTTTTTATAATTTTTTAATGTTAAACGACTTGACCTGCTCGTTTTTATTTTCCCTACAAACATTTTTTAGGGTGAAATTTCTCATAAAAAAAAAATAAATAAATAATAAATTTCACACAAACGAAATTTGTATTAAAAATTTTGTTTTTTATTTTGATTTGATTACCTGATGAACAAAAACGTCTTGGCCACCATCGTCCGGTGTTATGAATCCCCATCCTTTAGCCACGTTAAACCATTTGCATTTACCGCGTCTGGGACCTTGTGTAGCTGGATCTTGTGTTACTAAAAAAACGAACAAATTGAATTATGAATACAAAAGATAAATAACGGTGAAAATAGGCTGAGATCCTTTTTTTTTTTAACGATGAATAAATTTTTTTTGAATGTCGGAATGTATGTCATTCATATTTAATACGGAACATCGACAATGGCATTGTCTGACATAGCGGAACGTGAAAATCATAATAATTCCGAATAGAATAAAAATAGAAAAGGGTTCGGTTATTGTCTAGAAACAGGTTCAAATCAAAATCGCGTACATATCTGTCCGGTTAAGGAATAATATATCTTGTAATGCGTGATAGAAATAGCGTCAAACATAAAAGGGGTACAACTCTCTCTACATAAGACCTGAATCTACCTAGGGCTGAATTGTTATTGTTTTGCTTTCTTTATAGTGAGAATGTTTTATTCCTTTTATAATTTTCGTTTGTATTGTGATTATCTATATCGGGGACTATTGCCTATTTCTTCCTTTCTTTCGACATTTTTTTTTTATTTCTTTTACCCTGAGAAATTATGTTTAAAATTTCATAAATATTTTTAGGCAGCTTCTTATTAGATTTCTGGTTTTTTTCTGTATAATTATTTAATTAAAATTAATTTAGTGACAAAACATGACGTCAGTCTGCAGCTAATTAAAGGCACAAAATATTTTATTCTTCAGGATTAGTCTGTAGAAAAATCCAAAAGATTTTATAATCCATGATTTGTGTCCTTTTCACTGCAACTAAATAGTTTCTGCAGCTTAATACTGAATCTAGATATGAAATTAATATTTCACTCCGTGTTTTTAGAATACAACGCTAACAAAATGCAATACAATAAAATATAGAAAAATTAATAAATTAATTAGACCTTGTGACTTATTTCGGTTACCATCTTGGTCCTCCATTTTATTAGAAATTTTCTTTATTTATTTTTTTTATTAATTAAATAAGAAAACGCTTAATAAAGCCACAAAACGTTGCACATTACCAAAAATTGTTTTTTTTTTCTTCGTTTTGTTTATTTTCATAAATCACATACGCACACGTACACACAGACACATTAAATTTAATTAACAATAAAACCCAAAAAAAAAAGAAAAAAAAATGTCTTCCTTAAACAAAAAAAAAAAATGCGTTAAACGTGAAAAGCTTTTCCACATTTATGAATGAAAAACATCGAAAAAAACAAATTCTTTTTTTTTTAACGTGAGAAAACAATTAATTAAAACAACACAAAATAAAATTACGGTTATATAGGCAATAAGCTATAATAATAATAATAATTATTATTATTTTTATTATTATACAAAAAAAAAAAAAAAAAAAAACAGCAACAGCATGACATCAAAAATAAAAAAACTACGCATTTATATCAATTTAAATATGTTTTGTTGTTATAAAAAAAAAAAAAAACTGTTGTTGTTGTAACGTTGGAGGTTGTTGCTGTTGTTTAATCGTTGTATGTGTTTTTTTTTTTTTTTTGTGCTTAATGTCCCCCAAAAAACAAAACAAAACAAAAATCAAAACAAAACAAAAATCACAACGAAACTTAACTTGATTTTTCCATTTCTAAAAATAAATTATTTTTTAATTGTTTTCTTTTTTTTTTTTTTTTTTGTTATTAATTAGTGCAAATAGATGAATTGATTCCAATAGGTAGCAAAACAAAAAAAAAAAAAAACTAATTGCACTTAAAAGCACGTGACTTCTTTTATTTTCACTTTTGATCAGGCCAAACACCAAAAGCTTTTAACATAAAGCGAAATAACAAAAACAAAAACAAATACCGAACTGCCACACACAATAATATTAACAGAAAAAATCAAAACACAAAAATCAATAAGCAAAGTTCATTTGATTTTTGTGTTTTATAAACAACAACAACAGCAGCAGCAGCAACGACAACAATCGTCAACAATCGTCAATAACGTCATACAAATTTAGTGCGTAATTTTGGTTGCAATGACAAAGCTTTCCAACCAATGAAAACCATTCAGATAGAAATTTGTTTTTTTTTTTTCCGACTACACTATGCATAAATTTTCGAATTTTATTTAATTTAATTAATCGAAATGGTTTTGTTTGGGTTTTTCTATAAAAATATTCGTAATTTTTTTTTTTTTGTTGTTTTTGGTAAGACGATAAAACTGACGGGACGTTACAAAAATAAAAAATAAACTGTCTTAACTAACTGGTGGTAGTGATTGAACTAACTAAAGAAAATCACAATGTGGTTTTAAGGCATTTTTATTACAACGTAAATAAACGTAACAGAAAATTACATTTTACATTGGATTTTTAAAGAATTTTCATTCTTATTATTTGTAATAAACAAAATTAACTCGTACACAACTACAAATGTATTATTGTTATGTAAATAAATAAACGCATACACACACAGTTAAATTTAAGTTAAATTTCAGTTCATTTACTCCTTTAAATAATAATAATAATAATATTAACAATTCCCCCTTTCTGTCTTTACAATAATAATAATAACAACAACAGAAAATGTGTGTTTTTTTTTTGTAGTAATGTACGGAAGAGACTGAATAGAGACTGCACATAAAACCTAAATAAAAAACATAAATCTGTAATTTTTTAAGTAAATAAATTGGAGTACAGTTAAAAGACACAAACAGTACCAAACCTAATTTTATACACGCAAATACCACAAATACCACAAATCCCCAGTTAAAGTAACCAAAACAATTTTTATTATTATTATTTTTTTTTTGTGTATCATTAAACCTCTCTATCCCAGTCACACATATTTAAATTTCTATTTATTTCCTCATATTCATATTTCATTAAATATTACTATAAAAATAAAAAAAATAAAAAAATTAAATTAAATTAAATTTATATATAAAAAAATAAAAAAAAATAAAGAGAGAATAAAAATGCTACGCATTTAAAAGTAAAAAATAAATAAATTAACTTACGCGCGCATACAGTAAATACGCAATGGAACGCGATGTAACGCATCGCAATAAAAGATAATAATAATAATAATAATAATAAAAAAAAACTACATTACACACACACACATACACTATTTATTTATTTATTTAAATAATAAAAATTTTTTAACCATGTGTAGAAAAGAGATGGTTAAAAATATTTATTTATTTATTATATGAAAATTATTCCATTGATTAATTATCAAAAGAATTTTGATTAAAAAAAAAAAAGAAAAAATTTTTTATTTAACGATTAAAGAGTTTTGTGTAGAATAAAGCTTTCGATGAAATCGGTTAGACCTGTCAAACTGAATCTGGTTTAACAAAACTCACTTTTACTGCGTTTCTACTGTTAAAAATGCTTATCAAAAAAAAAATTATTAAACCGGATCAAATAAATCCCTTCAAATGATTGGCTTATGCAGTTGATAATACATAGATCGCCATCTCTTGATCATACTTGATACATACTTAAAAAATTCATGTATGACTGCACTCTTGCCCATATAAAAATCTAAAATTTAAATCAAAAAAACGTAAATACGCCAGCATTTAAGTAAAAAAAAACGAAACAAAACAAAAACAAAAGCAAAAAAAAAATGTTTAAAAGGAAAACAATAATGACGACACTTAAGTAAGTTAACTGACTTTAATTCCACCAACACACTGTTACATAAAAAAAAAAATTAAATTACATCGAAAATGATGAATAAGTTAAACAGAATTTACACAACACGGTGTCGTCATTTTTACACAGATAAACCAGCAACAATAATCGCGCCATCACCAATAACAACAACAACAACAACAACAACAACAACAACAACAACAACAACACTTATAACATTCCAACATACAAAAAGTAAAATTAAGATGCTTGCGTTTGCGCATTGAAAATTGTTTATTTTTATTTAATTTTTTTTTTTTTTTTTTTCGAAATGACTTAGTTATGTAGGATTAAGTGTTTACGAAATGACTTAAGCATAGGAAATACATGTCGAACAGAACGGAAATGAAATATAATTTTTTTTAAGTGTTTGTTGATTTTCTTATACGAATCAGTTTTATGCGTGTTTGATGTTTGGAATTTGGTACACGGTGTAGTAATGCTTTATGTAGGAACTTTTAAACTCAGGAGGTTCCTGATAAATGAAAAACCACCAATATTGTATTAAAAAATAAAATTTCAGTATTTAGAATAAAAGACATAAAGCGTTACCAACATAAAACAAAAAAATTCCTCAAAACTCCTAAGATAATAACGATAGCATTGATGAGTGATAAAAACGATTAAAACTTTCTACACTCAGATTGAGTGTAGAAATTCCAAAAATTCATTTAAGTCCGTTCTAATTTCGTTGGTAGTTATGTGTTGATTTATTAAAGTTAAAAAGGTTTAGGAGGGTAATTTCCTTGTGATTGAAACGTAATAGGTTGCTTCAAAAAAAAAAAAAATAAAAATTAAAACTTAAAATTAAATCAAATAAATGCGGATACATAAATTCCAGTTGGATTAATGCCCCGCGATAACTAAATGCATTTTTGTTTTTATTTTTTTTTTATTTATGTTGTAATTAAAATGTAAGCGACATACGCATGCGTACTATTGTATAGCACTTCAAATGCTGTTTACACTCAACAACTTTTATCAACGACACAAACCGCAGAGAATTTTTATTATTTAATTTCATTTCGACTTTGTTGTATTCAACTTGTTTGACCCCAATAATAAAGAAATGTAATAAAAATCCAAAATACAAAAAATACACAACAAAAATTTCTCAAAAATATTTTTAAAATAGGGCATCACGCACATGGTTTTTTTTTTCCTTCTACTTCTACTTCTTCTTCGTCAATTTAAAGTTATGAATCGTAATGGAATGTTGGATTTGTTGTTTATTCAGTTCTTTTCTTGAGTTTATTATTATTATTTTCGTTTTTTCGTTTTTTTTTTACGTTGCTCCGTTCATTCACGCATTATACTCCGTTAAAAAAAAAATGATAGACGAAAAAAGAAAACAAACGTAGAAAAGAAATGAAAAGAAACGAAAACAACTGAAATGTCCAATCGGATATGTGATATGTGTGAAATATTTCTGTTTTTTTTTTTATTATTATTATTATTATTATTACGAGAAACGTCAGTGATTATAAAACTTTTCTATAGGAGAAATGTATTTTCTAGGGAAATTATAATGGAGGAAGATTATTGGTGTAGAAAGAGGATTCAGGACGGCACGAGTATTCTTAAAAAAAAGAAATCATTTCACCTACGTTTGTATAACATTCGAAAATCACCGATAAATTCTGTAACAAAATATACCAACAGTGTTAGAAACGCTGGTACTTTAGTAGAATCTTCAGCAAATGCATTCAGTCATTAAATAACGATTTTCGTTGATGCTTCCTATTTCTATATTTAAATCATGTTAATAACAATCTGACTTTTATTTATGTTTTATACAAAAATAGCTCCCCTAATGAAATAAAAATAAAATTTTCCGTTTTTTTTGAGGGTCTTCCAGAAAGTTTTTTACATTAATTTTTTTAAGCGATGCTGTAAATTATCAATTAATTGTGTCTTGATCCCTACAATAAACTGTGATTTTCATTAATTTTTATCAATGGGATAAACAATACAAAAAACACAACAAAGTTTAATGCCTTCTCAAAAGTAAAAAACAAAAAAAAAAACATTTGAGAGCCAACGAGATACAACTCTTCAAAAACAGTGGATTGTTTACTATTTCTATTTACTATTTTCGTTTTAATTTTCTTCTTTCATTTCTCTTAAGTCTATGTTTACATGTTTTTTTTTATCCACATTCTTAAGTTCGTTCATAATTTTCTCTTGAATTTTTTTTATATATTTTATTTTTATAATCTATTTGTGTTGGTTGTTGTTCTTCTATTATTTATTTTTAATATACACTTTGGAATCTTAGGAATGTTCAAAATGCATTATGTAAATACTTTGTGTTTGTTTAGCTTTTATGGAGTTTTTTTTTTTTTTGAAATTTAATGATAAATCTAATTATCGTGTTATATTTTCTTTAAATTCTTGCGGTGGTTACCTGACAAAAGAAATTATTATTCATATAATATTATTCAGGAATAAAACAGGAATTCAGCGAAAAAGAAAGCGTAATTCGTGTGAATTTTATTATAAATAAATAATTAGGGTTGAGAAAGCAGTTATCGTTAGAATTTATTTATTTTTAATTGGTTTTCAAAAAAATCAAAAATAGTTTCGCGGAATTCATAAAGATGAAACCCTTGTAACATTTATTTTAGCTCATTAGTAGAACGACATTCGCCTTTACTTTTCATTATGTTTCATAAACAGGAATAATGCATTGAAATAGAATTTTTTTTTTCACAGAATGAATATACAAAAATCCCTCTTGAAATTCATCGAAAACCCACAATAAACTTTAAAACTTTTCAAATCAAACCACAATCACCATTTTGTTTTGTAGTTTATGGGCGGGAAAATTTTAAAATAAAAAATATATCTTTAAATAAATTTAATATATTCTAATAAGAATTGAATTAAAAACTCACAGTAAACTCCGTCCGGATAAATTATTTGCATAATTTTGCTTATCGTTTCACCTTTTATTTTCACTTGAATGGGACCATAAACGATCAATTCGCGGCGAGTAACTAACTTTGTGAAATATCTAAAAATCTAAAAGTGAATGAAATATTTTTCCTGATTTTTCGTTACCAGATTCCCACCATATTTTTGATTAATAATTGAAAAACGAAAAAATGATTGAAAATGGGGGTGTGATGTTACACGAATAAAATGTTCAGTGGTTCTCGTATATTTTTCGTATTTTTTTTTGTTTTGCCATGCGTATAAGTTTCATGCTATCGAAATAAAAGTAAACATCAACGTTGGTTAGGGTGTAAAAAAAAAAGTGCGTAAGGTAGGAGGGTTTACCCTGTGTTCTTTCACGAAAACGACTATACGAAAACTTTAGTAAATAAAGGGGAATGAAAATGAAATTTTCATTATTTTCAGGAATATTTCTCATTGTTTGGATTTTTATTTTGGAGGGTGGTTTAGGATATTTTTTTTTATTATTATTATAATTATTTTTTAAGGACGTTTTTTAGCCAAATAATTTTTTTTTTTAAACCAATCACTTGCTACTCTCAAACCAAGTGGGAAAATTTCTACTAACCATTTGTTGTCGCTTGATTCGTATCCTTTATGTGACCGGCCATTGTATTTTCCGCTATTTTTTTTTTATTCTTGAAATTGAAAAATTTTCTTTTTAATTAATTGTTATAAAAAGTCCTTTTGGGCACATAGAAAAAAAATTGTTTTTTAATTGATTTTCCGTTTTGTTTTACTTAACACACACTCACAAAAAAAAAAAAAAAAATGAATAAAGAAAAAAAATGTTCCTTTCTGTTGATAAATTTTTTCACATAATTCTTAGGGATTTTCTCGGAATTTTCCAGGAATAAAATCAACAAAACAATACAAAAAAAAAAAAAACGCACAAAAATTATAAAACAAAAAAAAAATAAAATAAAAAAACTTATTTCTATTCACCATTAACACAACATCCTTAACACAACACAATCTCTTTGCGACTAAACAATAAAGAAAAAAAAAAAAAAAACAACAACAAATTATTTTTTTTTTTTCTTCTTGAACGCAGCATGTACAGTCACTTTTGTTGTTGGCGTTATTTAGTGTTTTTATGCTTTGGTTGCTTTATAGTTTCATCTGGCCTCAACCAATACAAATTTATTTGAAAATACGACGAAATAACGTAAAAAAAAAAAAAATATACTTACGTGCGAAGAGAAGTTAGTCGTTTGGATGGGATTTTTTTTTTTTTTTCATTTTTAAAAATGGTTTAAGGGTTATTCGGGGGTGTTTTTTGTACAAAATTTTATTTATTTATGATAAGAAATTCATTTTATTTTGTAGTAATAGTCAATTAAATTATTAATTTTGTATGAATTAACGCTTAATTAGTGAATTATTCCTTCAGGTTGCCTTGAAAGACGTTTATATAGCAATGAAAGTGGAATTTATTAGTTTTCCGTTTCCAAAATAATTTTTAAAAACAATATTTTAGTTTTGAAATATTTGTGGTAATTTTCAGTTTTCATTCTATTCACACATTTAATTGCTTTACGTTAGCCAACCGAATAGAGTTTTCAGCATAACATTGATTGATTCATGGCATGAAAGGGTTCACAAATTTTTTTAAATTCATTTTCATAAAATTTCCTTTAAAAATAGAAAAGAAAACAAATTTTATGTTGTATGAATAAATTAAGAAAATTTTTGTTACAACATAATCAAAAAAAAAAATAAAAATAATAAAAAATAGAAAAGAAAATAAAAACCCGAAAATTACTGTAAGCAGAAAATAGAAAAAAAAAACAAAAAAAATGATTAGTTTATCAAAATTCCTAGAAATAGTTACATAAATAAACAATAAATTTATGATAACGCTTAGAAAATATTTACATAAATAAAAATATGCTTATGCTCTCTGTTAATTATTTATTTATTTATTTCTATGAGAAAGATAAGAAGTTTGTCTACAAAAAAAAAATAAAAAAAATTGTTTTTTTTCTGTCTATTTATTTATTTTTTGTTATTTTATCGATTTGAACTATTCAAATATTGATTTTCAAATTTTTTACTTAATCTACTTCTTCGTTTTTTTTTTGTCTTTTTCGTGTTGTTGTATTTGGTACCGCCATTTTGTTGTATTACGCCATTTTAAAACAAAAACCTTCTGTCCGTTTGATTGCGATTAATTAAATTTCATTGAAACTTTAGCAATAAAGTTTACAGCTGCGTTCTTTTAAAACATCGCATCGGTCTTAATAAATTAATTTAATTTCCTCAGTAATTATGTGTATGGGTTTTATACAGTCACTTCTCGTTTAATCTATCGTCAGACTTCAGTAGAAATTTATTGTATTAAAAAAATCAGCGATCCGAAAGAAAAAACTCATGAGTTTCCGGATTCAAATAAGATTTCATTGAGGAAATAATCTTAAAACTGTAAAACCGTTCGTTTTATTCGCCATTTTAAGGGTGAATCTGTAAGTTGACCAACAAAATGTAATAAAAAAGAATTAAAACGTGTGCCAGAGTCCATCGTTCCTTATACAAAACACGAACACGCGATACATTTATCTCCAGTTAATCAAAAAAAAAAACACTTTTAAATGCCAAAAAATAAATTGTGCACCCTTATGCAAAATAATAACAAACAAACAAAACACAATTGTACCCGCTAGCTGTTTATTTCACGTCAATTTGAATAAAGCATCACTTGATTTGTTAAATATAATGAGCCTGTCAATCAATGTCCTGCGTTCGGCCTGAAGTCTCCTCTGTGTATTCGTCGCACATTCCGTTTATTTTGTGTGTTTGTTGCCAGTTTAACCTTAACAGTTAGTCCGACAACAAAAAAAAAAAAAAAAAAATTATTAAATATTTATCCTTCGGTAGGGTTTTTTATGCTTTTTTTTTTGCTATTTCTGTTGCTGCTGCTCTATTTTAGGTACAATTAAAAGTTATATTGTTTGTCGCCTTTGTTGCGAATTTCATTACAGTAGATCCTCGTTTTTAATACTTGTATTTTCCAGACATTATCTGTTTAAGTCGTTTCCTTATGTAGAGTACAGTAACGGCTGTCGATCGTTTACTAGAGGTTTCACTGTATTTTTAAATATAAAATTACCGTACTTAGGGGCCTACAAACATTGTTTGTCCCGTATGTAGATTAATTTTTATTTATTAATTTTTTTTTATCTAAAATTTCTAATAAGGACACTCGTGTGGTGCACTTATTTCCGTTTTTTTTTTTTCCATTATTTAATTATTTATTTTCTAAAAATAGGAATTTTTGTTACAAATCAAAATGAAACAAAGTTTAAATCCCATCATTTAGTTACAAAATAAAAAAATAAAAAACCTACGACCCCTCACAAGCAGCTGGTCACTTTAGTAACATGTTGGTCTTTGGTCATCATAATCAGCACACTGCAGGCAAAAAAAGAAAAAGGAAAACAGAGAACTGTGTAGGTAGCGATTATTATCGAGCCGATTTTATTAGGCTTAGTTAAAATCGCATGCGCAAAACTGCAATTAGAAGCTTAAAAATTTGGAATTTTAATTTTTCCTATTCTATGCGCACCTTAATTAGAAACGTAAATATCAGTGGCAACGGTTTCCAGTGCGATGAATTTCTCGTCTCTTTTGTCTCTACGAATTTATTTGTCTAACCTTAAAACGACTAAGCGATCACCACCGATACTTAACTAAGCAACATTTAGAAAGTTTTTTTTTTTAATTTTCTTCAGCACCTCAAATAAATCTTAATGATTTAGTAACGTTTAATCCTAAAGAGTTTTACCTGTGCCGCTTTTAAACCTTTCGCGTTCCGGGAACTCATTTTGAAATAAAAAACAAATACAAAAATTGTGTGGGATTTTATTGGGCACAATTTCCTTCAGAATAATTTATCTTCAAGAGTAAAAAATAAAAACCGGATGAAGAACCTTAACACCTACCTTACGCTGTGAAGAAATTACAAAATTGAATTTCTTTGGAAGTTTTTTTTTTCGAAAAAAACATTTCAATTAAGTCTCTTTTCTTTGTACCTAAACTGTGTCGAGTTTTATTATTATTTTTTTTTTGTACTGTGCACAGGTAAAACTGTTGATAACTAGAAATAATAGAAAATAAAAGAATTATGACGAATCATTGACAAGGTCAATGCGTACCTTTAACGTAGTTTCGTTTTATTTAAATAAAAAAAAAAAAACCAAACAAAGAAGTGAGGGCTCTGAAAATCATCGCCCTTGACGATCTAAGAAATTTATTTTAAAGGATATTCTTATTGGAATTGAGGATTCTAGAGTCTAGGGTTTCAGTCATTATCAAATCCCGAATATAATACGACATATTGTCGCTGAAATAAATTTAATTGCAAACTAAAAATAAAAAAATCGCAAATCACCAAAAAAAAAAAAAAAAAACAAAACCTAAACGATCGTCCATTTTTATAATCACAACGCGGCTAAAAAAAAAAGAAAAAAAAAGGCAAAACTAAAAAAAACGTGAAATTCATAATAAAATTGGGTACAGCCCATTTATCGCGATATGCTTAGTTTTTTAAGTTAAGTTATATAAAGCGAATTTGCTTTTTTATGCTAAGAATTTACATGAGTTAAAAAAAAATAATAATTTTGTTTTTTTGTTTTTTTTTTTGCGTTGCTAGTTGCCATTTGATTGGCTAAGCGTTTGCTATGTGTTTGTTTGGTTTTTTCGTTTTTAAGTAGGTTTTAGCCCCGCGTGTTAAGTTTTTTTTTTTTTTTTGTGAAGTGTTTAGCTGTGCTGTTATTTTTTTTTTTTTGTAAAGCATATAAACACATTTAACTATTTTCTGCTTAATTTTTGGTTATTATTGTAGAAAAAAAATTTTTATTCAAGGTTCCCTACTGTCGAATATTGCGCGTCCAATGGTTAAACGTTTCGGCGCATGCCAAACATTGTATATATTTTTGTTTCTATGTTTCGGTTTAATGTTTTTAATGTTTTAAACATTAGGGTTACATAATAAAAAGAAAGAAGGGACATATAGGGACACAACAAAAACACAATTTTTTTTTTATTTTATTTATTTATTTTTGTAAAAATTATATAAAATTAAAAATAAGGGGATTATGCTGTTTGTTTATTTGTTTATCACGTTAACACATTTTGATTTTAGTTATAGAAAATTATTAAATAAATGTTTTTTTTTTTATCAAAATCTAAGGTTTTTGTTATTTATGTAATCTGAAATTACATATTTCTTCTAATCGATACAACTGACATCTATTGTTATTAAAAATATATCGAATACATAAACCAATTTCCGTAGTTTCGTTACATAAATTTGAAGTCGAGTTACATGCAGAACAATAATTAGGAAAATAAAGATTCAAAGCTCACGTTTGCTTGTTCGCTAGTAAATAAGGAATAGGGAATAAGTAAAATCACAATTGTTTACTTTTTTCTTTTCATAATTGTTTTAATTATTAATCATCTTCAATCAATTTTATCTGATGATAATTTTTTTTTTTTATTTTACAAACTTTGCATAATAATTAAATATTTAATTACATTATATTGTATGAATTATTTTTTATTATTAATTATTTATTTATTTAATTAGAGTAGTAAATAAAAACTTAAAAAAAAATACAAATTACACATAATTTGATAGAATATACATATTAATTTAATTAAATTAAAAACAAAGAAGAGAAAACAAACAATAATTACATCAAAAACTGAAAGAAAAAAAAAAAAAAAATGAAAATAAAATTGAAACGGAAACAAAAACGGAAAATCGTTTTTCCACAAAAAAAAAAACAGAAATTTAGTTAAATTATTTTATTTTATTTATTATAAAATTATTTATTTATTTATTACTTAATTATTAAATTCTTAATTAATTAATACAGTCTTAAAAAAAAGCTAAGAAACTTAATTATTATTATTATTTTTTATTTACAAATTTTATTTTATGTTTTATGTTTAATTAATTAATCCATCAAAAAGGTACATTAAAAAGTTTTTTTTTTTTTTTCTTTAATTAATTAATTTATTATTTGAATTATTTATTAAATTTATAATCATAGATTTTTTAATAATTGAATTATTTAATTAATTAATTAGATAAACTAGTTCTCTTATTTACTGTAGATAATTAATTTTATTGCATCATATAGAAGATTTAATTAATTAATTAATTAATTATTTGATTAATTATATTAATTATAAATGTAAAAAACTAAATTATTATCATGTGATAACTGAATAAAACAAAATAGCATTGTGACGCCATTATTACAAAATAACGCGGCCATCTTATTTAGCGACCATCTTGTATTAAACAAAGCTTATTTTGTTTCTACAGACAGATAAAGGTAAAAACTTATTTAAAATCTTTTCATTAATTAAAAACAATTACGATGTACTAGATTTAATTAATTAATTAATAATAGGAAAAACTAAAAAAAAAAAAACAGAAAAAAAAAAAACTAAATAACAGTTAGTCCTAATAACATTCTTGAAACGTTCTTACGCGCTAGGTTTAAGGATTTATCCTTGATTAATATTTTTTTTACACAATTTTATATAAACAGAATTTAATTATTTACACGGTTTTTATGTTTTTTTTTAATTATTAATTTATCAATTTTAAATGCGATTTTAATTAATTAATTAATTAATCAATTAATTAAACTTTTTTTTTTTTTAATTTTTAAAAAGAATTTTTATTGCTTGGGTTTTTAACACATTTTACACTCAGTTTATATAATTTTCATTTTAATTAATTAATAAACAGAATAAAGAAAATAAAGAAATTAATTAAAAAGAAATTTAATTAAGAATCAGAATAATTTCCTTTTTGTAAATCCAATTAATTTAATTTTGAACAATTTTGGCTTTTTTATTTATTTTTTCTTTTTATAAAAATAAAATTATTTTCTTTTTCTTTTAATTTAATTTAATTATAAAATTAAATTAATTAATTCATTAATTCAAGGCACCGGTTTTACTTTTCATTTTTCTTCTTTTTAATTACAAAAATCGTTTTTTTTTTTTTTTTTTTTTTTTATAAATAATTATGAGTTGCATTTTAATTAATTAAAATTTTCTTTTTTTTTTTTTGTTGACTTAGACGAAATCCACATTAATTTTAATCATCCATCAAATATTAGTAAAAAAAAAAAAAAAAATGTTTCTTGTTAATTTTATTTAAAATAAATTATTAATAATTTTTAATTTGGTTGTGTTTAATTAAAACAAATAATTATTGGGTTACGCGGTTTTTAAATTAAAATATAAAATATTTTTTTTTATTTGTTTAACCGATAATAATCACAGATCGGTTAATCAAAGAGCTTTTTCGAAACTCTATTTAAGTCATATGAAATTATAAATATATTTAGCATGGCGGTAGCAAAATGTTTTTTTTTAAATTAATTTTTAATTTTTTATACTAATTAATTTTCAAAAGTATTGTCCTAAGTTTCGTTTTAGCTGAGTACAAAGAGCTTTTACTTAAAGAATAAAAAAAAAATTGCTATGCCAAAAACAGGTCCTAATGTAATCTACTAATCGCTACTACCCTATAATGCTAATTACCCAAACACTAATACCCCTAATAAACTAAATTATCCTGTCCTAAATTATTCTAATTAACCAATTTCGTTTCATATTTTATTTTTTTTTTAATTATTTCCCACCCCGTATAAAACACAACCAAACTCTAATCAAACTAAATTAATTCATCATCAAAAAAAAGAAAGAAGCCATTTAATTTATTGAAAAATAAATTAATTAATTTTCTTTTTAATTAATTAATTATTATAATAAATTAATTCTAAGTATTGATTATTGTTTCATTACCTAATAAGTCTTAATTTTTTTTTTTTTTTTTATTTTTATTTTATTCCCTTAATTATTCAATCATTTAATTATTTAATTAGAAACAAAAAAAAAAAAAAAAATCTTCACTGCATATTATTTAAATTAATTAATTAATAATTTCAGGTAATTTCCTCAAGTTGGTGATGTGTAGAAATAATAAGAAATATTTTGATTAATTTTGATATAAAATTAAGCAAAAAGGGTGTTTTATGTAAGTTTATGTCACAAAAGTTCCTTATTTATTAGTTATATAATGAGGATAATTTAAATAAATAAAATAATTAAATAGATTCGGTGGTATAATTATAGATTAGGATTTCTTGGTATTCAAATAATTTACTGGCAACCATTTCGCCATAAATATAGAATAGAATTTTGGTTAAAAAAAATAAAAAAATAAAATAAATAAACAAATTAAACAAAGGAGGCGCGGCGCGTTGAAAAGTAAAATTTTTCGAATTTAAAATTCAAATAATAAAAAATGGTTGGACATAAAATTTGTTTGCATATAAATATAAATTCGATAAACAAAGGTAATTGCAGAGTTTATATAACTTTTCATAGTCATTATCAGTTGATTTTATTAATTTAAAAATTAAAAAAATGGTATTATGCAGCTTTTAATTCTATAAAATTGTGATTAAATCGTATCAAAAATTTTTTGGTTGATTAATTAAATTTTGGCCACTATTTTTTTATATAATATTTTCGTTTTTTTTCTTTTTTTTTTCTTATCATTAATGTGTGAAGATTTTTTTTTAGTTGTTTGTTTTTTATTTTATTAAATATTAGTTTAGGACTAATGAATTTTATTTAGATTTCTTTTTTTGTTACTGTTTAGCACATCAGTTGTTAGAATAATTCTAATATGAGCTTTTATAACACAAGTTTTTTTTTTCTAGCTAAATAAAATTCAACACAAATTTGATTTTTTTTGTTTGTTTGTTTGTTTATTATTATTATTTATTATTTATTATTTATTTAGCTTAATTAATTACTTTATTATTATGATTATTAAATTCATTAATTAAGTGCAAATTATTTAATTATTTAATTATTATAAACATATTTCTCCATCTCCTTTCTATCGTCTACTGAATTGTTTTTTTTTTTTTTTTTTTATTTTATATATTTAATTTAATTTTATATAAAAAATAATATTTACAAATTTTTTATTTTCATGTAATTTATTTTATTTAATTAAATTTTATTTTTCTTTACAATTATAACAAAAAAAAAAAAAATAATAATAATAATAATTATTATTATTTAATTACTTAATTTACTCATTTTAATTATTTATTCAAATTTAAATTAATTTTCTTAAAGCACCGATTTTTCAGCTAGATTTTTTGTTTTATTTTATTTTTCATTTTTTTTTTTTTATTTTATTTTCATAATTCTCAGTTATATGAGATTTATTTAATTCTTTTTTTTTTCAATAATTTACAGGATTTTCCTTAAATACTAAATTACTTAATTATTGTTACAATGTAACCGAATTAACTTGTTCAAAAGAAAATTTATGGGAAATTTGTACAAATTTATATAAAACTAAAAAAAAAAAAAAAAAACTCAACAGTGAGAAAAAAGTATCTCACCAGTAAGAAATTTTCTTTTTTTTTCTCTTTTTTGCAAATAAAAAATTGTTTTCTATAAAAAATTGCCTCTCAAATTGCCCACAAATTTCCAAAATTAATTAATAAATAATAATAATAAAAAAAAAAAAATGTTTTAAATTAAGAAAATTCAATTACATTGTATTAAAAACTAATTTTTTATTATTTAATCTATATTTACAAGACTAATTAAATGTAATAAATTAATTTTTGTTTTTAAATTATAATTATGTTTATGTTGTGTTTTGTGCAAACAAAAAAAAAAAAAATGTTTAATTTGTTTAATTTTTAATTAATTTAAATTAAATTAAAAGAAAAAAAATAATAATAATAATAATAATAATTTCATCGAAAAATACTTTTGTTTTTGATTAATTAATTAAGGAAAGATAAAAAACGTTTTTCTATTTTTTTTGTTATATAAATAAATTAAATAATTCACTTAGATTAATTAATTTTAATTATTGATTTCAGTTTTAATTATTTGGTTTTTTTTTTTTTTTTTTATATATTTACAAAATAATTTTTTTTTTTTGTTATTATTTAAATTTAAATTTTATTAATTAATTTATTTTATTTTATTTATTAGAATGTACATAAAAAATTAATAAATAAATACCGAACCGGACAAAATTCATTTGCTCAAACAGTGTCGGCTGCATTTTTTTTTTTTTTTTTTTTATTTACACATTTATTTCCTCTCTAGTTATAATTAGTCAATTAATAATCAAAATCCACTTAATTAATTAATAAATTAATTAATGTCTACCATTTTATATCTATTGTTTTTAATTATTATTATTTTTTTTTTATTTCGTTTCGTATGGATTTTTGTTTTTGGTTTAACTAGATGATGAGATTTTTTTTCTTCTGTTTTTTATAAATTTATTTAATTAATTAAATTAAAAAGACACAAAGCAACCAAATTTATGTGAATAAAAAAAAAAAATAAAAAAAGTGAAAATTAATAAATGAATAAATAAAAATTAATTAATTAATTATTGTTGTTCTCTCTCTTTCTCTTATTAATGAAAAAATCACTTAAATCACTAGTCAGTCACAAAAATAAAAAATAATAAAAAAAAAATTGCTTATTATTCCTCCATCGATGAATCCCTTCATCATCTACGTGCATTCAATGATTAAGGGTTGATTAGATTCAATGACGCTTGGTCGACTTTCACCATTTTGCTGTTGATGCTGTTGTTGCTGCTGCTGCTGTTGTTGCTGTTGTTGTTGTTGCTGGTGTTGATGCGAGGGAGCATAATGTAGAGAACTTTGCTGATGATGCATTGATTGGGAATTTTTTTGTATTGTTTTTGTTTGTTGTGATGGCTGCTGCTGTTGCTGTTGCTGCATTTGATGGTGGTGAGGATTGTGATGATTTAGGTGGGGATTATGTAATTGTTGTGATGGATGCATTGTCTGCGGTGGGTTGTGTTGTTGTGATGGTTGGTGTTGTTGGTGCTGTGGTGAGTGTAAAATTGGTGAAAGTTGTTGAGATTGAATGCCGACTAGGTTTGTTGTTGAATGACCAATATGGCGTAGGTGGGGATGGGTTTGTATATGAATTTGATGGATTTCATAAGCATCACGTGAGTCTATGTCAGGATCCTTGTCATTGGGTCCTTTAAAATTTAAAAATGAAAGAAAATTAAAGAAAGTTGCAATTGAATAAAAGAAAAAAAAACTGATGACTAACCTAAGCATTCAGAGGTGGCCGCTGCAGCTAAAGCCAATTCCTCCTCAATATTATTCGGCTTGCAGCTAGTTGTCTTCCAATGTGTACGCAGTCCTGATGCGCTGATATATTTCTTATCGCATCCCT
This sequence comes from Ptychoptera albimana, assembly GCA_961205885.1. NCBI lineage: Eukaryota > Metazoa > Arthropoda > Insecta > Diptera > Ptychopteridae > Ptychoptera > Ptychoptera albimana. Next base: position 2,276,136 of record OY540804.1, read on the forward strand.
GGCAGACATATGGTCGATCATTTGTATGCAGACGCTTATGTAGTTTCAAATGCACGAATTGTGTAAACTTTTGTGGGCACAGATCGCAAGCATACGGCTTCTGGCCACTGTGCAAACGTAAATGGGTCTTAAGATTTGACGTGGATGAGAAACGCTTCTTACAAATATCACATTGGTGTGGTTTTTCTCCAGTATGCACCAAATGGTGCTTCTGTAGATGGGCAAGTTGTGTAAATGATTTTGTGCAGAGATTACATTTGAATGGACGTTCTCCAGAATGCGTTCGTAAGTGAACTTTTAGATTTGACAATTGTCCAAATGTTTTGCAGCAAACATTGCATTCATAATGCATTTTGCCATCTTTCTTCTTCAAGGGGTAAGGTAGGCTACGATATCCCCGGGAACTATGACTACTAGGACTCAAAGGGCTTCCACTGCGCGTACATGAACCAGCATCTGGGCTGATACTGCTTGGCGGTGAACAACGTGATGGTGACACATGTTGTAGTGGTGCCAACGGTGTCATCAGATGATGTGGAATTGTTATTTGATTTCCATTCTGCATTCCAATGATACCATTTGGCGTTGATAGAGAATGATTAGACACGCGATCGTATTGTCCACTACTCAGCGGTGGTGAATAAGTTGAGCTCGGTGTATGCGATATCACATTGCCATTGGACGAGGAGTAAATACTGTAAGAATATTGTGGTGTAGCTGGACTTTCGTAGGACATTGGTGGCAATTGCGTATGGCTGGCATACATTAGTGTTTGTGGTGGAGGTGATACTGGTTTTTGTGGCGAATCTACAACGGAGCTACGTGATACAATAGTCTGTGATCCGTTGATGATTTGCTGATTAGGACTTTGTAAATTCGAACTGGAATCGGGACTGCACGCGTTTCCATAACGTTGGGATTTTTTATAAGAGTAGGCCATTTCAGTTGGTGAGGTTGGCGGTGGGGTTGCATTTGGCTGACGCCTAGATGATTCATCTATTCTACTGCCTGTCAAAATGGTTTCAAGAATGCTTGAACTTGGTGGTGTGTAACGCATAAATGCTGCAGGTGGTGGTGGTGATGTTGTTTCCGCTTCATAATAGGGCTTATTTAGGGGAACTATCGTCTGTGATGAATCTAAAACTATAACAGTGCTTGTGACCGGGGTGATGACACGTCTTGGCGTCACCATTTCCGATACAACTGGTGGCTCATTCTGAACATGCTCCTTTTCACTTTCCACCTTCATGTGTTTAATATTCTTCATTTCATATTTCAATGGCATTTTCATTTTGACTTTGCGATATTCGTTGCGATCAGCACTTTCAACCTTCTGTGTGATTACTGTCTCTTTTGGTTCTATTGCTTTTTTGGAACAATCTAAGACATAATTATTTTCACTCTCACTGTCGGATGAATCTTCTGGGGGTGTAAAACCGTCATCGTGGTACCCATTGCTGTGATAACCTTCATCAGAACGTACAGATCCATCATTCGGTGTCAATTGATGTTCATAGGGTGGGACATCTTTTGTATGTGATAAGGGTGATTCTGAGTCTTTTTCTTTGCTGCCCTCTCGCAGTGGAGACTGTTCACGGACTACAATTTGTAAATTTTCACGATGATTATCTTGTGTTTCTCGAAGATGCACCACTGATCGGTGCACTGGTCGAATTGGTGGCGGCGACGGACTCGGAGTTGGTGTACGCCTAGGAATATGCAAACCCATCACATATTTTACATGATTATACGCGATTTCTGGATGTACTGGTGCAGCCGGCACTCCATAATGCTTCTTCATGGTCTCCTCCTTACAAATACTATATGTAGCGCGCTCCGGATCAACATCGTAGCCCAGTCTTTTAGCAAAATCACGACAATACCATACCATCAATTCTTCATTTGGCATTATATCACGTATTGTATAAAAATAAATATTCTCCTGATGTTGACACGCAACTAAATTCAGTACTGACAAACTGTACGCCGATGCAACATAACGCATCCAGTTCGCCTGATTCGTATCCGAACCGTCCAAGTAATAATAATCATTATCCTTGAATATCTGTTAATTGAAATAACAACAAAAAAATAAAAAATAAAATAAATAAATAAATAAATAATCATATTCCTCCAATAATTTAATAAATTATGCTGATGGTTTGTTAATAATTTGAAAAAAAAATAAAAAATTAAAAAAAAAATGCATGCAGATTAAAATTGAAATTAAACAAAAAAGAAGATTTTTTTTTTTTTTACATAAAACCCATAATATGTACCTTTATGTTTCCATATGTTACATGTCGTGTACCCTCAACCTGCCAACCACATGAAAGAGAAGAAAGATTTTTTTTCGTTAAAGCAAAAACTGAGGATTCTCAATCACCAAATGTTTTTTGGACTTGTTTTTCGTATTATTATTTTGGGGAGTAAAGGAAAAAATTGGGATTCTCGGGTTTATTGTTATTAAAAAAGCACAAAAAGATAAAGAGTGTGACATAGAGAGAGATATAAATATTTAATAAAGATACGCACCCTCCAAAAATACCTCCAGGAACGTTTATCATTTGGATAATTTGGTGTTGGTATTCCTTCAAAGGGACCAAATCTTGTTCCACGAGGTATTACACCTGTACTCCAAACACCTTCTGTCTGTAATTACAAATTAAAAAAAAAAAAAAAAAATCAGAGAAATCAGAGAAATATTCTAGAACCGGTTGATAAAAAAAATGTTTGAATGTAAAAAACTTACCGGTACATTTGGTGTGGATAACACAAGAGACGGTTTCAGTGTTAAACTTCTGGGTAATGTTTTCTCAGCACGATTTAATGTACCCCGTTCACATTGTACATCCGGCACAATATAAACCGCTAATCGTTCAAAATCTTCTTCACGCATTCGTGTCACATCATAATCCTGATTACCAGTTGGTGTTGGTGTTCTAGGTGGACTCTGTTCATCCATTATTAACTGTAATCATAAAAGGAAATCTTGTTTAGAACAAAAAGAAAAAAACATAAAGACTGACAGTGACATAGAAAATATTTGCATAATTTTTTTAATAATAAAAAGTAAAAAAAAAAAAAAAAAAAAACAAGAAAAAGCTTAATTGACATTTGAACCTTTTTCTTAGTTTATTTATTTATTTTTTTTATTCAACATAAACAAAGGATAGACAGACGGGGAAATATTGAAAGTTTTCATTAAAAAAAAAAAAAATCATATGTATTTCACTCTCATTTATTTAAGTGGGTGGTTGTCGCTTTACTACATTTTTCTGCTTTATTATTTCACCTACTTGTACTATCGTTAAGCGTCGTCGTTTTCGTTGTCGTTGTCGTTATTGCTGTTGTTTTAGTAATTTCCTAGTAATGCAAAGTACAAGGTAAAATAAAAGTTCTCGTACAGCACAACTTAAAAGCTTTTAAAAAATATAGCAACAAATATTGATAGTATTGCGTGTGCGTTCTCACCAACTAAAAAAAAAACCAATCAACATAAATGTATTTGTGTACGTAAAAGCACTCTGATAACAAAATAATTGAATTCCATTGTGTATGTGTATGGTTTTAAGTAGAAGCACCAACAGTAGCAGTAGCTTTTTTTTCTTTTTCACACAATGTGTATATGCATGTGTTAAATGCAGTTATTAAGCTTTTCACTATACAAAAAAAATAATAATAATAAATAAATAAATAAACGAAACAAAACAGAAAAAATCGATCGAACTCAATTTTTCTTCAACTACTGACCCACTTCTTGACTTTACTCATAAAAAATTTTCTTTTTCTCTTTTACTTTATTTCAAACGAATAATAACCAAAAAAAAAAAAAAATAAAAATCTTCTACAATTCTGTTATGCGCTTTATGCACCAGCGTAATTTTCCCTACAGAAAATAAAAAAAAAAAAACAAAAAGCTTTTCTCACTTAATTTCGATGAAGAATTATAGAAAAAAAAATTTTTTTTTTTTTTTTGTTTTACAAATAAATAAATAAATTTTCAAAGTCAACATAAAAAAGAATTCGTTTTATTTTTTTACTACGACGTCATCGATAAAGTTTTATTTAATTAAAAAAAAAAAAAAAAAAATTCAACAAAACTTTGTTGCTTTATCTAATATTCAAACCTGTGACGACCTTGCTATGTGTTTTTCTTTTTTTTTTTCTTCTTTTTTTTTTGTATGCACAACATAGGAAATTAGCATGCATAAATTAATGTAGAAAACGATAAAAAAAATGTTGCGTTATGATGATGTTTTTTCGCTATTTATAATTTAAATTGGCAAAACAGAGGAAAAAGTTTTTCATTGCGGAAAAAATATTTTTCTGTTCGATTTTTCGTGGTTTTTTTTCGCTATTTTTAAACATTCAAAAAATTCACTTCTCGTTTTGTGTGTTTATTTATTTTTATTTGGGCGTTGTTTTTTTTTTATATTACTTTAAATTTATCGTTGCATTTTTGTACATAACATATATTTTGCGAGAAAAAATGCAATAAAGGGTGTGACTCAAGTGAAACATCACAAAAAAGTAAAAATGTTTCTTTCGCTGTTTCTTTATTTATTTATTTAAGGGCGTTATATACTTCGTTATATTTTAATATTGTAAATTATTTATGTATCAGACTGTAATAAATATAAATATAATATAATTTATAAATAAAACTAGAGAAAAATATAGTGTGTTTGTGTTATTGCAAAATTGTTTTTATTGCATTCACGACGACAACTAGTAAAACGAAAAAAAAAAATAAAAAAATCTATAAATCATATGACTGCATCTTAGCAGTATTATTGCAACTTTCAGTGGCAAATAAAACTAGAAAATATTTAAAGGAAAAAAACAATTAAATAGAAAAAACAGCAAAAATTTTGTTATCTTTGTTATGTAATTACTGAAAGGAAACTTATAATGTCCACTTACACTTTCTTTATTTGTGCATACAAAAAGAAAAAAGAAAAATTATCATTTCGTTTTACATTTTTGATATAGGAAAGAAAATAACAGACGAGCCTTGTTAATATTAATCGGTGTTTCTACAACGTTTTAAACATAGGAACATTTTATAGTTTGTTTCCTTGTCACAAAAATATTCCTTAAGACAATAAAGAAGCTAGACATTTCCAGACATTTTTTATGATCCTTTATCCTTTTCCACTACAAATAATTCTTCTGCGCGTTTTATTATTTTATATAAATTTTATCTATATTACCAGACTTCCTTGAATTTTCTTCTTGTTTTTCTTTTTTTTTTATTACACAAATAAAAGATAGTTGTCTCATCGTTTTATGATTCATGAATTTTTTACGAACAAATTGAGTATCTACTGTACGGTTTTTATTTTTTTTTTTTTACAAAAATAAACTCTAGCAACAACGATTTGTGTTTCTGTGTTTTTTCTTTATTTTTTTTTTATATATAATGAATTTGTGTTTGTACAAAATAAATTAATTAAAATAATGTACACAGCACACACTTGTGCAAGTATTTTATAATAATAATAATAATAATAATAATAATAATAATAATAATAATAATAAAAATCCCAAGTGCATCTCTATAATTAGGTGCAAGGTTAAAGTCGCATATTGCACGACTATAATTTGTGAAACTATGATGATGTTGATGTTGGTGATGATGATGATATCCGCAATAATAATAAATTATTTAATTATTATTAATAATAATAATTTTTTTATATTTTTATTTTCTTATACTAGAAAATGAAACTAATTTTTTTTTTTCATTTATTTTTAATCATAAATTAATCCACGTGATTAAGATAAAAAAAAAAAAAAAAAAAACACTAAACTAAACTAAAGTAATTAAAAAAAAAAAAAAAAAAAAAAAATAATAATAATAAATCGTTGATAAGGCTTTTTGCAAATGCATTTTTACTTGTTTTGATTTGTGTGCACTGTGCACAACGACAAATGCATTTAAGAAATATTTATTATTAATAATCTTTTCAGCTGTAACCAACACCAACAATAATTTATACATAGAAAAGTAGAAGAAGAAGAAGGAATATGTAGGAAAAAATAAAAATTATTGCAATTTTAATCGCATAAACTAAACAAAACAAACAACAATATTTGCGTTTAGTATTTCTAATTGTCCTTGAATGTGACCCGACACAATTTTTGCTTTTATTATAGCAAAAAAAAAAATAAAAAAAAAAAATGAAAAGAAAAGAAAAACTTCAACAAAATGCAATTTTTTTATTAATTAAATTATTTCATCAAATCAATTGATGATCAAGGTCATTGCTGTTTATTAATTTAATTAACTATTATCATTGAATATAGAATTTTTTTTATACCAGTTTTTACATACATATATATACATGTATATAAAAATTATAGAATCTTTGAATTAATTATATGTAACTGACAATTTTAAATAAAACAAAATTAAACTCTTCTCTTCCGCCATTTTATTAAATTTGAATTTTTTACTCTTCACGTTTTTTTCTGTTTTCTAATGAAATTATTCAATAATCAAATGTTTTTTGTTTTCCGTAATAATATACCAGTTCGTGTCTTAAAATAGAATTTTATTTATTTATTTATTTATTTCTTTTTTTGTTAAAAGAATGAAAAATAGCTTTTCCACCATTTTCTATTAAAAAATGAAAAAAAAAAACAAAATTTTCACAGCGACCTTGAATTTATTTTGCGCAGGGCAAATCAAATGCAATTTGTGTTGTGATGCGATGCTTTTCTATATTAAATAAATTATTTGTTGTATGTTTTTGTAAAGTTTTTTTTTTTCAATTTTTTTTTTTCAATTTAAAAATAAAATCTTTCAACAACTACAAATGCATACGAATGTATAAAAAATTATAAAAATTATTAAATAATACTACGAAGTATGATGAATTTTATTTAAAAAATTAAAAAATGAAAAAAAAAAAAAAAAACAAACCGCCCACATTAATACTTTGAAAAAAATGAACAAAAAAAAAAGAAAAAAAAACTCAAACAACATGAAAAATAATTAAAAATAAAAAACAAGTAAAACAATTTTCCATGGATTTTACTCTTTTTTTTTTTTATTTAATTAATTAATTTAATTAAACTATGACACGGCACAAGATAACAAAAAAAAAAAAATAAAAATTTATTTAAAATACAAATTTATTAATATACAAATTAATTAAAAATTATTTGTAATTAAAATCACCTTCACTTGTTTACGTTTACGTTACGTTAATTAATTAATTAAATAAAAAATAATAATACTTTACTTTACTTTTGTATGGCCCTGTACGTTTAGTAGGAAAATTAAAAAAGAAACAAATATATTTTTCCGGTTAACTTTAACAACGTGGATTGATAAGATTGTTTAAAATGATTAAAAAAAAAAATTTTTTTTTTAAAACTAATCAAACCGATAAGAACGCGAAAATATTTTTATTTTATTTTTCCACTAATTAGAAATATTCTATCGAGCAAAGTAAAACAATGAGACGAAATAAAAACACAAAACACATAAAAAAAAGAAAAAGAAAAGTGAAAAACGATGATGACGATAAAACGACAAAAAAAAAAAAAAATTCCACTGATTAACGAGAGTTAAGCTCACTAGGAAATCGTAACAACAAAGGAATTATTTTTTTTTTATTATTATTTTTTATAAACAAGGAAACTAGGAACCAACAAAAAGGATAAAACTGCCGGAGAAAACAGGAAAGAAAACGGGTAAAAGCGTTAATAACAGAAAAAAAAAGAAAAAAAATGCACAACCAATAGCAGAGCAGTAGATAGGAAGCCATATTGAATTTTCACTTTTAAGCCAGATTTTCTCTGAATATTATTAGGTGGGTGGAAAATTTTTTTTTTTTCGTACAAGGAAGTTTATTTATTTGTTTTTTTTTTATTTTTCTTTTACTTTTCATTTTATAATTGATTAAAACAACAACAGTGAAAACATTTAATTAATTAAGAACAAAAAAAAAAAATTAAGAAAAAAAAAAAAACCCTGAAAAGACAAACCTCATTCATAGTTGCTGCGTTTTTTCCGTTGATTTTTTTATTTTTTTTTATTATTTTTTTATTCTTAAATTAATTTTCTTTAAAGTTCTTTTCTCGTTTGTTAAAAGTTTTTTTGTTTTTTTTTTTTGCTTTGTTAATTAATTAAGAATTTAAATAATAATAATTAAATTGATAAAATAAAAATTAATTTTTATTCATTCCGGTGGATCAAGTGCATCAATTATATTTTTATTATAAATTCTTAATAAAACTTTAAAATTTTTTTTATTAACTTTACGATAGAAACGTTTCATTGTTAATTATTGATAAATATTTTTAATTAAATTAAATGTTTTTTTTTTTTAACACTTATTCGGTAACACTTTTTATTAATTTTTCATAATTTCCTTTTTTTTCTTTTTTTTTTTTTGTCTTTTTTCCGGGGTTTTAATTTATTGCTTGGTTCGTTTCTCTGCTAAACACTTGGCTTAACATCCTTTCTGCTTTGTTTTTCTTTTCTTTTTTTTTTAATTTAATTAAATATGTAATGATTATTAATTTATGTTTAATAATAAAAAATAATTTAAATAAACAACAACACAGGAAGTAAAAACTTAAAACAACAACAACGACAACAACACACAAAAACCCAAGCTAAAGCACAGCTAAGGCAGTTGTTTGAAAAACAATTCACTTTGCATTTAGGAAATAACTTTTCATTTTTACTTCGTTGATGATTAAACATAATTCAGAAGCTTTTTTTCCGTTTTATTTTTCTCTTTAATAATATTCGCAACGCTTTTGTTTATGTTGAGAAATTCCCAAACGCTTAGATAAACAAATGAAAAATAAATAAACGGAAGAAGAGCAAAAAAAAAGGGAAAAAAAAAACGAAAAAACGAAAAAAAAAAAAAAAAAACGATTTCCGTGACCTAAGTCAACACAAAACTGTATCTGCACAACGAAATACCGAACAAAAAATTTTCTTTTTGTTTGTTTGTTAATTTTTCCAATATTTGTTAGTGAACTGTTTTCCCGATATTAAGCTTTGTAATATGCAAGTTACCCAACCACCCAATGAATTTTATTTTACTACTGTACACTAATACGATGAGATTTTCTTTTTTTTTTTTTTTGTTGATTACTAATATTATTAAACGTTTTGTATGCAGTGCGCAGTGCATAAAAATAATTTTTTTTTAATGCATAATAATAATAATTTTTATTAACCAATACATTCAAATAAAAAAAAAAAAAAAACAAATTTTTTTCTAGTTTTTTTTTTGTCTAATACATAACTAATATTATGTATGTATTAGTTTTTCTACACTATTTCCACACATTATTATTATTATTTTTATTATTATATTATAAAATAATATATTTAAATAAATAAATAAAAAAAAAAAAAACCATTAATCACATGAATCAATGTTAATTATGTAAATATTTGTTTTTACTAAACAATTTGTCATTTTATTTACATATTAAAAATGATATTAAATAATTTTTTTTTTTTTTTAATAGTATATGTGTGTGTTTTATTTTTTTTTCTTCTCTATTTTAACTACTTCGATCGTTGTACTAAAGCGCATGTCAATTGCAGTTTTGTGTTGTTGTTGTTGTTGTTGTGGCCGTTATTGTTGTTGTTGTTGTTGCTGTTGTTGTTAATTTTCCGAATGCAATTTTTTCTTTCACGAGTTTTCCTATATATATTTTTTTTTTTTTCTAAATTAATTAATTAATTATTTAATTAAATCACAGGGCTAATAAAACCGTTTTTATTTTAATTTTAAAGAACACAGAAAGAGTTTTTATTTTTATGTTTAAGGAACAAAAATTGGTTGAAGGATAAAATAAAAATATTTTTTGGCGAACACGATAAACACGACACAACCTACCCCAAGTTAAAATCAACTGTCTAGGATTCAGTGCAATGATATAAAAAAGTTTGCAAAGCAAAGCAAGGCAAGGAGAAACAGAGAAGAAGAAGAAGAAAGAGAAGAAGAAGAAAAACATTATTCTACAAGGCAACATAAGGTAGGTTGTGTGATTTTGTGCAGGCTAGACGTGTCAGCATATAGCATAAAATTCACAAACACACACACACACTATTATAGCACAAATTGTATGAATGCAGAGCGAAAATTTTTGTGCTTTTCTGTTAGAATATTCTCTTAGTCACTAACTCTTTAACTCTCTCTCTCTCTCTCACTATCTCATGCTATGAAAAGGGAAAAGCGTGAAAGCTATGAAGAAAGCTATGAAGAAAGCTACTTTCATACATAAAAAAAAGGAAAAGAAAAATAATTGGGTGGTAAGGGGTGATTATTATTCGATTTTTCGATTATATATATATAAATATATATATATATATTTGTGTGTTTCATGTCTAAACTCTGTCATCACACTTAATATCCTTTATTATTTTTTTGTTGCCAGTTTTCCGTTTGTTATGTTGCGGCTTAAAAGCTTTCGACGTAATACACATTTAACTGTATTGGTTAATAAAGAAAATGTGTTTTTTTTTTTTTTTTTTTATGTATTTTGTAGACATTTGTTGTGTGGAGGGCATGAACTCATAGCACAACATCACCATGACCACAGACAAGTGAAAACCATGCACACCCATATTGCATGGAGTTTCTTTTTTTTTTTTTTTCGTCCTTTTTGTGTTTTGTTTCGCTTTTAACCAACCAACAGCAGCTACAGCTGCAGTATCAGCTTGTTATCATCGTTGTTAAATTTTTTTTTGTTTGTTTGTTTGTTATGCTAGCTACAAAATTCACGGAAGTAATTTATATTTCGTCCTTATAATAGTAATAATACTATAAAAGCTCATGAGCTTTTGTTAACATTTTATGTTTTTTTTTTTTTTTTTTTGTTTTGTGTTGACAGTGTGGTGGCACAATGTAGACGACAAATAAATGCAAAATAAAATAAAATAATAACTCTCGCTTATTGTGTATGCATTGAATAAAGTAATAAACGTCAACGATCGATTGGCCATTAGACAAGCCACCCTCAACAAAATAAATGTTGGTGAGAGTGCGAGCGTGGAGAGTCACTGCATACAGAACACAAAATAATAAAGAAATGAAAATGGAAAATAACACGAAAATAAAATAAAAATAAAAATTAAAACAAAACAAAAAAAAAAAAAAAAAAAAAGCCACCAGACAGACACTTACACTCTATGTCTGCGATGGTTTTTGCTGTAATTTTCCTCCCTTTGTTGTTGTCGTTGAAAGTTTTAAATTTCCAAACATAGTTAATACCGAACTAACGCTATTCGCTATTAAAAAAAAAAAAAAACAAACAAAAACATAAAATCCAAGCAATAAAAGTTCTGTTGAAGCTTTTTTTTTTTTTTTTTAACAATCGATAACAAGATGAAATAAAAACAAACATTTTTGTTTAAGAAATATCCCGGATATAACTCGGTATGAATAATTCAGTTAAATAATTTATTTATTTTTCTTCATATTTTCCGATTACTGTAAAATTATGTTTAATTAAATGTTGGTGACGTCATACATTTAAGCTTTCATATACAAAAAAAAAAAAAAAAAAAAACAAAACCGCGACAACAAAAATTCCATTAATCAATGTGTAATTACTCGGAAAAGAAAATTAATCAAATGTACGTCTTTGTTGCAAAATGTTTTCTTATCTTCAAAAGCACCACAAACCCCGATCCCTTCCCCATAATTAAACTCGGCTCGGTCATCGTTTGTACTTAAAAGCTTATGCTAGCCAGTTAGCTAGCGAAAGCAAAGTAATAAAAAAATAAAAATAAAAATAAAACTACTGGACTTGGCTTTGGTATTTTATTATTTTTATTATTTTTTTTTTTTTTAATTCAACTTTTTCCACTGTGTGTATACGAAATGAGTAAACTTTTTCCTATGCGATTTTTTTTTTTATTATCATGTTGCCTGAGTAGGTCGGTCATTCAACTCGCGAACTTGTAATGTTTTTTCGTTTTAATTTTTTTCATTTCTTTCTTTTTATTTTAATTCCTCTATCTGTCTCTGGTGTGTGCAGTTTTTTTTTTTTTTTTTTCTAACTTTTTTATTCTGCTGCTGCTGCTGTTGGTATGAATATTTTATTAATGCTTATGTTGGTAATACATAAGCATAAAAATTGCGTGAAAATGTGTATATAGAAAGCACCAGCATACATAAATAAATGAAAAATTGTAGAGAAAAAATAATAATTTATGCTTTAGTTATGTTACCGACTGACAAATGTTTTTAAAGCAGGCATTAATGTGAATGAAAAATTAAATTCACAGCACAAATACAATTAACAAAAAAAAAATAAAAAATGCGTATGCTTGTGTGTGTTACAGGTGAAAATATTTTTAGATGCGCGCGCCCTGCTTCTGTATGTGTTGATTAATTAATATCTGTTCCGCTTTTTATATACAATTTTCTTTTCTTTTCTTTTATTTTCTGTTTTAAACTGAATTACTTTGCTTGGAGCTTTTATAAATAAATTTTAAAAAAGTTCAAAGCTTTTATATACATTTTTAAATATTAAAAAAAAAAAAGAAAAAACCGGTAAAATTACATAAAAATTACGGTAAAAGAATAAAAATAAAACCGGCCAATGACAATAAAATAATTAATTATGCTTTTTAATTATCAAAAAAGAGCTTTTTTTTTTTGGTTTATTCTTGCAAATAAATTTTGAAATAAAAAAAAAAAAATTAAATAAATAAACGACGACAACGATGAACTTAAAACAAAAAAAAAAAAAAAAAAAAAGAATCAAAGAAAACACAATTCTTAAGGTCGTTGTACTGCGCATAAACTTTTGTCTTAAAGTTGTTTTTCGCTTTTATTAAAATAGATGAAAATAAAAAAAATAAAAATATTTTTTTTTTCTTCCTCTTCAAAAACGTTTTGCGCATCACTAAGCCATTGAGAGAGATAGAGAGTGAGAGAAAACGAAAAAAAAAAAAAAATTTTGGTTGTGATAAAAAAAAAAAAAATAAAATAAAATAATGAAGCTTTTAAATAATTTAAGACATCTGTAAGAATAAAACGAATATCTATATCTATACTAACATCTTTTCCGCTCATCAACATTACAAAAGCGTGAAAAGACAAGAACAAAATCATCAGCAGACGCAGCAAACAACCAACTTACCATTGCTGCTTGTAACGTAAAGTAAAGTAAACTTGGCTGCCTTTTCTTTATTTCATTTTTTTTATATATAAATTTTATGGATGGACAGTGTTTGTGATCCGTGCAGTCAACTGTGTTTGCGGAATTCAAGTCAACGAACCTTACTTAAAACCAACGAAACTGAAAACTCGAGGTCGTACTTTTGTTGCTGTTCTTGTTTTCATTATACTAATAATAATAATAATTATTATTATTCTTATTATTATTATTACTCTTGCCGGTTTTGTTCATAGCCAATGTTTTATACTTAATACGATTCTTCTTCGTTTAGTTTTTCCTTTTTTTTTTTTTTTTTTGTGCTTTTTTTTAATAAATTTAAATAACAAAAAATTGAAATCAATGATCTTTTTATAATTATTATCAGTTATAAATGTAAACCTGTTCGTCTTTTAATGATATCATCAATTTCTGGTGATGTTATGCTGAATTTTGTTTGGCTGAACAACAAAAGAATTTCAATTAAGCGATTTGATACTATTAAAAAGAAGGCTTTTAATATGCTTTTCAGTCCCATTAAAAATAATAATAAAAATGTCAATACGGTTTTAAAGAAGCTTAAAGCGATTGTAATGATAATCAAAAAGGTAAAAGGAAAAAGAAAAAAACCCCACAATAAAGAATTTTATTTTATTATTTATTCACAATAGAGTGACGTTTTAATTTATTGAACCCTCTTATCTAAACTTTAATTAAACTTTTATTTAATTTATATTCAATTTTGTAATTCAGGTGCATTTAAATAAAAGCACACAGTCTATGAATAATAAAAACGTTTGCAAAAATTTAGCCAAAACGGCGTCAGTCAAGTAAACAACCACCCAAAAAAAAAAAAAAAAAAAAGTCCAAAAAAGTTTATTTTTTAATTAATTTCAATTATTACGCCGTAAAGAATCATCTTGATTATTATTTAATAACAGAAAATACCAAAAAACAAAAAAGCTTATTAATAATTATTTTTCAATGCTAATAATTTTTTTTTGGGTTTATAACAAGCCCACTTATACCCACTCAACTAACCATCCCAAAAATAAAAAATTCATTTTTTCATCCGTTTAACACAGATACTATGATGAATCTATTTGTTTTTTTTTTGTTTCTTTTATCGAATTGTTTTAACAAAAATAAATATGATGGTGTCTTGTCCAAGCAAATTACTTGATGGCTGAAACAACAGCGAAAAAAAATAATAACAAAAAAAAAAAAAGCACACAACCAACAAACGATTACAAAAGACGACACAAACGTTGTTTTGGCTAAATAAAAAATAAAGAAGACACAAGAGGTGAGAGGTATTAATAAAAAAAAGAAAAAAAAAAAAAAAAAAAGCGCGCACTAAACACACAAGTTGAATGCCCTCGTTTCGGCGAAAATTTCGATTTCTTATATTTTTTGCTTTTTTTTTATTGTTTTTACTACTTACTATTTTTTTTTTTTTTTTTTTTTTTTATGTTTTATTATTGTTTTTGTTTTATTCTAGCTATGCTAAAAACTTAAGTCAGTTTTTTTTTTTTTTTTTCTGCCAGTGTGTTTAGAATTTTAAATATTATTATTTTAAAGGGATAAAACACTAGACGCTTTGTTTTTATTTCGAATGTACAACGTTTTGATTGTTGATTGTTGTGTTTTTCTATGGTATTTTAAATGTGACATAAGTCACTTGCATTAATTACATAATAAAGCTTTCTAATTTGTATATGATTCAAACAGGAAGCTGCTGTTTTATTTTTTATTATTATTATTATTATTATTATTATTTATAAGTGACTTAAATTAGTCGCGTCTTACCTTCTAGACGTTATATAAAAATAAGTTTTTTTTTTTTTTTTTGACAATTTTTGCCACGATGGCGTTATGTCATAATTAGCATATTCAGCCAAAGTAATGACCAAAAATAGAATGCTAGACAATAAAATAATAAAAAATTAGGCAGCAACAACAGCAAATAAAAAATTAATAATAATAATTAAACAATATTCTTCAAAATGATATCATGAAATTCTGAATTTTATTTTATTTTGTTTTGTTTTGTTTTGTTTCTTACGTTAAAGTCAATGACACGATTGACTTTTTCTTTTCATTTTTTTTTTTCTTTTTCAAAAGCCAAAATATGAATAAAAATATTATGATGAGTTCTTTTTTTTTTCGCTGTTGTTGTTGTTGTTGTACGGCTGTTGAAAATATTTTTTAATGACATATGAAATTGCGCAAAATAATAACAATAAAATCAATAATAAACAGTATAGAATTTGCGCAGTGAATTAAAAAAAAAAAAAAAACAGAATATCTGACTTAACTTTAAAGCTTTATTATGAAATGACTGGACTATAACGTTTAAAAAAAAAAAAAAACAACGTTAAAAATGATTGCGCATGATCAATTCGATAAAGTATTTTTTTTTTGTTTTTTTTTTCCCAGTAAAACCACGCGGTTATTTGTTTTTCTCTCCCTTGCATTTGTTTTTTCATATTTAAGCGCAATTTTTTTTTTTGTTGCTACACCTGACTAGTTACGCTATTATATCGTGTTTTCAATACATTTCTGATTATACAAAATGTTAAAAAGCACACAAAAAAATTAATTTAAGAGAAACTAAACAAAAAAAAAAAAAAAAAAATTCACTTATGTCAATGTCAAAGTCAAGTCTTACATATAAAAGTCATTGTCAAGGATTTTTCGCTTTTTTTTTTTTTTTTTTTTTTATAATTTTTATTGAATGTTTTGCTTGTGATTTGTTTGTTTGTTTTTTTTTTTTCTCGCGTTTATTATTAGTTTTTTATTTTTTTAATAAATTAAATTATTGTTCGTTCTCCTTCTTTCGTTTTCATTTTTCATATAAATTATAAACAACAACAACGGCAGCAGCAACAGCAAAAGCAACAGCAATACACTTAACAAACAGAATATATACATATATATGTTAAGCCAGTTGTTATTCAATTTCATTTTTTCATTTTTTTTTTTTTAAGTTATTAACATCGTTGTTGCTGTAATTGTAATTGACAGACAACAAAATTTATATGATGTAAGCTTTTAATACGTTTGCTATAATAAATATTTTTGTTTAATTAAAATTTTAAAATTAAAGAAAAAAAAAAAAAGCGAAAACATAAAGGAAATTCGCTTGTTTCGTTGGTGAATAATTCTTTTTTTTTTTTTTATTATTTTATTATTTTCTTACCTGTGCTTAATTGCTTTTCGTATTAATTTTTATTTTACATTCTGTGCGCTTTGTAATATTTATTAATAAATGTTAATTTGTATATATATATATATTTTTTTTTTACTGTTTTTAACTAAATTAAAATTGCATTTTGAGACTGGACACTGGTGGGAGCCTTGTAACTAATTACATAAAATATTTTAGGGTTTTTTGTTTGTTTTTATTTAATTACTGTGGCGTTTTTTAAATTGATTAATAACGCATAGTAATTAAAAGACTGTCTTTCGTCATCATATCGATTTGTATTCATTTGATTTAATGAAATTAATGAAAAAAAAAAACAAACAAACAAAGTCCTACCACAGCGAAAAATTATTTAATAAAAAAAAAAATCGCAAAGAGACTGCAGGTGACAAATTTAAATCAACTTGATTAATTAAAATTTTTGAAACGAGTCAATTATTTTAACAAGCTTTTTTATGTTTCTAAACCAGCATTTCTATATTTATTATTTTTATTTTTTTTCTGTTTGTTTATCCAGATATTTCCAGAACGTTTATTAATTATTTAACCAAAATAAATTAAAAAATTGTTTATTTTTCGATTAATCACGTTATTTAAAGAGTTTTAGTTTTGTTTAATTTAGTTCTTTAGACTCTTTACAACGGTTCGTTACTTTCTTAAAAATTTCAACACATACGCACACTCAGCACATTTGATTTTGATTAATTAGCTTAACGAACAGATTTATTAATGAATTAACATAATAAGCGAAAGAAGTTTTTCTTTATTTTTTTGACGTACATCGTGGCACAAAGTTCATTTGTTCTATTAAATAAAAGCTCAGCAATGAATGTGATTTTTTTTTTTTTTTTGGTTTTGTTTTGTCTTTTTAATTATTAACAAAAAAAAAAAAAAAAAAAAAAACAAAAACAAATTTTTTTCTAACGAAGCTCTAAGTGATTTTTAAACAGCGCGTGTTTTTCACTATAGTATGGTTCATAATTTTCTAGCTAATTTTCCATTGTGGATGAAATTATTTTTTTTTTTGTATTCGTATTACCTTTAATCCAACTTTAATAATTAATCCTTATACTAAAAAATAAAATAAAAAATGCATTTTAATTCACCAAAAATGCAATTTTAAAAGCGGTTAATGAATTAATTAACCAAAAAAAAAAAAGTAACCGGGCATCAATGAATATATTTTTGATACGTACCAAAAAAATAAACAGAGAATAAAAGTAAAACGAAATAATAATTTAATTAACTTAAAATAAAATGCTTGGGTGTTTGATAATAACGACGAAATAAAAAAAAAAAAAGAAAAAATTAAGAAGAAGAAAAATGGCAAAAACCAGCAAAAAAGCAATGAAAAAAAATTTTTTTTTTATTTATTTTAAACGAAATTAATAAAGCAATGAACTTGACTTAAATAATAAACGGAAATTTGCTAGTTTTATTTAATTTTTTTCGATTAAGAATTATATTTATTTATTTATTTAATTATTATAAATTATTTTGCGTTTTCTTTGCTATACATACGGCTTGCGAAAATTAGTCATTTTTATTTTTTTTATTTCTTATGCAATCGTCAACCTTCAACCAAGTTTAATTAGTTTTTTTTTTTTTTTTATTTTATTTTTCTATTGCGATGCATATTTTGTTGCAAATTACTTATTGAATTAATTAATGTTTTATCTAATGTTTTACACACGTGAGTTTTCGTTTTTTTTTTTTTTCTTTTTTACGTTACGATTTTACATCGATATTAATTACAACAATATCGTTTATTTATTTATTATTCAATTATTAAATAAAAATAAATAAAAAAAAAAAAAAAATTACTTGCACAGGTAGGAATAATAATGAACAACAACAACAAAAAAATTGTAACAACAAAACTAAGTAAAAATACTTGTAGTGAATTTTTTCGCCTTATTTTTTATTTTGGTTTTCGGTTTTCGTTTTTACTTTTTTAATTGTATTTGTTTAATGAAAAAAAAAAATACCATCCCATCCAGCAACTATGTACATGTAAAAAAGTACAAAAAAAAAAAATTGTAATGTAATAATACAACGATACAAGAAGAATAACAACAGCAACAGCAAGTATTATACAGTGCGGTGAACTTCCGCGTTCATTTACTTCAATTCAAACAGAAACAACTTGTTATGTTTTTTCTATGACCGCGAGACCACGACCAGTATTATTTTTTTTTTTATTAAATTCTCTCTCTTAACATTTATTTATTTATAATTAAATTAAAAATTAGAAAAAAAAAAAAAAACATTTTTGTATTCCCTTTTCTTAACGACAAACAAATTATGTAATTAATGCTTACCTCTGTATTATTATTATTATTGTGTATGAGTTGAAGGTTACAGGTTCCTTGTCTGTTTTCCACAATGATTTTACTTTTTTTCTCCTTCAATTAATCAATTAATTAATTAATTTTTAATGTGTTATAAATCCTTTTT
The DNA here is from genome assembly GCA_961205885.1 of Ptychoptera albimana. Classification (NCBI taxonomy): domain Eukaryota; kingdom Metazoa; phylum Arthropoda; class Insecta; order Diptera; family Ptychopteridae; genus Ptychoptera; species Ptychoptera albimana. The sequence continues at coordinate 2,294,953 of OY540804.1, forward strand.
GTTTTTATTTATCAGAAATTTCACAATAAATTTCTAACATTTTTTTGTGTGTGTTGTTGTTGTTTTGTTTTTTTTTTATTGCCTCGTTTAATTCTGTTGATGATGATGGTTGTGATTAACACTTTTTTTTTTTTTTTTTTTTTTTTTTCAACTAAACTTATTGATCTTCTTATAGGAAAGAATGCAAAAATAAAAAAAAAAAACAAAAAATTATTATCGTGATTGTAACGAATCACAATAAACAAATTCAAATCACAAATTATCCATTAGCACTTTAATCCAGAATAATAATCGTTAAGTCAACATTTTTTAAAAATTTATTTATTTATTTCATTTCTTTTCTATTTTAAAACAATTTTTTCTTTCACTTGTTGCACACTTAAATCACTTGTTTAAAATATCCTTTTCGGTGTGTTTAATCGGCCGTTTTTAATCCTTCTAGTCTTTCCAAAATTATCCAAATTATTTTTAGTTTTTCTTTTATTTTTAAATTAGCCTTCGAAACTGCGATCAGTTTAATCCATTACATTTAAGTCACACGGTGTTTTTAAAGAAGTAAAAAAAAAAAAAAAAAAAAAAAAAAAAACACCTGTCCGTAGTCCTTTTCTTTAATTATCGATTATTACTCATTATGATTTTTATAAAATTGTCATCATAAAGCACACTTAATCCATAACGTAACATTGATTAATGAGTTTTTTTTTTTTTTTTTTTACAGTAATTAATAACAAAAACAAATTAAGCGAATTAACAAACACGATACAAAACAAAAAAAAAAAAAAAAAATTCAAATAAAATAATTTTTCTTATTAAAAAACTTAAATCTCGTTTATTAAATACGTCCGTACCCTGTGTTGTCTTTTTAAAAACTGATTTAACAAACAGTCGGGAGGAAGACACTTTGCTTTGGCTTAACGTTTTTCTGTTTGTTTGTGGTAAAAAAAAAAAAAAGATTTGTGTTTTTTTTTTTTTTTAAACACACCAAAAATGTGTGTTGTATCAGTGGTAATGTAAAGTTGTGGCCACTAAAGCTTCACTAAGTGGTATATACGTTAAAGAGGAACAACAACAGAATTTTTAATGTAGAGATCAACCTTTTTTTTCTGCCTTTGCATTGCATTGCTTTGCTTTTCCCATATGTGTTGAAAATAGTTTTGTCTCTGTTCGATTTATACAGGTACAAAAAATGTACAGAAAATTTACTGCAATAAGCGCAAAGTAAAGCTTTGAAAAAAATAAATTAAAATTATTTTTTTTTTTTATTATTTATTTATTTATTTATTTATTTATCAAGTTCATGTACATTCGGATGTGTCGATGTATTGTTTACCAGCATTAACATTGAATACGTTTTTTATTATTTATTTTTTCTTTTTTTTGAAAATGCGTTTTTTGTTTTTTTTTTTTTTTTTTTTGTTACCTGTAGCAGTGTAACCACCGTATCACTGTGAGTATTTGTATTGAAAGTATTCTGAAGTGTAGAACCAAACAACTACATGTATTCGTTGGTATTTATTTAATTTTTTTTTTTTTTTGCTATCTAGCTGACTTAGTAAAGTCGGCTTTATACATACTTTATTTTTGTTGTTTTTGGATTGCGCATGTATGTTGTGTTTTCATATAACTTAATAACGTTACGTTGGTATGCTGTGATTGTTGTTGCTTTTGTGAACTTCATTTCAGTTTACCTTCGTCGTTCTCAACGAAATTTTTTTTTTATTATTATAATAAAAAATCAAGACGAAGAAGACCAAATACTATTTTATTTATTGATGGTATAATTCTGTTCAGGTGGGAGAACATAACGGTATCGTACAGAATTCTTCGGTATTTTTTTTTTTTTTTTTTTTTTTTCGTACATATATGTGAATGGCGACAGAACAGCAAACAGTAACAACAAATATCTAAATGACAAAATAGAACGACCGATGACAAAATAATTAATAAAACTTCTCTTTTACCTTTATAGCGATGTAATGTCGATAAATAATTGCACAAATGTTAATTAGTTGTGTTGTGTGGTTAATTAAATTGTTATGCATTTATTACCACCAATCTTAAGAATAGCAAAATATAATTTTTGTTACCGTAAGGACATTTTCCGGCATCTAGATAAAAAATTCATAAATTTTCTGCAAACATTTAGGTGATTAAAAAAAAAAAAAAATTTATTTTTTTATATATTTTTTTTCTTAATTAAACCAAAGTTCTTTGAACTCTAACAAACTTTTGATTAAAAGTATGAAAATTGTAAGTTTTTTTTTAGGTTACACTGAAATAAAAGAAAAAACAAAAAAAAAAAAAACAAGCGAAGCAGTAGCATCAACAAGCAGCAGCAGCATAACTTTTATATGCATGTTTCTGTTGCTGTTGCTTGTGCTTTTCTTTTTTATATTAAAGCTACTATTGATAATGAAGCAGCAACGTACGTTTAATATCATAAGCGAATAATTTTATTTATTTTTTTTTTTATTATTATTATTAAATAAATTTTTCAAGTGTAAATTTCTAACAAATACGACTACTAGGTCGTTTATTTTTTTTTATTTTCTTTTAAATATATTTTTTTTTTTATTATCTGCTTTATCAAAGTTTGTTGCCGTTTTTATTTATTTATTTTTTTTTTTGTAAACACAAATACAATCATACACTTTCTCTCTCTCTAATTTTGTGCTTTTTTTTTGTATTTTAATTTTTATTGGAGTCTTTAATGAATAAAAAAAATTTTTTTTTTCTGCTCCACTACTAAAACTCTAATCATTGGTTGCTTCACAGCTAAAGAATAGCAAAAATATGTAAAAAAAAAAGAAAGAAAAAAGATTATGGACATCGTGGCAATGAACTAAAAAACAAAACTGAAAACAAGTGAATTAAAGAAATAAAACGCTGTGTTAAAAGAGTGGAATGACCTCAAGCTAAGAATATAAACTCGCAAAATAAGAGAGGAAATTTTTTTTTTAATTTTTTTTTTTCAAATTAAATAAATAAAGCAATTTACCGTTGAGCTTTTTTTTTTTTCGTTAAACACTTTTATTTGATAATAAAAATTAAAATTAATTAAATTAAATCAAAACGTAATTTTGTACGCGGTAGAAAGAAAGAAAAAAAAAAAGGTTCGTCGCTTAAAAAATTTTTTTTTTTTCCAAACGAGTCACTTGTTTTATTATAAATAAGGAAGCTTTTCCGATATAAATGCTCTGAATCAGAATAACATATTATTTTTTTTTTTTCCTGAGAAACACCTTTCTTTTCCAAAGAATTGTATTCGCTGTTTATGTTTTGTTGAACTTTTGATGTTGATTGCGTTCGTGAATTTACTTTAAACAAAAAAAAAATTATGACAAACGCGTCAAAACGTTGTTATTTTTTATATTATATAAATGCAGAAACCGATTATTATTCATCAGTGAAATGTGAAATGTTAAACAGGGGGAATTTTTTTCACCAGAAACGTATAAACAATAACGGCGATCACGTAAAGTTTTAATTAAATTCATTAATCAGATGATTAAATTTTTGTTATTTTGTCGCTCGTTTATATTAAATTATTAACGTAATTAGTTCAATTTTATTTTAAATATTATTCCGTTACAATTATTCTGTGGTTTTCCTGTAATTTAATTAATTGATTTATGTACATTATGCGCTTTTGGCATGTAAGTGGGTTTATTTAGTTGCATATTGCACCGTTACGTAACAAGATATGCTTAGAATCCTTTACATAAATAAATAAATAAATAAATAAATAAATATTTGTGGGATTTTTCAATGCTAATTTAAACCACACAACGATCAAATAAAATACAGAAAAACCCATCTAGATTAATTTCATTTTATTATACAAAAAAAAAAAATTAGAAAATCATTTAAAATTTAAATAACAATAAAATTGACACCTTTGGATAAAACCCTACACACTGGCTTTCGTATTAAAATAAAAACGAAAAAAAAAAAAAAAATATTTATCAGAAGTAGAGAGAAAAAACAACTAAAAATCGACGACGATAACAAAGTCACCATATAGCCAAGGCCAAGAGCAAAATTAAATAAAAAAAAAATCAAAAATCAAAATAAGCAATCACAGTTCGAGCTTAGCTAAAATAAATGTTTTTTTTTTTTATTTCTTCAAACAAAACATACCGAATGACTTTTTTTCTTTTTTTTTTTTAGTTTTTTTTTTTTTACTCATTTGTAATGTAAACGACATCGTGCAATCGACAGTGGCTCTTCTGGCACTAGGTAACTAGTTCAATAGCCTGAAATAACCTCACATACTCGTGCACATATATGTTTGTTTTATTTTTTATTTATATTTTGTATGAAAATAAATAAAAATAAATAAAAATAAAAACAATTTTCCAATTCATGCAAAAGTAGAAGAAAAAAAATTAATTAATTAATTTATTTATTTATTTATTTTTTTTTTTTTGTGTAAATATAGGTAATCGAGCTAAACTAATGATTGTTAAGGAAATTATTTAATATTTGTTAATACGGAAGTAAAAATGCATTTTTTTTTTTTAGACAAACTTAGTCTAAATTTGAAATTAAATTAATGAAAAAAAAAAAAAAAATTATAATTTTCTTTCTTCATTTGTCAGGTAATTTCAATCTTGATTAAGTTTTTTTTTTTTTTTTTTTTATTTATTAAGCTTACAAGCGACAGTATTTAAGGTAAATTAAGGCTAATTACATTTGCGTGTAAACTTTCGTCGTTTTTTTTTTTTCTGTTCTATGATTATTATTAGCCAGAGTGGATAAATGATTGTGGCTGATGTCAGGTCATTTATCTTTAGATAAATTTAAATATATTTAAATAAAATAAACCGATGACTTTTAGTATTTTATTCTGATGATTTTTCTGCATACTCTTGTAGCTGTGACTTGAAAAATAAATTTTTTTAGACAAACTAAAATTGTGCAAATGTAGCAATACCCGTCTTGGGACCATAACTTGACCAAATTGTGTCGCAGATTCCTGATTTTTGGTGTTTTGTATTCTTTAATGAATAAAGTATTACGACAAAAAATAAAAAAGAGGCACTCAGTGAAAATTTCTTGAAAGAAATGGTGCCAGATATGAGAAAAATGGATTTTCGTTGAATTTCTGGCTATAGCTGGAGAAATAAATTTTTTAACTAAATTTGATCAGTACCACTTAAGAAACATTCCAGCATTTTTAATCAGAAGTTGTGACCCTTTAATTGTTAATAGACCAATCTGGAGACAAGTAGCTTCAAATAATTTCCTGATATGATCATAACTTCGAGAAAAAAATTTAGATTGATTCAAAAAACTCAAAAAGAAAAATAAAACGCAATTCAGTTATTGGAAAGTTTCCGATTAATCTAATTTAAAATAAATTCCATGTAAAAAAAAAACACACAAACACACAGATTTTTCTCTTACATAATAATATTTGGCAGAAATTATTAAAAAATTCCATGATTAACAGGAAAACTAATTACTTCATTCATGAATCAACGTTACAGCAATCAAAATAATATTTCGTAGCAAACAGTAATAATAAAAAAATAAAAATAAAAAGTAAAACACACGAAAAGCTCAGCTCAGATAAATGTGAAAGAATTCTTTTTTCTATTAAAAAAAAAGAAAAAAAAGTGAGCTTTATACTGCTGCTATAAACTGAGTGAATGTGTGTTAGGCCAATAACCTCAAGCACATATGATTTTTTTTTTTTTTTTTTTCAGTAATTAACAAGTTTTTTCTTTCTATTCTGCAATATAAAAGTTTTTTTTCTTTATCTATTTAACATTGAACAACAGAAGCAGCAGAATCAACAACAAAAAAAAAAAAAAAAAAAATTCTAAGATTTATTCCCAAATGATTAAAAGAAAAAAATTAAAAAAAAAAACTCAAAATTACTTACTGTAAAGCTGTTTTATCGCCAATTAGTCTCTAAAGACTGAGAAAAAAAAAAAAAAACACCTATTATTAGACAATTTAGTTCTGTTTCTGTTAATTTTTTTTTTTAATTTTTTTTATTTCCAAAGTAGTAAAAAAAAAAAATTATTTCTTCTTTGCGACAAACTTCACCTTTTGGCCTATTTATTTTCTTTCTATATTCTGAAGTTGTTACGCGAACGCAAGAATACTCACGTGTATTTAATGTAGCTAAAAAGTATTAACTAGTGCTTGAGGCTTCTTTTGCTGTGCTTTTTTGTTTTTTATTATTTTTTTTTTTTTATACATTTTAATAGAGAAAATTTTTCAAAACAATTAAATAGACAATTGCCACCAATATTTCTGTTGTTTTTATTTATTTTTTTTTTTTTTTATTAATTTAAATATTTGGTCAGCAATAAACTCATTTATTGAATAAATAGTTGCTGTTGTTGTTGTTGATGGCTTTTGTTATAGAGAATAAAATTGAATTAAATGCAAAATTATGGAATTGATAATGGAAAGAAAGCTTTTTGAATTGAACTGGTTTATGATTGGTTGAATTTTCAGGAATTGTAGAATTGTATCAAGAATTTGATTGGTTTAGCTGAATATTTACTGTTTGTTGCTGAAAAAATACAGATGGTGTTAATTAAACAAACAATTTATTAACATTTTTATAAGAAATTTTGTAACAAATTTCTTGAATAATTAACTGAAAACAATCTAAACATCTATCCATGCTTTTAAGATAATAAAATGTCTGACAAATTTGTACCCAGAAATAATTTACGTCGTGTTTTTTTTTTTTTTTAATATTAATAAGCGAAACATGATTGTTTTTTTTTTGTTTTTTTGCACAAAATCAACAATAACTGAATCATCAATATAAACAAGAAATAATTACTTTATTATGCTAACTACAAATATATAAACGGCTAAACCCATACAATTAACAAAAAAGAAAAAATTATGTCAATAAACAAAAAAAAAATTTATGTTTATTGTCCTCAATAATATAGAAAATGAAATTATTTACAGAGAAATATTTGATTTTATTGACGTACCATTACCAAAGCGATCATTATAAATGGTTACAGCATTGCAAAAAAAAAAAAAAAAAAAAAAAAACGAGGATAATCAGTGAATAATAATTTTAATTATTTTATTAACAACAAATAATTATTAACCGAACCACCCACAAACATAAATTGTTTATGCGAATGTTTTTTTGTGCCAAAAAAAAAAAAAAAAAACTCACCTTTAACCAATACGTCATGCATATTTATTATTAAAAAAAAAAATAAATTTTTACTGTGCAAATTATACTAAAAAATCTCACCTTGAGTTTTGACTTAAAAAAAAAAAAAAAAACATTTGGTTGTGCGTTGTAATAAAAAATTTAACAGAGAAAAAAGTAAAAAGTAAAAAATAAAAAAAAAATTTCAATGTCGTCGTTGTCGTTATAAGTGATTGTTTAATTTTTGCAAATAAACGACCAAGAAAAAAAAAAAAAAAAGGTTAAATATGTGCAAAAATAATAGAAAAAAGGTTCGTAAAAATATTCGCAAAAAGTCCTTTTTGTTCGTTTGTTTTTAGGGTTTTGTCTTGACAATAATTTTTTTTTTTTTTTTGTTGGTAGAAAAAAAAGGATAAAAGGCAGTGAGAGAACTTTAGCCTTTCACTTAATTAGTTAAGGATCATAGATAAAAAAAAATTTCTATTGTTATAAAGGATAATAATTTTGTTTCGAGTCCTTGTAATTTTCCAGAAATTTCTTTATCCCTTATTTTGTAAACGTGGTTAAATATGCAAAAAAAAAAAAATGCAAAAAAAAAAATGCAAAAATCCATTAATAATGAAAATAAAAATTTTTGTGATATCAGCACGAAAAAACCACACGGCATTAAAAGAAAAAATTTAAAGCAAGACAACAGCAAGCAAGCGCACACGGTACAATGAACTTTTGTTCGCCGAAAACTAAAAGTGCGGCAGCGAAACCGAATAACTGTTTATCAATTTTAAATTAAACAAAATTAAAAAATGCTGGCGCTGCTGCAAAGTCACTTAGTTTTTATTATCAAACGTAAAAAAAAATATTTAATTAATTTAACTAATGGCGTTTAGTTGCTTTAAGCTTTAAAGTATTTTTGATTAGGTTTTTTACTTGTATTTCGGCTGCCTAGCTAATTATTATTATTTTTTTTTTTTTTTGGTATTTTTGCTTCGTTTAATATTGAGATTATTACAGGAATTGTGTCAGGTCATGTCCCGAATTTATTTTATTGTTTTCTTTTGATGCAAGGTTTTCCCTTTTTAATTGCGGATTATTTTGTTGTTTTTTTTTGTAGCTAATTTAAATAAAAAAAAAAAAAACAAATTTCCTTGGTCAAGTCGATTAATTTTCGTATTGAAATAAAAATTCATCCCACAAAACAATTCATTTAAAAAAAACTTTGTGTATTCTTTTGCAAATAACCAAAAATTAGCAACATGATGATTAAATAAGTGAATTTTACTGTAAATATTAACCAAAAATAAAGTTCAATAACTTTCTTATGGCAAATAAAAATAAAAGCTTCTTTAATTTAATTTTTTTTTTTTCATTAATTAAAAATTTTAAATGATGATATCGCCTGTGCGAATCGCCTGAAATAAAACTAACAATTCGCGTGTTTTTTGGTTGAAAAAAAAATCTTTTATATTCTGGAAAGGAAGTTACTTGTTAAAAACACTTAAAAGTTGTAGGAGGCTTAAGCTAGACAAACGCCTTCATCCGTTAGTTGAATTCTTCTGTAAAAACATTTGTTTTTTTTTTTATTACCAAAAGTAACAATCGAAACGGTTATTTTCCGTATAATTGCTGTAAGAATTATGAAAAGCAAAATTATAGTAGAAAAACATTTTAAAACAGAAAAACTAACTGCTTTCTATTTTTATATTAATAACAAAGCAACGGTGTTACCGTAATCCTTTTTGCATAACCGAACATAATAAAAAAAGGATTATGTTTAAGGAAATGTTTTTGTTTTTATTTTTTTCACGTTATAATAAAATGAACCGCTATTTCCATAATTTTCTCACTAAAAACTTTTCACATTTACCAGATGCCAGTGATCGACAAAAAAAATTATTTTTATTTGTCTTATAAAATATCCTTTTTTTTTTTTTTACAAAAGGCACTAAAATGATCAATTTTTTACATTTGCAACCCTTTTCGTTCGTTTGTTGAGATTTTCAGGTACAAACAAAACACCGAAACCCTTTCATCGTTAAATCAAAAACTTACGGTAAAATAGTTTTTTTTTTTTGTTTTTTTCTAATCCATTCATTTCCTTGAAGCTTTTTTTTTCGGTTGATGTGTGGATAAATAAACAACAGTTGAGCGTAGGATGGCGACAGCCGTCTAGTTGGTACAGAAATTTTAATCAAAGTCATCAAAAATAAAATTTTTTTTTTTTGTAAATTTGAATTTAGATCATAATTTACTTGGCCACCTGTTAGGATATTAATATTAATAATAATAAAAAAAAAATGTATTCACTGTTATACAAGTACTGTTGTCTAGGATTACCATCAGCATATGCCATAAAATTATTTTTTTTATTGAAATTTATGTAATTGAAGTAGACAGGAGATTGCATAAGCATTATGCAAAAATATTTTTTATTTGTTTTGTTTGAATGAAAAGCAAACTGTGTGTACCTTTACCTAACTGTAAATAATATTTTTATTGATCCTTGATAATTTAATATTTCCTTATTTACACCTACGCATATATGAAGAAAATAAAAAAAAAAAGAAAAACTCCTTTTCCGTACCGTTAGGCACAATATTTAACTGTTCAATGTGGATGGTTCTAATTTTTTTATTACACAACAATAAATAATAATCGGTTTAAGGATAATTTTTTTTTTTTTATTATTTTTTTAAGGATATTTCGTTAATAAAATAAATATTTTTTCTTTGTTGTAAAAATCTTCTTTTTTTTTTTTTTTGGGTTGATGATTTTATAAGACTTTTACCTTTTATTATTACTTCTGAGTGCTAGGATGTCTCTTGAGTTCTCTTATCTACCGTAACAAATAATTTTGATTCGTATTTTATATTAATTTATTATATTTAATAATACAAGCAGCGCACACATTAAATTATTCAAATCATTTCACCTTGGATGTGGACTGGACACTGGACAATCACTATTACGCTGTAAAACAACATTTTAGTTACACCGGCAACAGCTATTTAAATATTAAAATCAATTAAGAATTATGATTTATTTATTTATAGTATAATAGAAAAATTATATTTTTTTAAAAATAAAATAAATTATTTTATTATTTTTCAGTAAAAGTTTTTTTTTTTTTGTTTTTTTTTTTTTTCTTTTCAATGAAACGAAATAAAAGAATTTTTAAAGAACCGAAATGTAAATAAAATAAAAAAATTAAAGTGAAAGAATTACCGTAATCCATAAACTAAACATAAATCTTATATTTATTATTATTGGTTGAAAACGATGTGAAATAAGAATGGAAAGAAAGAAAGAAAGGAAAAAAAAATAAAATCCTCAAAACTACCTGCGCCCACCATTTGTTGCACCATTAAATTTACAACAAAACGATGCCTTAAACATTTTTTTTTTTGTTTTCCTTTATTTAAACATCAAGGAAAGAATACAACAACAACAACAGCAAAAAAGTAACAAGGATTCAAGGATGAACAGCAAAAAAAAAAAAAAAATCATCTTCTCTAACGGTAAAAGCGCTTTTTTTTTTCTTCTCCTGAACGGCTGACAGGTAAATTTAAATCAAAACCAGGATATTGAGTCCGAGAGTGAATTAAATTTTTTACTTTTCTAAAGTAATTATGACACATGGAAGGTTTCTCTTTTTTTTTTTTTTTTTTTTTTTTTACCAGGCTGTTAACAAAAACACGTGTACCATCCTGTGTAAAATAGATCCGTCAATGTCAATTTGTCGCTTTAATTCATAAAATAGCAACATAAAAATGTCTGCAAAAGTCTCAATTATCCTATCAGCGATGTAATTGTGTATAACGGCGTTCAGAAGGAATCTTAGAAAATATGACTATGAGAACTAAAAGTATTTGGACACAAAGTAACTTCTGAGTGATTTTACCACGAAATACATCGGTTCAGGAATCAAACAAAAAACACTTTCGTGTCCCAAAAAAACATCACGTACGCGTGATTAATGAGTTTGGATTTTTTTTTTGTTATACAGAAATATTCCTGAACAGAGAGTGCTTTGTGAGAAGTTTTTGAGGATAAATATTTAACTCAAAATTTTTTTTTTTTGTAATTAATTAGTTTAAAAAAAAAAAAGCAGAGTTTTTCTTAGAAGCATTTTTTTTTAAATCTTCTAATCCTGAGCACTTGAGATCGTTTTTATTAAAAAAACCGAAAAGAAATAAAAAAAAAACCTGATTTATCGAATAACTTTGTATCCGTCTGTGAGTGTTGTTGATCTGCCCTTACCCAGCATATTTCATTAAATTAGAAGAATTATTAACAGACGAAATATAATAAAAAAGGGGTTTCAACTGGTTGACCATGAATTAAATTAATTTTATAACAAAAAATGTCCAGCCTAGACCTAGGCTATTAAGGTGAACGAACTGACGAATAAAATAACCTTCTGTTCGGCTCGACCATTGTCTAACTGACTTGTTGCATCATTCTGTAACCTGCGTTGCTTTAATAAAAATAATAAGACGTAATCAAAAAAGGACGGAGTCTGCTTTTTTTACCTTTTTTTTTTCTTACCTATTACCTATTGTCTACGACTGACTTTGCTTTGATTAATTTAATGAAAAGAAACAAAAAAAAAAAACTTGAATTTCAAGTTTTATAAAAAAAATATCATTTTGAATTACATAAAGGATTAGAATTTTTAGATGAAACGAAAATTAAAAGAACATCGAAGGCAGGCAGGCAGGCAATATGTTTGTTAAATTCTCTTCTATTTTAATTTTTTTTTTGTGGGAAGACACAATGAAATTTCGTTCAAAGAAAGAAATAAAACTATATTGAATTGGTAAACCTCAAAAGCAACACACACAAAAAAAAAAAAAAAAGATTTCAGAAAAACTTCTAAAGAAATTCTCCACAACATACACAAAAAAAAAAAAAAAAAATGTTTTTAAAAACACAAAGAGAAAAGAAAGTTTCAACCAGAAAAAAAAGGACAATAAATGGGATAATAAACGGACAACGGGAATTTTATTTAAATAAATAAAAGCAGCGGGTTCCTTTCGCAAAAGTAAATATTAAAGAAACTAAGTGGACTAACGGAATAATATAGACAAATCGCTAACAGAAGCTTAGGGATAATTTTCTTTTTTTTTTTTTTTTTAGCCACAAATAGAAAATAGAATCCTCATACGTTATGGGTTTAAAAAAATTATTTTTTTTTTATTGACGCATATTTTTACAACCGACTTTGTTTGTTTGTTTTTGTTTTTATTTTCTCCTTTTTTTTTTTTTTTATTGGTTTATTATTTTATTGTTAGGCCACAAGAGGAGACTAGTCGATACGTTCGTCAATAAATAAAAAAAAAAAAAAAAAATGTTTAAAAGTAGAAGAATACAAAATTCGGGGATGTGTTTGTGATTAGTAACTGAACGCCTTGTTATTGGAAAGAATAAATTATTTTTTATTGTATTAGCTGGCAAAATGACAATAGAAACAACGGAAATTCTCGGACAGTTGAAAATACGGTTTACAAAAATTATAAAGAATTACTTAGAGAATAGCTACTTTCACCGAAATCTTCTTAAATTCTTCTTTTACTTTTTTTTTTTTTTTTTCTACATAATTTACATTTTTTTATATTTTGAATATTATAAATTACTTATTTATGAAATACAATCTGTACGGCTTAACGTAATTAAAATTAGGATTATTCAAGTAAATCAGCTGTTTAAGAATATTTCAAGTCTGTAAGAAGTTAAGACATCCGAAGAGAACTTTTTAAGTATAAAACGACTTGTCCACTTGTCTGTCTACAACTATTTTCCAATAATTGTTTTTTTTGTTTTTTTTAAATGATAAAAGTGGATAAACAAAATTAAATTCATTATGCATGAAATGTAAAAAAATAAAAAAAACAATTCACGTTATGTAGTTTAGTGAACTGAAGTAACCTTATGGAAATTTACAGCTATACTCATTCCATAATAAAAGTTAAAAAAAATTTTTCTTCTTTTTTTCACTAACAAATTCGTCAGCAAACACAAACAAAATAATAATAATAATAATAATAATAATAATAATAACAGCAGAAGAGGCAAAAACATAACGATTTAACGAGAAAATGACATAACGGATTTGTCAGAATAACAGCAGCCAACAATCACTTTCGAAAATGATTAAATAAAATCAATTTTTTTTCGTTAATTATTTTCTTTTTCTTTTTTTTTTTTCATTACAGTAAACTCCTGTTGTTGAAAAAAAAAGTCGTGATGCAGTCACAAATCAATCAATAATAAATAAAAATATTTTTTTTTTTTTGCCTGTAGCATGACTTTATGTAATCGAATACAAAATTAAATGTTACTTAAGGATACAGCAAAAAAAAAACAAACATTTATTTACTTGTTTTAAGTAATCCTAGCTGCTTTTGTTTCAAATCAATCACATCGGCCATTTTTCTTTGTTTGAATTTAAAACAAAATTATATTTGTTGCGCCGACGCAATAGAATTTTAATGTTATAATCGAAAGCAACGAAAGTACAAAAGAAAAATTAACGGTAAATATACATAGAGAGAATCACTGATGCTGCTAAGTGTAAAAAAATTCGTTGTTTTGTTAAATAAAATTTAAATAAATATTACCACGTATTATTTAATTTTTATTATTTGTACGATCAGTTCTTTGACTTATTTCCCTTTTTATATTTATGAAAATCTTTTTCTTGTTGACATAACATGAATTATTATTATTATTATTATTATTATTATTATTATTCTGATTCATAGGTAAATAATGGTAGATCCTATAATGAATGTATGCAGTAAAAAGAAAGAAGAAGACGGAAAAAAAAATTGAGGTGAATCGGTGAATGAAAAAAAACAAAGCGAAAATAATTAAAATCCTTAAACAAAAGTGAATTGATGTTTTTAAAAGGAAAACCGCAAAAATATTTAATGAATCATCCAACTATAGCACGACAATGATGTAATTTCAGGTAAAATTTTAACGCTTTTAGTTTAACAATGATCTCTTCTGTTGATTTTTTTTTCCCATCAGTTTTTATTAGAAATAAATTTTATTGAAATGTAAATTGAATTCAAATTTATTGTTTTATTCGTTTTTTTGTTTGGCTTAGAACTAAAAATTTGCATTTGTTGTCTGTTGTTCTGTAATGATTCAGATTAAATTTTATACTAACCGAACAAAGAGGTGGCTTATGTAATTTTTATCTATTTATTACAGTGCTTCGAAAATATTTTTATCTGAAAACATAAGAAACTGTCAAAAATTTCATTAGAATCAAACAAAAAAAAAAAAAAAAAACCAATAAACTTTACTCCCGGATAAACACATCAGCAAAATTACTGTAAAAATCAAAAAACAAAAAATTGCTACAACCACCTGAAACATTCTTAAAGCAGGATACTTAAGAAAGACTTGAAGAGAAAGTAACCTTTTTGCTTGAACTTAAATTTTGTTACAAAAAAAAAAAAAAAATTCTTACGTAATCCTATTACAGCCAAACAAGCAAACAAACTTCTAATACAAAATTTATTACAAGGCATTAAAAGAAAAAAAAATTTTCTCACTCCATATCACCTGTGTAATTTGAACACCTTTCTTTTTTTATATCTTATAACACGAAACGGTCAAGAAATTAAAATTAAATCACAAAAAAAAAAATGAACAACTTGACCTTTTACCCTAAATTAATTTTTTTATTTTTTTTTTGCTTTTTAATTAATCCGCGAATAAAATTAAAATCCTTACAACAAAAAAAAAAAAACGTAGAGAAAAATTTCAAAAATTCATAACAATTCTCTGTTAAATAAATTTGTTTGTTTTTTTTTTTTTTTTTTTTATGCAATATTTAATCCAAGTCAGAGTCACAGTCATAAATACACAAAGTCAAGTTCATAAAATGAATAAAAAAATCTCTTTTTTACTGCAAAATTAATCATGAAAACCCACATTAAAGCTACAACGGCAACAACAGCAAATAGCACCAATACAAAGAATTAGATTTTTATTTTTTATAACAATATTCGTTTGCTTTACATACGTTTAACACAGGTAACTATCGCTGACGCACTCACAGGTAAAACCGTAACAGCATAAAAATATTTTCTATAAGAATGTATCTGTTGGTTTGTTTATTAGCTGGTTAACTTTAAGTCAACGACCCGCAGTGCAAATCTAGGCTAAACGCTGTGTGTTGCAATGAAAACGAAAAGTACCGCAAGTTACCGCTATTCCGGTGTACGTCACTAGTTTTTTTTTTTCTTTCTTTCTTTCTTTGGTTTAAGAATTTATCGGTTTTTGGTGTGAAATATAAATTTTTTTTTTTTTTTTCATTTAAACAGAGAAGCTTTCTTGGGTGATTTTCTACTCTTAGTGCTTTTAGTTCCAGGATAGGGCTTTTAAAGAATTTTTTAATTGTTAAAAAAAATTTCTTTGAGAGAGCTTTTTTACCTACATTATTTTGTTCTCATTTTTGCGTTCAGAATTTTTTACACACAGGATAAAAGCCTGAATCGAAGTTTTCGCTTTTGCATACCCATTTTTTTTTTCTTTAATTAAAATCGCGAACGACAAACCTAATGAGATCTGATTTTATTTATTTTTCTTCTTCTTCTTAATCACAAATTAATTGTTGGCCTTATTTTCCTACCTTATTAAAGAAATAATTTTTTTTTTTATGATATCGATAGATGCAGATGAATGCATGAATGAAATCAAATTCATTTGGTTCGTTGATTCGGTTGGGCTTTGATTTTTTCTTCATTTTTTCGTTTTTTATTATTTTTGATTAAAAATTAACGAAAAGAATCAAAAGTAATACACACGCGAATATTTTTTAATTTATTTAATTTTTTTTTGCTGTTAAACATTTTCATCGTTCAACTTCTTTTTCTTCGGTCAACAACCTCACTAAGAAATGTTCTCATTTCTCTCTCGCTGCACATACAGCATAACAGAAGAATTAAATTTTTTTTTGTTTTTTTTTTTATTTTTTATTATTTCTGCATTTAACAGAGAAAGAGTTAAAGAAGCTGGAAGCAACAAGAATATAAAGATTAAAATGCAAAGAAAAAAAAAACAACGAAGAAGATGACAACGATTAAGAGATGCGACAATAAGTTTTCGAAAGCTTTTTTTTTTTTTTTTTAAATTTATTAATTCGATTAAAGTATGACAAATTTATTTTTCTGTTTGATTGATCTTTATAGAAATTCTTTATCTTTTTCTAATTGCGTTTGAAACTCATCTTGACCATTTGATTCTTCATTTTTTTTTATCATAATTGCTTAGTGAGGTAAATTAAATAAAAAAAAAAAAATTTTTTTTTTTTTCTTGATTATTTATTACGCGATGAACTTTTGTCCTAATTAATAAATTTTTTTCTTTACTGTAGTGAAATAACATGCGAAAGTTTAGTTTCTTAACTGTAATGATTTAGTTTTAAAATTTCTTCTTCTCTTCATCGTTATTATCATTATTATTGTTATCTTACTCTACCACACACACACACACACACTGTGTATTTGCGATAAATAATTAACAAAACAAATAAATAAAAAAAAAAAAATTTTTTAAGAATTAAAAGAAATTAAAAAGAAAAATTTATTCCATTAGTTAATTAACGAAAAGAAAAGAAGAGAGAAAAAAAAAGCTGTAAAGAGATGCCTATTTGTTTTAATAGAAGTCAAAGAACTCTAGAAAGTATTTTTTTTTTTTTTTTCTATTTTAAATTCCATTATTTACAGTTTTATTTTCCACACTGGTGTGTTTCACTGGTGTTTGTGTAAGCTTTTAACAGTTTCAACGTTGTTTTCATTAATTTCATTAACGTTTCTTTTCTAAATCAATGGCAGTCTTGATGCTTTTTTTTATTACAGCTTTAATTGGTGAATCTTTTTTTTTTTTCAATAAAAAATTCCACAGTATACAGGTTGAACTTTTATAAACTTTTACAGCTTTAACGCACAGTAGAATAAATTTAAAAAAAATAAAAAATGAAAAATACTCCGCCAAAAAAAATAAAAAAAAGAGCTTCTAAAGAATTTAAGCTTTTTTTACAAAAAAAAAATTAATAATCAGGAAGTCAATCAAATTTGTCACAAAAAAAAAAAAAATTTCTTTTTTATCAAAAAAAAATTTAGTTTAAATCAGAAATGAAACTTCTATTTCGCTCCGATTTTGTTACAAAAAAATGAAAAATGAAAAAGCCAACAAAACGTTATTAATAACAGTAGAAAAAGAAGCTTTAAAACGAAAACGAACTACGGTAGCAATGCTAACAGCAACAACAACGTAAAAGTTTTTATTTTTTTTTTTAGAGATCGTTGTACTGTTGCGTTTTCTATTACGACACTGAAAATGTGTGCCAATGACCGCGAACACGCAAAATGTTATGCTTTTATTTCTGTTTTACCTTTACCTTGTTTTACTGTATATTCATACAATCACGACTTTATACCACTACCACAATTTTTACTTTTTTATGTTTAGATATATTTTCTCCAATACACGAACAACAAAATTTCGTTTAAAATAAAATTGAATCTAAATGTACAAAAATAAAACTAAAAAAAGCACAAAAATCACGGTACAAATAAGAGAAAAGTTCATTGGCCTAAACAGATAAAATTAAACAAAATCGAAAAAAAAAAAAGCACCAACACTAGAAAGAATTAAAAAAAAAAAAAAAATTCACAAAATTTGCTTTTTAGTCTAAATAAAAAGTTCAATCGCATAATATTCATAAAAAAAAATTAAAAGCTTTTAAATTTGAAAAACAAGATCAAAGATTATTATTGTAATTGATTCCTTGCTTGTTTACTGCAATTATTACAAATTGTGTATTTGTATTCAGTGTTAAAGAATTTCTCTTTATGTATTTCTACGTGTTAATCAACGTAATGTTGGCGATTTTTTTTTTGATTAGATTAATTTACCACCATATGATACGCCACTGGCTAAAGAGAAAAGTTAGTTAACAAAAAAAAAAAAAAAAAAAAAAAAAAACTCAATTTTAATTTCAAGTTTAATATTATCAATGCCAAGGTAAATTTCTATTTACTGATAATAAAACGACATTGGAGTTTTTCGTTACTTACTAACAAAATGTTACAGAAAAAAATTAAATAAAAAATCGGTGACCGATAATCGCGGCGCGCGACAATTATTAATGGACATAAAGTACATGACATAGAAAGGTTTTATTTGATTATTATTAATAAATAATATTCAGTATGATAAATGTTAACGCTTATAAAATATATATATATATATAGGTCAAGAATAACATGCGCTTGATAACACGACTATAAAACTGATAACAGATAACTGATTTTCCATAAGCTATTTAATCGGCATAGCGAAAAGCTTTAAAATAGGTCAAAGACATTAGATTATATCTAATAAAAAAAAAAAAAAAAAAAGAAAACCAGAAAAAAATTAATAAACAGACCCAAAGCTTTATATAAGGAGATAATAAATAAACCAGGCGTCTCCACTGTATGCGCTATTTTATTTTTATTTCCTTATTACACAACACCTAAAACTCTCCACTGTTTTATTATGTTTTACGATTCCATTCAATTAATTATCCATAGTATAGATTAATGTTTATTATACAAAACAAAATTTGTATTGCATTGTAAAACGGAAAGAATACCAGAAAAAAAAATGCATGAAAACAGGTAAAGCATATTAAAAAACACGATTTCATTTATTCTGCAATTAATATTACAGCTACAATAAAACTGTAAATTTTTGATACTATCTATCTATGTATATGTGTGGACACTGTCTGTTTTAAATATGTATGTCTGTCTGTTTTTTTTTTTATTTTGTTATTTAAAAACGAGGCAAATGAACTCTGTTTTGTGGAATGAAAGTTATGCAACTTAATAAGCAGCAGCAACAACAACAGCAACGAGCAACGGCATCAGAAGCAACAGCGAAATGAAACGAAACGAAAAAAAAAAAAAAAAAACAGTAACAATGATGTGTTGACTTTAAAATAAATTTTTTTTTATTTTTTTTATTTTTTTACAGTACGTTCACCCACTTTTGATTTAATAATGTTGTGCCTACTAATATGTGTTGTTGTTGTTCTTTCTTTATTAGCTTTTAGCTGTTAGCTTTTATTATTGTATTTGTTTAATGATCTTAATTCTACTTTAAGCATAAATATTTAATAAAAAAAAAACAGAAAAACAGAAAAACATTTTATAGAAAGGCATGTTTAGCCTTGTATATGAATTTTTAATTTAAATTATTTTTTTATTTTTTTTTTTTTTAATGAAAATTAAACAGACACATGTTTGATAAGCTTTTACTTAAAACAACAAGTTCATATTCGATTGTTGTTTACTAGTTATGACGTGATTAATTAATTTTATTTTTTTTCTTGTTTATAACAATAATTCGTTATCTTGTCATCGATAGTCAATTGTTTTATTATTTTCTTACCTTAATCGTATGCATATTGTTAAATGAAAATGCAGAAAAATTTATGTTAAACTGCAATAAATCATTCGAAAGTGGTCAACGGTGTGGACTTGATTCAAATAGAATTTGGTTGCATTTTGTTTGCAACAAAAAAAGAAAAAATTCTTTAAGCTTTTGTTAAAATTTGTTTGAAACAGAAATTCCACTCGGTTTTATGTAATTTTTATCAACTTTTTTTTTTTTTTAATTTACCTAGGTTAAGAGTTCATAATAATATGCTGGTTATGCTGTTTATGCTGCTTTTTGCAGAAAAAATTAATTAATTTTTTGATGTCAGTGCAAAATTTTTACGTAGATTGTAGATTTATGTCACAAAAAAATTTATTAATAAATTAAAACAGAAATGAAGCTTTTTTTCTGTTTTACTTTGTTTTGTATTAAAAATCGATTAAGAATAGCAAGCAAAAAAAAATCAAAAAAATTTCTTTTAAATCAGAGATTTCTTTCGTGTTTAATTAATTTTATTTTTTTTTTAAAATAATTAAGTGATTTTTGCACTAGGTTTGTTTGATTAAAAAAAATAGTAGTAAGTAAATAAAAGAGTAAAGTAA